>JARQOC010000002.1:68213113-68569260 GCA_033576535.1 Allobates femoralis | reverse complement strand
GTAAAATGGTACCGGCGCTGCCAGCCGGCCACTGAGGTGATGGTTGAGGCAGCTAAGTGTGGTACAGCTCCCCATAGGTGGAGCTTTACCTCAGGGCAGCTATTGTGGTGAGACGGTGAGGGAGGACAGTGATGGTAATGATGGTGCAGTTCTTACCCCTCTGCTTTGAAGATGTTAATGATGATGTTGAGCCCTCCAGGCTGCGGCAGGAAGAATAACAGAAACAGTTCCAGTTTAACTCTGCTTTACTTGGTACCGGCTGATGGCATAACAAAACACGGTACAGTTTGGGTTTAGGGTGTTGTTACCAACTCAGGGTTTCTCTTATGGAGTCTCTAGATGTCCTCTCTTTGTCTTTCAGGGTCTACTACTTTCTTTATCTAGATCTTTCAGTCTTTTACCAAACTTGCATAGCTTCCCCGCCAGTCCTACGGTCTGTATCTAGAAGATAAGGTCTGTCCACTACCCGGTCTGGATAGGGCAACCCGGAACCGAGATACAGAAGGTTCCCTTCCAGCACCGCAGTATATGTCTGTCCCTTTTAGTTTCTGCTAGTGTCCTGAACGGGTTTTCAGTCCTGAGGGGAGAGGTACCTTGTGGTGCTGTCAGCAACCCGGTTCTGTTGGGCCTGCAGCTCGTCGGCTTTGCAGTCAGGGATAAACGCCTGGCTGCTTCGGTTGTTCGTGTCACCGGTGTCCCCTCAACATGACCAGCTGGCTCCTACCAGCCTTGGCCCGTTGCATTCTGTCCTGGGTCCCCACATAAAGGTGGGGTACCCTCCACTCAGCTGGGCTGCCAGGCCTGACCACTCTGTCTGCCTTCCCAGCACCGACTGAGGTAAACGGTAAACTGTCAACTGTCACTCTTCCTCTATCCTAAGCTCCGCCCCAACACTGTGGAACCTACTATATTACCAGTCCCCCCTACTCTAAGTGGTGCGGTCCTAAGTGAGTGTAGATAACAGAATCCATAAGATTTAAATCCTAAACTAGCAACTTACAAAATAATATTACATATAGATAATAAATGCAATACCACTCTATGGCGCCTAGCCGCAGGGGCGCCACATATACACAAATCTCGGGACACAGTGCGCGCTCCCCCGTGTATACACAGATCTCGGGTCACAGTGTGCGCTCCCCCCGGTGTATACACAGATCTCGGGTCACGGTGCGCGCTCCTCCCGGTGTATACACAGATCTTGGGTCACAGTGCGCGCTCCTCCCGGTGTATACACAGCTCTCGGGTAACGGTGCACACTCTCCCCGGTGTATACAGTTCTCGGGTCACGGTGGGTGCTCCCCCCGGTGTATACACAGATCTCGGGTCACGGTGCTCGCTCCTCCCTTTGTATACACAGATCTCGGGTCACAGTGCGCGCTCCCCCCGGTGTATACACAGATCTCGGGTCACAGTGCGCGCTCCTCCTGGTGTATACACAGATCTTGGGTCACGGTGCGCGGTCCCCCCGGTGTATACACAGATCTCGGGTCACGGTGCGCGCTCCTCACGGTGTATACACAGATCTCGGGTCACAGTGCGCGCTCCTCCCGGTGTATAAACAGCTCTCGGGTCACGGTGCACACTCTTCCCGGTGTATAAACAGTTCTCGGGTCACGGTGCGCGCTTCCCCCGGTGTATACACAGATCTCAGGTCACGGTGCGCGCTCCCCCGGTGTATACACAGATCTCAGGACATGGTGCGCGCTCCTCCCAGTCTATACACAGATCTCGGGTCACAGTGCGCGCTCCCCCCGGTGTGCGCTCCCCCGGTGTATACACAGATCTCGGGTCACGGTGCGCGCTCCTCCCGGTTTATACACAGATCTCGGGTCACAGTGCCCGCTCCTCCCGATGTATACACACATCTCGGGTCACGGTGCGCGCTCCCCCCGATGTATACACAGATCTCGGGACATGGTGTGCGCTCCTCCCAGTGTATACACAGATCTCGGGTCACAGTGCGCGCTCCCCCCGGTGTGCGCTCCCCCCGATGTATACACAGATCTCGGGACATGGTGCGCGCTCCTCCTGGTGTATACACAGATCTCGGGTCACAGTGCGCGCTCTTCCCGGTGTATACACAGATCTCAGGACATGGTGCGCGCTCCTCCCAGTCTATACACAGATCTCAGGTCACGGTGCGCGCTCCCCCCGGTGTATACACAGATCTCAGGACATGGTGCGCGCTCCTCCCAGTCTATACACAGATCTCGGGTCACAGTGCGCGATCCCCCCGGTGTGCGCTCCCCCCGGTGTATACACAGATCTCGGGTCACGGTGCGCGCTCCTCCCGGTTTATACACAGATCTCGGGTCACAGTGCCCGCTCCTCCCGATGTATACACACATCTCGGGTCACGGTGCGCGCTCCCCCCGATGTATACACAGATCTCGGGACATGGTGTGCGCTCCTCCCAGTGTATACACAGATCTCGGGTCACAGTGCGCGCTCCCCCCGGTGTGCGCTCCCCCGATGTATACACAGATCTCGGGACATGGTGCGCGCTCCTCCTGGTGTATACACAGATCTCGGGTCACAGTGCGCGCTCTTCCCGGTGTATACACAGATCTCGGGTCACGGTGCGCGCTCCCCCCAGTGTATACACAGATCTCGGGTCACGGTGTGCACTCCCCCCAGTGTATACACAGATCTCGGGTCACGGTGCGCACTCCCCCCGATGTATACACAGATCTTGGGTCACGGTGTACGCTCCCCCCGGTATATACACAGATCTCGGGTCACAGTGCGCACTTCTCCTGGTGTATACACAGATCTAGGGTCACGGTGCGCGCTCCCCCCGATGTATACACAGATCTCGGGTCACAGTGCGCGCTCCTCCTGGTGTATACACAGATCTCGGGTAACGGTGCGTGCTCCCCCCGGTGTATACACAGATCTCGGATCACGGTGCGCGCTCCTCCCTTTGTATACACAGATCTCGGGTCACAGTACGCGCTCCCCCCGGTGTATACACAGATCTCGGGTCACAGTGCGCGCTCCTCCCGGTGTATACCAGATGTCGGGTCACAGTGTGCGCTCCTCCCGGTGTATACACAGATCTCGGGTCACGGTGCACGCTCCCCCGGTGTACACACAGATCTCGGGTCACGGTGTGCGCTGCCCCCGGTGTATACACAGATCTCGGGTCACGGTGTGCGCTCCCCCCGGTGTATACACAGATCTCGGGTCACGGTGCACGCTCCCCGGTGTATACACAGATCTCGGGTCACGGTGCACGCTCCCCCCGGTGTATACACAGATCTCGGGTCACGGTGCACGCTCCCCCGGTGTATACACAATCTCGGGTCACGGTGCACGCTCCCCCGGTGTATACACATATCTCGGGTCTCACGGTGCACCCGTCCTCCCCGGTGTATACACAATCTCGGGTCACGTGGCCGCTCCCCCGGTGTATACACATGGATCCTCCCCGGTGTATACACAGATCTCGGGTCACGTGCCGCTCCCCCGGTGTATACCACAGATCTCGGGTCACGGTGACACCGGCTCCCCCCCGGTGTCACAGATCTCGGTGTATACACAGATCTCGGGTCACAGTGCCGCTCCCCCCGGTGTATACACAATCTCGGGTGTCCGGTGCATCTCGCACGTCCGTCCCGTGTATACACAGATCTCGGGTCACGGTGCACGCTCCCCCGTGTATACACAGATCTCGGGTCACGGTGCACGCTCCCCCCGGTGTATACATCACGGTCCTCGGTGTATACACAGATCTCGGGTCACAGTGCCGCCCCCCCGTTATACAATCCTCCGGTGTTATACACAGATCTCGGGTCACGGTGCACGCTCCCCCGGTGTATACACAATCTCGGTCACGGTGCCGCTCCCCCCGTGTATACGATCGGGCACGTGCACGCTCCCCCGGTGTATACACAATCTCGGGTCACGGTGCACGCTCCCCGGTGTATAACAGATCTCGGGTCACGGTGCGCTCCCCCGGTGTATACAAGCAGTGAGCTCGGTGTATACACAGATCTGGGTCACGGGCCGCTCCCCCGGTGTATACACAGATCTCGGGTCACGGTGCACGCTCCCCCCGGTGTATACACAGATCTCGGTCACGGTGCCGCTCCCGGTGTATACACAGATCTCAGGTCACGGTGCGCGCTCCCCCCGGTGTATACACAGATCTCGGGTCACGGTGCGCGCTCCCCCGGTGTATAACAGATTCGGGCACGGCGCTCCCCCCGGTGTATACAATCCGGTCAGTCGCGCTCCCGGTTACCATCCGGGTACTCACATCCCTTACGTGTGATAAACTCTGATTGGCTCTTTAGACTGCTCTCACACAGGGTGTATAGAGCTGTGATTGGATAGATCTCGTCAGTCGGCTGATGGCTCATGATCTGTGAGGCCGGAGCTGTCAGCTCCCGGTGAGGAGAGCTCAGGGTCCTGTGTCTCCACCTTGTATACGAGGAGCATCCGGGTGAAGCGTCCGCGCCCACACTGCAGGACCAGAGCTGTCACCGGCTGCCCCGAGCTGTCACAGTCCGGGTCACGGCTGCCCCGAGCTGTCAGTCCTCCGAGCTGTCAGTCCCCGAGCTGTCAGTCCCCGGCCGCCGCTGTGCATAGACTGGAGGACGCTCCATAGTGCTGAACTTCCCTCGTAGACCGGATTACAGGCGCTGATCACCTTCTCTCCTCTCTGCTCTCTGCACCTCCTCGGGTCTCTGCTGTCTCTACTCTGCTTCTAAACATGATCTTCAAGCCAAGTGCCCTTCTCTGCCTCTCCAGCCTGTGGGGGTCCTTCTACAGGTAATGGCATGTGTGGCACAAGTTGGTGCCACTGGGGGCTCGATCTGTGCTGATCCCCCTCCTCTCTCCTCATCCCCCCGAACTCTTTAACTCCAGCACCTGCAGTCAGATGCCAGAGGATGGCATGGAGGATGCTCCTGGTAGAGGCTGGTCCTGTAGAGGATGATGGAGGATGCTCCTGTAGAGGATGCTCCTGTAGAGGATGATGGAGGATGCTCCTGGTAGAGGCTGGTCCTGTAGAGGATGATGGAGGATGCTCCTGGTAGAGGCTGGTCCTGTAGAGGATGGCATGGAGGATGCTCCTGTAGAGGATGGTCCTGTAGAGGATGGAGGATGCACCTGTAGAGGATGGAGGATGCTCTTGTACAGGATTGAGGATGCTGCTTTAGAGTATAGAGGATGCTCCTGGTAGAGGATGGAGGATGCTCCTGTAGAGGATGGAGGATGCTCTTGTACAGGATTGAGGATGCTGCTTTAGAGGATAGAAGATGCTCCTGGTAGAGGATGGTCCTGTAGAGGATCAAGGATGCTCCTGGTAGAGGATGGAGGATGCTATTGTACAGGATTGAGGATGCTGCTTTAGAGTATAGAGGATGCTCCTTTAGAGGATGGAGGATGCTCTTGTACAGGATGGAGGATGCTCCTGGTAGAGGATGGAGGATGCTCCTGGTAGAGGATGGAGGATGCTCCTTTAGAGGATGGAGGATGCTCCTATAGAGGATGGGGATGCTCCAATAGAGGATTTAGAAAGCTCCTATAGAGGATGGAGGATGCTCCTATAGAGGATGGAGGATGCTCCTATAGAGGATGGAGGATGCTCCTGTAGAGGATGGAGGATGCTCCAGTTAGATGATGAAGGATGCTCCTGTAGAGGATGGAGGATGCCCCAGTTAGATGATGAAGGATGCTCCTGTACAGCCTAGAGGATGGAGGATGTTCCTGTAGAGTATGGAGGATGTTCCTGGTAGAGTATGGAGGATGTTCCTGGTAGAGTATGGAGGATGCTCCTGTAGAGGATGGATGATGCTCCCGGTAGAGGATGATGGAGGATGCTCCCAGTAGAGGATGATGGATGCTCTTGGTAGAGGATGACCAGACTTTTACCCCAAAGACAACATGCGACCTCCACAGGAGCTGAAATCTGCTATTGTGTTAATGCAATGAATTGGAGCTTGGGCAGGAGAATGCTGAGGATGTGGAGGATCATGTGTTACTCTTGTAGACCTCAGGCCTTCATGTTATGTATCTAGTGATGTAACTAAGTCATGGCTGCTGCATAACCTCTTGGTTTGTCAGTTGGTAGAGTTAGTGGACCTGTGTGGTAAGAGGCTCTGCAGCAGCTCCAGGAGTGGTCCCAGGTCAGCACTCTACTTGTCATGTGATGATGGGAGTCTTGATCATGTATAACTACCATCAGGCTGCACATAGGTGAGGATGCCTGGATCATGGTGTCTGGGAAGATACAGGAGGAAGTCTGAAGATTGTAGACTAGGATTGAGCATGGCTGGAGCTATATAGTACCAGGCTGGACTTAGTCTAGGACTGGTCCGTGGTGAAGTCATGACGATGCCCAGACCAGCGCTCATCTGTATGGCACCCATCCACTTGTCATGTGATGATGTATAACCACCATCAGGCTTGTGGATGCCCAGATCATGGTGTCTGACCATTGTAGACTAGGATTGACCATTGCAGGGCTGGAGCTGCGGCTCCTCTACACATCACCAGGGTGCACATAGTCTGTGAAGGAATGTAGACATCACATTTGTGTCTCAAGTACCGTGTTAACCCTTCTATATCTTATTTTCTGTCTGATATGGAAATATCTCAAGATCAACTCCATATCTCACCTGGGGATGACTTTGAAGTAAATTGATGGCATTGTAGAGGTGACCCTGAGCTGATCCTGCCGGTCAGTGCCCTGGAGTCGGGACAGTCCTGGGTGTTGTTATTCTGCAGAGATCACATCCATGATGGTGCTGTGTGCTGGAGATCTCCTTGTATCCTTGAGATTGTCATCCTCCGGCGGCTCCGGGTTAATTTCCCTTGGTTCGTCATGTGTTGGCTCCTGCACACAGTACATACATTACCGATGGATTGTACAATCCAGGTGACCTTGTGATACTGCCAGCTTTCTCCTCTGAGCATTGCACCAGCAGGTTAGGACTTAAGTTATCACATCATGTCAATGAGCTCCTGAAGGATGAGCACAAGCGGAGGAGACATGTTCTAGCTCATACACGGGAAGATGGGATGGGGAGGAAAGAAAGCCCTATTTACTGCAGTGTGTCTCAGCTTCCATCACAACGAGGCACTGCAGGACTTTGTATTAAACACATGTTCACAGCCAATTGCATAAGATTGCATACATAGGTCTTCACCATACCGGAGCGTGAATAATTGATCCATGGACTCCCTAGTTTGGCCTCCATTGGTTATTCCCACCTGTGGTGCAGAGATGACCCCCCTCCCCCCAGACCATCAGCTGATCCGGACCGTGGGCTCGGGGAACGCTCATTGTCATTCATTCTCCATCTACATTGTGTCTCTTACTGGGGAACTTCCATTGAGTTGATCTATTGACCGCTCTTCATTTGCAGAGGTTCTGTGGTTAAGCCGCCTCTTATGGCGTGAGATCCATCTGCTGTGCTGTTAGCACGTTCACGTCAGCCTGCGCCTGGGGGTCGCCAGCCACATTAACTACATTTCCGTGTCAATTTCTCGTTCAGATCAGCCCTGGGAAAACCGCCTTGTGTAAGTGACAGGGGGGCTCCGTAGCTGGCAGGTTTCCATCCACAATGAAGGCAGACAAGCTAGTCACATCTGCTCCTATGGTAGATACTCTGGGCGCAGGTTTGGAAAGTAGGCCATCGGAAAAGGCCTAATCAATAAGTGCGAATATTGACTCCTATGTTAAGGGTCATGCAAACATTGACTTCTGTGTTGTGGTCCTATGGCAGACAATGTTGCACTGATTGGGGGTCATTTATCACTGGATAGTCAGGTGCTATGGTATATAGAGTGTGCCTGAGCCTCGTGGCGTGCCTGGGCGCACTGCTCTCTGGTGCCCCATCCGGGACTCGCTATGTGACTGGCATGTTTGTACAACACAAGGAGAAAGTTTGCAAGTCGAGCAAAACTGAGGTTTATCAGAGGACGTAGAGGCCTGGGACAAGGTTTACTTCTAATGTCTTGTGGTCTTCATCAGTTTATAGAAAATTGGGACCGTTTTCTGGGAAATGAATACATTAATAAGTCAAAAGTCTAACTTTTTTTTGCATTAGTTTTAGAAAGAGGCAAAAGGAAATACTTTGTGATGAATGTGAGGTGATAGATAGATAGATAAATAGATAGATAGATAGATAGCAGAAGGTAGATGGATGTATAGATAGATAGATAGCAGAAGATAGATGGATGTATAGATAGATAGATAGCAGAAGATAGATGGATGTATAGATAGATAGATAGATGGATAGCAGAAGATAGATGGATGCATAGATAGATAGATAGATAGCAGAAGATAGATGGATGTATAGATAGATAGATAGATAGATAGCAGAAGATAGATGGATGCATAGATAGATAGATAGATGTATAGATAGATAGCAGAAGATAGATGGATGTATAGATAGATAGATAGTTGAAGGTAGATAGATAGATAGCAAAAGATAGATGGATGTATAGATAGATAGATAGCAGAAGATAGATGGATGTATAGATAGATAGATAGATGGATAGCAGAAGATAGATGGATGCATAGATAGATAGATAGATAGCAGAAGATAGATGGATGTATAGATAGATAGATAGATGGATGCATAGATAGATAGATAGATGTATAGATAGATAGCAGAAGATAGATGGATGTATAGATAGATAGATAGATAGTAGAAGGTAGATAGATAGATAGCAGAAGATAGATGGATGTATAGATAGATAGCAGAAGATAGATGGATGTATAGATAGATAGATAGATAGATAGATAGATAGATAGATAGATACCAAGACCAAGTGACCCAGTGTCACTGCTAGCACCAGTTCACATTATGTCTTTGAGTGCTGTTCAGTTTTGTTTTTTTTCTGTTTTATAGATAGATAGCAGAAGATAGATGGATGTATAGATAGATATGATTGAGAGATTATACATAGATAAGAGATACCTAAATGATAATTAAATGAATTGAGATGATAGAGATGATACATAAAGACATATAAGAGATAGAATGGTAGAGGTGGAGGGGGCCTCCTGGGTCATCTGGTCCAGCCCCCTGATCAAAGCAGGAAATAGATAGGATAAAACAATACATGATTGGTAGATTATATATTTAGATAGATAGATAGAACAATAGATGACTGATAGATATGAGTGATAGACGGATAGAGAAATAGAATGATAGATGAATAAAAGGATAGACAATATACATATATAATAGATAATACGGTATATATAGAACAAT
This sequence comes from Allobates femoralis, assembly GCA_033576535.1. Taxonomy (NCBI): domain Eukaryota; kingdom Metazoa; phylum Chordata; class Amphibia; order Anura; family Aromobatidae; genus Allobates; species Allobates femoralis. The sequence continues at coordinate 68,560,024 of JARQOC010000002.1, read as the reverse complement.
TGATGACTGCTAGATAATATAGATAGGTAGATAGGTTGATTGATAGATAGATAGATAATACCTAGACAGATAGATAGATAGATAGTTATGAGTGATAGATGGACAGAGAGATAGAATGATAGATAGATAGATAGATACGGTAGATAGATAGATGATAGTTATGAGTGATATATGGACAGAGATAGAATGATAGATAGATGAGAGATAATATAGATAGAACAACAGATGATTGATAGATATGAGTGATAGAAAGATGTGGATAATTGAACTAGATAATGGATGATCTATAGGTAGATAGATTGATTGTAGGTACATCCTGTTGATAGATAGTTCTATAGATATTCTATGTAGATGCTGTAGAATAGGGCAGATACATTGATGATTGATTTTTTTTTTCATTTCTCTTTTAAATAAGGCAAGTTGTATTCAGTCCATTATTGCCAGCAGCTATTAATTCTGATACATAACTGTAAAGAAATCTCTGGCTCCTTCAGTCCCACTATCTATGACACATACACCAACACACCTATCATTTTGCTGTATCATGGGATGATTTAGCTGTAGTGATGGTATACAATGAGTTGATGCATATTCAAAGCCAGTGGTTAAAATATAAAAGTAATAATGTAGAATAATCTATATTTTATTATCCGGGGTGGTGTACTATGGACGGGGGGGCGAGCTGTATATGTTACTCTTCTTATAGCGCCATTTTCGTACTTTTTGGCTTAGTTTTATATCGTTCCTCCAGATTGACCACATATTATCAAAACTTTCCCTTCACCCATGTATTAGTTTATAAAGTTTTGACCCCTCAGTAATGCGGGGATCTGGGCCTGTAAAGCTGACAGTCTTCCTTATAATGTGATCTTTTATATTACTGTTGACTTCTCGTTATTATGTTCTTATTGTGTATTACAGACCTTTCATATGACTCTTTGCAATAAATATAAATAAATCTTGTCTATGACGTTGCGTGGCTGGCTATATGAATTATGTTAATTGAGTTTAGTCTTCCTTTTTCATCATTATAGCAATAATAAATAATATAATGAATAAAATAAATAAGAATTAATATAAATAAGAATAATAGCATTCAGTCTTGTTTTTGTGACAGGTGATATCCCTGGCTGTAAATGTCCATGTTCTCTTTTTAGTAGATAGGTGCCATGTTGTGTTCCAGACTTAAGGCCCCGTTACCCGCTACAATGTCCCAGCGATCCCACCAACGATTGGGATCACTGGGACATCGTTATCTGATCGCTGGTGAGCTGTCACACAGGCAGATTCACCAGCGACCAGAGTGAACGCTGGTAACCAGGGTAAACATCGGGTAACTAAGCAGAACGCTGCGCTTAGTTACCCGATGTTTACCCTGGTTACCATCTCCTAGTGTGTACTGTGCGGCGCTGGGAGGTCGTTGATTGTTGGTCTCCCGGTGTCACACACGCTGATGCTGGCCGCCCAGCGGGAGACCAACGATGGAAGAATGGTCCTGGCCATTTACCAACATTCAGCGAGCTGGTCATTGGTACATGTCACATGAAGCGGCATCGCTACGAGGTCGTTGCAACGATATCGTTAGCAATATCGTTGCATGTAACGGGCCTTTAGGACACTCCTATACTTTGTATTATGACGACTTGGTGTAAGCGGAGGGTCGGAAGGCAGAGACCATAATATGCCGGAGCTGTGAATGGCTTCTTATCAGTAATCACAGATCCTGACTTGCTCCACTTAAATATTGTTGTGTAGAGATCTCCGCCAGGTTGTGTTGCCGCACACAGTACATTCTCTCTTCCACCATTATTTTTAACAACATCATTTCATTTCATGCAGTTCTAATTACTTGTGCCAACAAATCAAGAAAATATTTTAGTCGTTCATACTGTACACTTGTTAATTGGCTCTAAAGTTAGATAAAAAAACATCTGAAAATATGCCAGAATTACAAGCACAGAATTGTATTGCTTTATATAGTGGCGGACATATCATAATTGCAACGGGGCCCAAGATGTGATGGGCCCATTTCTACCTGCTAAGAGGGTGGAATTGTGCATTATAAGGTGCCGCGGCCTTAAGGGCAGATACACACTCATGTGAGCTGCTCGGCCGCTGGCTCGCTGAACGGGAATGTGGAGCTGATTGTGTTTCTATGGTGCACCATGCTCCCATTCAGAGAGGCTGGTGCCGGGCCGGGTGACTCATGCAAGATACACGTGAGACTTTCGCATGCAGCTCGCATAATTGGAATCTCTACCCTAATACTGTACCTGCACAAGGGCCCTCCTCTGTCTGCTTCTGCCAGTGTATATAGACATATGCTACCATTCAAAAGTTTGGGGTCACCCAGACAATTTTGCTTTTCCATGAAAACCCATACTTTTATTTATCAAATGAGTTGCAAAATGAACAGAAAATATATTCCAGACATTGACAAGGTTAGAAATAATGATTTTATTTGAAATAATAATTTTCTCCTTAAAACTTTGCTTTCATCAAAGAATGTACCCTTTGCAGCAATTACAGCATTGCAGACCTTTGGTAGGTACTACTTAAAGGGAACCTGACCCCCTCCAAATCACCCCCAACCCTATGAATACCTGTCCCTGCACCATGAGAGATCATTAGTAGCGGTCCTTTTCTGTAAAAAATGTGTGGTGTAACATTGCCAAAAACAACATTATTCACTTACATATCTGCGACTTCTTGTCCATGAATAAGTCTCATAGGGCGTTCCCTGTGAGACTCTAAGCCCTCCCTAGCCGCTCATTATCACACCCCGATGGGCGTGATAAAAAATCTTAGTCCTCCTCGCCCTGTTGTATGAGCGTAATAGCCGGTGTGACGCTATTGGCATCACATCCGGTCATGGTGACGCCTAGAGGGTCTAGGTGTAAATCAAAAGCCGCGCATGCGCAATGCGCATAGTGAGGTCGACGTACACCTAGAGGGTGTATCGATGTCACCATGACCGGATGTGACGCATATAGCGTCACACTGGATATTACGCCCATACAGCCCATACCTGTTTTCTGCTGGAATCAGCGGCTGCCGTTGTCCAAGTGCTGAAATTTCAGCATAGCAGATGGAGGGAGCTGTCCAGATGCTGAAATTTCAGGCGGGGAGCTCTCCAGGAGCTGAAATTCAGTGACGGCTGCTTTTAGCAGTAGCCACTCTTTCAACACCTGGTGTCTGGGAACCAGTCCGATTTTATGTCAGATCCGGCACCCATAGACTCCCATGTTATGGGACGCTGGATCCCAGAGGATCCGGGAGGATCCAATTTTGTCTTATTTTTGCCCCAGACACAAAAACTGCTGCAAGATCCGACTTTGTCCGAGGCAAAAAAACTAAATCTGCAGGATCCTCCCGGACAGCACAAAACCGGATGGCAAATCACTGCTATCCGGCCCCATAGAGAGATAATAGGAGCCAAATTGGATCCGGGGTTATCCATTTCACACCGTACAGCCCCGAATCCCGAAAATCTTGGTGTGAAGCCGGCTTTACACAGCAAACACAATGTACCATTAAAACACTGGAGTGGTGGTTGTTGTAAATGGGCCTCTGTACACCTATGTACTGTAAATATTGCATTAAAAAACAGACGTTTGCAGCTAGAATAGTCATTTACCACATTAACAATGTATAGAGTGTATTTCTGATTCATGTAATCTTAGCTTCTTTGAAAAAAATGTGCTTTTCTTTAAAAATAAAGACATTTCTAAATGACCCCAACTTTTGAATGGTAGTGTATATGTCTCCTGTTCTTCCTTGCACAAAGCAGGAGGTAGCGGTTCTGCTGCTGGGGCCTTCCTACGTTCCCCTCCACATCTCCTGGTATCTGCTCCATGCTCTGGACACTTTGCTAAACTTCTTGCCCCAGCTCGCATTGATGACCCTCCTGGATGAGCTGCACTACCTGAGCAACTTTTGTGGGTTGTAGACACACCATCATGGTACCTCTAGGGGTGAGTGCAATGACAAAATGAAAAAGTGACCAAAACAACAGCCAAAAAGGATGAGAACAGAGAAATGGTCACCACCTGCAGAACCACTCCTTTATAGGGGGTGTCTTGCTCCTGTCATTTCTACCTGTCTGCTCCATTTGCACAACAGCAGGAGAAATCGGGTCACGATAAGTGTCGCTTTATAAGTGGACAGGTTGATATCACAGAAGTGTGGTTGACTTGGAGTTACACTGTGTTGTTTAAGTGTCCCTTTATTTGTTTGAGCAGTGTATAAATATTCACCTATTGGAATATAAGGTTCACATGCTAGCGTCATTGTCCCCTTTAAAGTCAGTAAGTTCACAATATACCGTATATATATAGAAAGAGAGAGAACTAAGGGTATGTGCGCACTGGCCGGGATATGGTCGGATTAGGTGTGTAAACCGCCGGTCGGTTTACATAAATTTCATGTAAATTTATGTTAATCCAAACCGGCGTTTGGATTAACATAGAAACCTATGTAAACCGACACCCGGTGTGCAGACACCGGCGGTTTACACATGCTCATCCGTTGCCAACCCGCTGGGTTCCCAGCGGGTTAGCAAAGAATGAGCATGTTCTATAAACCGGCCGGTTCTGCAGCGGCTGCAAGCAGAATCATGTACTGCTTCCAGCCGCTGCAGAACCGCCGGCGCTAACCCGCTGGCCACCCGCCCGGCACCCGCCCGTCACCCGCCGCACATACCCGCCAGGAAACCGGTGGACGGCTCCGGAGCTTCCTGGCGGGTCCGCCCAGCCGCCGCCGACCAACCCGCCGGCAAGTGCGCACATAGCCTAAGAAGGGAGGCTGCACACCAACAAAACCATTATTAGCCCATTTGGTGTGATCGCAACATTTCGGTTCCCAGGACCTTTTCTTAAGCATTGAGAACCTTTGAGAAATATCCTAGGAACCAAGACGTTGCTATCACACCACATGGGCTATCTTTGCAAATTTGTGGTGTGTTGCCTCCCGTCTTATTTTTCCATATTCCTGCAATGGAATAGGCTTTACCCACGCAATTCTTCAAGGTATCTTTGTGCTGCTCTTATTTCATTTTTCATATACCGTATACTGGAATATAAGTCCCACGTGTCAATGTCACCATCCTCTGTTGGAGTCTGTATGTTCCCATAACCCAGAGCCGGCCATTATTGTCCTGTCACTGCCATATGTCACGTCCCTTCTTGTATGAGTACCGTAGTCCAGAATCCTTTTCTTTTGTTATCAATCACAATAAAAGACTTTGTTGACAGCATATTATTTTTCCATTTAATGAGTCACTGGTTGGAAAAGAACCCACAGTATATAGTAAATTAGCGGAGCTGTCATGGTCTCCCTCATTGCCAATGGACACCGTTCTCGTTCGTCAGTGTTTAGGATCTGACAGCCTTTTGTAGACCCCGGGTGTATTCTTCATCTTTTTGCACACACTGTGTGCGGGCGTTAACACTTTCCTAACAAGACAATGCTAACATAGAGTTTTATTTTCAGATTCGGTGATTTTCTCACTGTGACATAATATTACTTTTTTTGGAGGGGGGGTGAGGATTTTCTTTACGCTGAGCATACAAGACAAGGTCAGCTCTTCCATCTAAAAAAGGGGGTAGACAAGGGCGCAATGGGTCTAATCTGGTGCAAAGGAGTGTATGAACTGCCCACCTTGATCGGTTGTGCGACCTGCAACCGGTTGTAGCAGATTGAACAGCTGCCGCGGGATCCCCCACCTCGAGGATGGTCACGTAGCATCCAAAGGACAAAGATAATTCGATCCGCGCTGCTGCATATAATGACAGACGTCCTCTCTATTATAAAACGGAGATCTTTATGCCTACGTCCCGACCCCTTCATCAGGGATACATTACCAGAATCTGTTAATATGCAGCAGCGCGGATCGAATTATCTTTGCTCTTTGGTAGCTCTTCCATCTGACCTAAAGCACATACCGTATTTTTCGCTTTTTAAGACGCACTTTTGTTCCCCCAAAACTGGGGGGAGAACGGGGGTGCATCTTAAAAAGAGAATATAAAAAAAAATGTAAAAAAAAAAATATTACCTAGGGGGGATGTGGGATGGGATTAGGGCTGGGCGATTTTGGAAAAAATCAAAATCTCGATTTTATTTAAAGCTATGGACGATTTTCGATTTAAATCTCGATTTTTTTTTCTATTTTTTATTTGCTTTTCTTTGATGAATAAAGAGGGGGCCCCCGTGACCCTGTGACAGAGGAGAGGAGGGTAACTGAGGGAAGCGTCCTGCTTCCCTTGGGTGTTCCCGCCCCTCCTCTTGTCTGCAGCCCAGGCTCTTACCCTAACCCTAGCCCTAACCCTAACCCTAGCCCTAACCCTAGCCCTAACACTAGCCCTAACACTAGCCCTAGCCCTAACACTAGCCCTAACCCTAACACTAGCCCTAGCACTATAGCACTAGCCCTAGCACTAGCCCTATAGCACTAGCCCTATAGCACTAGCCCTAGCACTAACACTAGCCCTAACACTGGCACTAGCCCTAACCCTAACACTAGCCCTAGCCCTAGCACTATAGCACTAGTCCTAGCACTAGCCCTATAGCACTAGCCCTATAGCACTAGCCCTAACCCTAACACTAGCCCTAACACTAGCCCCATAGCACTAGCCCTAGCACTAGCCCTATAGCACTAGCCCTATAGCACTAGCCCTAACCCTAACACTAGCCCTAACACTAGCACTAGCCCTATAGCACTAGCCCTAGCACTAGCCCTATAGCACTAGCCCTATAGCACTAGCCCTATAGCACTAGCCCTAGCACTAGCCCTAGCCTTAGCACTAGCCCTAACACTAGCCCTAGGAGAAGGGGGCGGTGCCATATCCCTGTCAGGGCGCCGGCGGCAAGGTGCAGGTAAGACCTGCACCGGGCTCTGACAGCTATGCCCCCCTCCCCCCGCGACTGCAGCAGGGGCGGCGGGGCACTGATACCACCCCCCCCCCCAACTCTGCCGCGGCTGCTGTAGCAGGGGTGGCCGGGGCACTGATCGCTCCTACTCCCGGAGCTCTGCCGCGGCTGCTGTAGCAGGGGCGGGGGAGGGGCACTGATCGCTCCTACTCCCGGAACTCTGCCGCGGCTGCTGTAGCAGGGGTGGCCGGGGCACTGATCGCTCCTACTCCCGGAACATGGTCGCAGCTGCTGTAGCAGGGGCGGCCGCGGCTGCTACAGCTGTAGCAAGGGCGAGGGGGCACTGTCAGCACTTCTCTCCCCCTTCCCCCCCCCCAGGACATCTCCCGCCACTGTAGCAGGGACTGGGCTCTGACAGCACCCCCTACCCTCGGCCTCACAGTGAGCAGCGGGTATACACTGACACCGGAGCTGAAAACATGAACCTGCTGCCCTCCAACCCGCACGGGAACGGCCTCCTGTACGCCGGATTCAACCAGGACCATGGTGAGAGGAAACCGGAGGGGCGAGAGGGCCGATATGGGGAATACGGGGGAGGGAACATACCAAATCTCGCGAGATTCCTTGTCAGCCCCGCTCACTGCTGCGAACACGCTCGCATTAACCCTTAGCCGCCCGGATCTTCTAAGCAGCGCTCCGGCCGCCATTTTTAATCGAATTTCACGATTTGTGATAAAACCAAATCGTGGCCACAGCAGGGGGGCGAATTAATCGAATTAATTCGATTAATCGCCCAGCCCTAGATGGGATGGATCGGAGGTGCCTGATGCGGTTGTTTCGGGCCAAGGAGGTTGGGGGCCAAGGCACAAGCTGTGGGGGTGTTGCGCCGGTCTCCGGTGGGCGCCGCCATTATTATTTACCAGCATGCATTGCCGGTCTTGCAATGCATGCTCTTGTGTCTGTAAATGGCCGCGGATGGGGGGATGTACTCCAGTACTGTTTTCCAGTCTTCAATAAAATGGCCGCGGCGCATGCGCAGACTGCGATTCGCAGACAATTCTGGACACAAGAGCGTGCATTGCCAGACCGGCAATGCATGCTGGTAAATAATAATGGCGGCGCCCACCGGAGGCCGGCGCAACACCCCCACAGCTTGTGCCTTGGCTCCCAACCACCGTGGCACCCCCGCAGACTCTTCCTTAGCCCCCAACATCTGTGGCACCCGCGCAGCTCCTGTTTAGGACCCAACCTCCATGGCCCCAGAGCACCACCGGTAAGAGTTGGGGGGCTATGTAGCAGGATGCATGTCCCCCATTTTGGGACATTTATGAGGAGGGGGAACATAAACAAGGATTGGGGCATGGATACCAGGAGGGGACCATATATTAGGAGGGGGGCCATATATCAGGAGGTGGACACATACCAGGATTGGGGCATGGATACCAGGAGGGGACCATATATTAGGAGGGGGGCCATATATCAGGAGGTGGACACATACCAGGATGGGGGCATGGATACCAGGTGGGGGACCATATATTAGGAGGGGGCACATATACCAGAATGGAGACAAATATACCAGAATAGGGTACATATAAAGTGATTGTAAGACGGACACTGGCATTATAAGATGGACCCCGTTTAACATTAAAAATAATTTTTTTTCTCTTTTCCTTCACCAAATTTGGGGGTGCGTCTTATAATCAGGTGCGTCTTATAAAGCGAAAAATACGGAATATCATGAGATTAAACAAAACAAACTGCATAAGTTATTAAATGAAGCTTCACTTGTCATCTGTGTACCCCTAGGGGTGGTTGCGGGTGACTGGGATTTATATCAAGTGAAATTTAAATTAGTCGGATGCTTGATATTTATTATTAAATGGATGTCTGACACTTGATGAAGCTGGTGTACTTGCATTAAAAATTGCAATCATGTTAGCTTTTTTTATCTTAATGTACTTCCATATTTTTTCATATTCATAAATTTTAGTGTTCAGGGGTTGTTCGGTCTAAACTGATAATTCTACAGTCAGTCTGTGTGAGGGCAGATTTATCAATCCTCCCAACGCCCGCACTGAGCGCTGCAAGGATTCACCGGTTTCTAAGCCGCAATTATGCATTATGCACGTTCCTGGCAACAATACGACTAGTGGGCGTAACCTCACTAAATACATGTGTTTGGAGAGGGCGTGTCTGACTAGTGGGAGCGGCCATCTAGTGGGCATGGCCTTGCTCCATACACTTTTATAGAGCGAGGCTGCGCCCACGTAGAGTGGCTGCAGAATTATTATTTTAGGCCAGGAAACCCCTTTAATTTATAAAAGTTTACATCAGGAGTATACATATATTCTGATGTGGAGTTTTAAAGTACGTCTATTCAATCTATTTATTGTATTCAGTTTGTATGTTAAATTATATTGACTAATCTGCTTTAAAAGGAATCTGTCGCCAGTTTTTTGCCACCCAACTTAGAGCAGCGTCATGTGGGAAAAGAGACCCAGAATCCAGCGATGTATCACTTAGTTTACTGAGGCAGCAGTTTTGACGCAGAGTTTTTAGATATAATACATAGCAGAGCTTAGAAAGCTAACTCTGCCCACGACCCGGTTGTATGTGTTTTCTGTATATTGACAAATAACTGCTTGTAAGTGAAGGGGTCACGGTTAGACCATGGCTCACGAGCCACGTAGTCCAGGTTGTAATAATCTCCTGGTGATAAAACCTTAAAGGGGAACCCGAGTGATAGAAAACTTGTTAGTACAGCTCATGCCCTGCTACACGATGAAGCAGAGCCGTACACTGCAGTTCTAGGATCTATAGAACACTTATAAATCAATCAAATCATACCTGCTCCTCTGTTGTGGCCCCCACTTCAGGGAGCCTAAATCTCTGCACACCCCCTGCCATGCCCCCTCACTAAACAGAATTGTGAGGGGGCTGCAATGTAAGATGATCCTGCAGCTCCCAGCATCCACGTCCCTGACACACCTCCTGCTTTCTACACATGAAGCTGCCAGGCTGAACATTCTGGGTTCCCGGAGGTGCGGGCCAGCGCAGAGGAGCAGGTATGGTTTTATTGAATTATAAGAGATCTATAGATCCTAGAACTGCAGTGAACGGCTCTGCTTCATCATGTATCAGGCAGGAACTGTACTAAAAAGTTTTCTCTCACTGGAGTTCCCCATTAATTGTATGGAAACTATAGGACACAGCTTAATAAGTGGTACATTGCTGAAATCTGTGTCTTAGCTCCAGCCTCATGCTTACTGGGTTGCTAGCTGCAGTTTTGATAAAATCACTGATGTATCTGCTGCAGATCTACCAGTTTTCTGAATGCTGAGCTCTGTATAACTCTGCCTATGCCACTGATTGGCAGTTTTCTGCCTTTGAAGTTTATGCTGCCAATCAGTGGTGGGGGTGGGGTTATACAGAGCTAATGAATAGGGAGGAGTTTGTGGTAGCTGGTTTAGTAGTCCTCCCGCTGATAAAACAGTGATTTTATGAAAACTACAGCAAGTAGCCGAGTAAGTGAAATATCATTGGAAGCTGTGTCTCTGCACATACATTGTGTTGCTCTTAGATTATGTAGCAAAAACCTGCTGACAAATCCAACATTCTTCAATAATTTGAAATTGCATAACTGTCAAAATAATATCATAGCTGCATCCTTTTCCAGACTGATTTAATGAGTTAATACATTTTCAAATCTACTTGTAAATGTAAGGTAGCATCTATAGTATCTGCCAGCAGAACATAGCTGTCATTTATGGCAACCTGTATACTGTCAATAAACAAAAGTAGACAAAAGACTAGCAAAATGATCTGTGTCACCTCTTAAGGTACCGTCACACGGTTCCACATCGCTGGTAACATCACCGGCAACTCCCGGGAGCGCGCACGTTATTGGCCGCTCTCCAACAGCGCTGATGAGCTGTCAGACGAGGAGACATCGCCGGCAACTCATCAGCGATGTTGAAAGCAACTATCACTGCCAGGGTTAAACTCAAACGATCCTTAACATGGGAGTCTATGGAGGAAGTTGCCGGCAACATCGCTGTTGTGATGTCAGACAGGGAGATTCAGGCTGAAGCAACTATCGCCGTAGAAATCTCTCTGTTATACAGGGCAACTCTCCGGCGATGTCGCCGCAACTTGGCCACGTCCCTCAGCTGCCGGCGATGTGGCCGGAGATGGTGCCCCGTGTAACGGGGCCTTTACAAAATGCAGACTGCAATTTATTGGCAAAGTATAGGCTCCAGCAGTTACTGACCACGTTATAAAACACGCATGAAGGTCATGTATAAAAGAAGATGCAAAATTAATAATGGTGATGCCAGTGTCAACCAGCTGAATATTAAATGTCATTTTGCAAGTTGGAAAAGACCTGTAATTAGAGCGAGTGATTTGAGATAGAAAAAAAGATGCTCTCTTTGTTTTCCTGAAACAGTTGCATTTGCTTTTGCAGTCCAGTTTTATTAGGAGAAAGGGAATGTGTCAGGAAATTTACTAGTGCAATGATAATAGTATCTTGGAATGAGCTCTGGCAACCCTTTCAGGATCAGTAACTTTTATTGCTCTACCTTCTGTTGCTCTTACTTGCTGTAAGACCCAGAGAATTCAGTGTCACACAGAGTTTTGCACAATCTTTGCCTACTGTCATGGTGGCATTGGATTCTGTTCAGATTGCAGATTCTGACATCCAGCCTAAGGGTGGAGGCACACTAGCATGAGAATCACGTGAGTGCAATGCCTCAAAACTCGCATTGCACTCGGACCAGTATTATTAAATGTTTCTGGTCATATTGTGAATTTTCAATGCACTGATCTCGCATTACGAGTCTAATGTGAGTTCAATCTCAGCATACTGCGATTGAACCAATTTTGACCTGTGAGTGTCCAGTGAAACTATATGGGTCTCGCAACCATACAGCACACTGTGTGATTTAGTAGCATGGTTTTTGCCATGCTGCTGAAAGGCACACTATACAGTAATGTCAGATAGATTTATAGGGCATCCGTAGTTTCAATACCAAGATCGGATCCACTGCAGTGGCAGCAGGGGTGTTTGAATTTGCTGGTTGGTGGCAGAGCAGCCAATCGACTTCACCCCTGCTTTCACAGCAGCGGTGTTTGGATGTGACTGCTGTCCTAGGTGCTGAAGTCTGCCAGTGTTTGGATGTGACTGCTGTCCTAGGTGCTGAAGTCTGACGGTGTTTGGATGTGACTGCTGTCCTAGGTGCTGAAGTCTGCCAGTGTTTGGATGTGACTGCTGTACTAGGTGCTGAAGTCTGTCAGTGTTTGGATGTGATTGCTGCCCTAGGTGCTGAAGTCTGCCGATGTTTCGATGTGACTGTTTTCCTTGGTGCTGAAGTCTGCAGGTGTTTAGATGTGACTGCTGTCCTAGGTCCTGAAGTCTGCTCGTGTTTGGATGTGACTGCTTTCCTAGGTGCTGAAGTGTGCCAGTGTTTGGATGTGACTGCTGTCCTAGGTGTTGATGTCTGCCGGTGTTTGGATGTGACTGCTGTCCATGGTGCTGAAGTTTGCTCGCCTGGATTTCTCACCAGCTGAGAAATCCAGGTGAGCAAACTTCAGCACCTAGGACAGCAGTCACATCCAAACACTGCTGCTGTGAAAGCAGCTGTGAAACCGCTTGGCTGATCTGCCACCAACCCGGCAAATTCAAACACCGCTGCTGTCACAGCAGTGGTGAAGCCGATCTCGGTATTAAAATTACTGGAGCCCTATACATCTCTATAGCTATCTGCCATTACTGTATAGTCTAACTTTCAGCAGCATGGCAAAAACCATACTACTAGCTCACACCACACTCACTTGACAAAACATGCAGCACCACACATGCATGACTATACGGACAGCACTCACATGACCATGCTCAAATGCTCCTTTTTTGATACATGACAGGGTGCCTCCTTCTTAAGGGTTTCCCTGGTGTCTGGGATCAAAATAGACAGACTTGGGCATCGGCCGGCTGTGTGCTTATTCATAGGCTAGCAAGAGTTAATCTCATCTGTCTGCTTGCTCCTCTTGTGACATGTGTGGAAAGCCTATCAAATCTTCCCTTCAATATATGCTTGTTGAATCCTTCTAACCATGCCAGCTACAGTTAATCCTATGTTGGTCTGTGAGGAGTGGTGTTCCAGGCTCTGGTGAAAATTGTGCTATTTGCTTGATGCTGTTTTGGTGAAGTTCTCCCCTGTTTTTTTGCTTATCTTCATATAGTGTGTGTTCATGCTTAGTGACATAGTTTTGGTTTTCCCTTGTCTCTGTCTTTATCTGTGGGTTTCATTACTCCCCTGTTTTGAGGGAATCGATCAGGACTTGTCAGGAGCAGGGCCAGGTCTGAGATTCAGACCTCCCCACCCTTAGGGGTACCCCTGAGATAAGGGGTAGCATAGGGCCTCCAAAATTGAGGGACAGATCAGGTGCCCTGGTTCCCAAGGGTCCCATACTCATAGTGATTGCTTGCTAGTCAAGCTTATATAAATCAAAACTGATTATTCCCTACTCCCCAGTCCATAATCCCACTCACCTGTCCTGTCCTAGCATCAGTAATAGTAAAAATCTTTACTGTCATTTACTATCATTGCTGAGAGGTCGGCATGGGGCGCAGTGCATAATCATTTTGGATTTACCTATACTTGACCAGCAGGCGTGCGACACAGAATTCCCCGGGGTTTACACCAAGACAACAGGAGAAGGTAGAACAATAAAAGTTACTGATCCCGAAAGGGCTGTCCAAACCCTATTCCATGATACTGTTAGTATTGAACCAGAAAATCACCTGTCAGATTCCCTTTAAATGTACAAACATTGATAGTTATCTGTGGTTCCTTATCACTGGGGGTCTATCTGCTGGAAAACCCATGGATCCCAAAAACGAGGCCCTGTCTCAATAACACAGACCTAGCCTGCGTACCTCTGCTCCATTCATCCTGCGCAAACCTTTTAAATGTGTCATTAAACCATTATTGTCCTCTTACCGTGTATCATATCTGTTCCCTAAAATCTATTGTTATACATGACCTTTATCCATTATGGTAGATGATGTAGGGCACTGACACTAGCTCCATGTATAAAACAATGTGTTCTAAATATAAAGTTCTCATGTTGAATGTGATAATGTAGAAGGCAAGTGTATGGAAAAAGTTTTATAGTGCAGCGAGCGCAGTGCCAGTCCATCCTGTGGTGTGCCACATCAGCCGCTTTGTATCCTTCTGTTCTTTATAAGAAGGAAAAGATTTCCCATCATAGCCATTAAAAACCTGGTGCATGGATCGTAGAGATGCACCTGCCGTTATCTGAAAATGAATGTAGCTCATCTTAGCTATCTTTCCCTAATTATACCAAGGGCTACAGCTCTGCAAACACTTTGAGAGATAACTATCTGAGATATCCCAAAGGGTTATCCCTGGTTATCTGTAGAACTATTTCCTAAGCTGCAATTTGCTGTGTAATTAATGGAAGATGACTTATAAAAGCAGGTTTTCTTTTGGGATAACTTTAGCTACATTTGTCTCCCATTATTAATAATGGATACAAAAATATCCTTACATTAATGAGTACATAGCTAATACATCTGTTTGGTCCTATGTTTATTATCTAATCCAGAGGTTCCTAACCTTTCTGACCTTGGGAGTCACATCCAGCTCTGAGAGAGAGTCACCAGCCACATTCAGCCCTGAGAGAGGGTTCGAGTCACATCCAGTTGTGAGAGAGGGTTGTGAGTCATATCCAGCTCTAAGAGAGGGTCACGAGCCACAACCAGCTCTGAGAGAGGGTCACCAGCCACATTCAGCCCTGAGGGTACCTTTACACGCGGCAACTTTTGTAGGAATTTCACTGGCAACTTACTGGTTGCAGTGAAATCATGGACACATTGTTCTATCTTGTTGCTGTGTACAAATGGAACAATGTCTCCATGATTTCATTGCAACCAGTAAGTTGCCAGGGAAATTCCTAGAAAAGTTGCCGCGTGTAAAGGTACCTTGAGAGAGGGTTCGAGTCACATCCAGTTGTGAGAGAGGGTTGTGAGTCATATCCAGCTCTAAGAGAGGGTCACGAGCCACAACTAGCTCTGAGAGAGGGTTGCAAGCCCTACTCAGCCCTGAGAGAGGGTCGTAAGCCAGATCCAGCTCTGAGAGGGCCGTGAGCCACATCTAGCTCTGAGAGAGGGTGCTGAGTCGTATCCACCTCTGAGAGAGGGTCCTGAGCCATTTCCAGCTGTGAGAGAGGCTTGTGACCCACATCCAGCTCCGAAAGAGGGTTAAAAATCACATCCAGCTGTGAGAAAGGGTTGTGAGCCACATTGAGCTCTGAGAAAGGGCTGTGACAGACATCCAGCTCTGAGAATGGGATGTGAGCCACATCCAGTTCTGAGAGAGGGTCGTGAGCCAGATCCAGCTGTGGTAGAGAGTCCCGAGCCAAATCCAGCTCTGAGAGAGGGTTGTGACCCACATCCAGCTGTGAAAGAGGGTTGTGAGCCATATTCAGCTCTGAGAGAGGGTCATGACCCTCAACCAGATCTGTGAGAGGGTCTTGACCCAGATGCAGTTCTGAGAGAATTGCAAAGCCACATCCAGCTCCTTAAGCCCCTTACCCAGAGCCCCCCATAACCGGTATTATGACAGGCAAAGCTTTTCCACAGAGATAAAACCAAGGTAGTATACAAGGATCCAGGGGTTCCTATAATACCCTTAATTCATTATTCTCTATATTCTTCCCTAATGAATTTCTCATTATTCACACTTGGCTTTGACTAGTCGAGGGGACGCTAGTTCCCTGCCTAGTCATCCCACTTAGCATGTTATCATACCCACTGAAGCGTGACAACACTAAGTGGGCTGACTAGTTTTGAAAACTAATGCCCCCCTCGACTAGTCAAAACCCTAATTATCATATTATATGCAGACTTTAGAAATACTTCTTCTAAAGATCTGTTAATGTATGCAAAGAAATGAAGGGACTTCTAGGCATGAAACTTAAATATGTGCACAAAACTGTTGGTGGTTTTGGGAGCACACAGGACCTGACAGGTTTTCTTCAGGTAACACAAAAAAGACAAAACACTTTGGATCAAAACTCTCAAAAGCTCACTTACTCTATTCTTCAGATGCTTTTTAAGATACTTTTTTTTATCCTTAGGTGCATAACTTTCTCAAGCTCGCTGCAATGTTTGATAAATTCTGAGAAATTTACTAAACCAGAGATGTCAGGAGAGTTGGAGGGATTCTCTTTAAAAGTAACTTCAATACACACGAGACCTTAGGTTGTTGGTCTAGAGGGGATAAAAAAGCAGAAGGGGCAGACCTAAGTGTAGAGGTTTAATATATATGTAAATTATAGGCAAGCGGACTCACCTATAGTGTATCTTTATACAATGGCACCTCGATCTCTAATGGTGGGGTTACACGTAGCGATATCGTCCCGATATCGCTATACAACGGCGCGGGAGCGTGCATTTTTAGTGCTTTTTTCCCGATATCGCATCGGCGGTTTACACGTTGCGATATCGGGAAACAACGTCCCTACGATGTGTACGCCCACCAACCCAGTAACGACCATTTAACATGGGAGTTAATGGGTAGCGTCGGCATACACATCGGAGTTGGATGTTTACACGCAATGATCCGGCTCCAACAGGCATCCGATATCGGACGGTTGAATAGCACGCTCATTCGACCCCCGATATCGGATTACCATCGTTCCTGCATCGTATTGTACCTTCAAACAGTACGATGCAGGAACGATATCGGGTCCAACTCACGAACCACTTGACTTTTTGTCGGAGTTGGATCGGAGTTGAACGCCGATATCGCGGCGTGTAAACCCACCATTAGGATCTGATGGGGCTCCTATGGTTTGCTGCTCCAGTCCGGGGGAAAGCGGAACTCTCAGCCGGGAGTCCGTGGATTGACTTCAGAAGTGTATTAGCCGGGCAGATGAGCGCTCCCACATTCAGAACCAATCAATTGAACTTCAATTTCTTTCCTCTTTCTGAATTTGGGCAGCCATCAGTTTCTTACGGTTAACTTGTAACAAGTTAACTATAAGAAATTGATGGCTGCCCAAACTCAGAAATTGAAGTTCACTTGATTGGTTCCGAATGTGGGAGCACTCATCTGCTCGGCTAATACACTTCTAAAAGTAACTTCAAGGGTGAGACCGCACCCGCCCTATGCCCACGATCTGCGACCAGTGCAGGGCAACTTTTCCCTGCATTCACCCGATGGAGATCGCTTCTGACCTCTCAGCATGAAATTAACCCCTTTACCCCTGGGCAATTTTCCATTTTACGTTTTTCCCTCCCTTCTTCCAAGAGCCATAACTGTTTTATTTTCCATAAAACTAGATATATAAGGGCTTGTTTTTTGTGGGACGAGTCATGATTTCAGAAGAAATCATTTATTTTACCGTAAAGTCTACAACAAAATGAGAAACAAATTCCAAGTGCGGTGAAATTGAAAAAAAATTACAATTACACTTTTATGTTTTGGGTTTTTATTCACCATGTTCAATATATGGTAAAAATCAAGTGTTGGTTCAATGCCTGACGCCACTTCGAGTTCGTAGATACCAAACATGTATACTTTTACTGTTATTTAAGAAGTGAAAAAAAATTATGAAGTTTTTAAAAAAAAGTATTGCGCTTTTGTCACCATTTTCCATGACCCATAGCGTTATCATATTTTGGGATCAGGGGCTGTGTGAGGGCTTATTTTTTGCGCCTTGAGCTGAAGTTTCTAATGATGCCATTATTGGGTGGATATGCTGTTTTGATCGCCCGTTATTGCATTTTATTGCAATTTGCGGTGACTAAAAAAAACCATAATTTTGACGTTTGTGGATTTTTCTTCCATTACACTGTTTATCGATCTGATTAATTAATTTTATATTTTGATAGACTGGGTACTCCTGAACGTGGCGATACCAAATATGTGTTTATTTTTTATTTTTTTTAACAGTTATATTTTGAATGGGGCAAAAAGGGGGTGATTTCAACTTTTGTGTTTTTTTCATATTTTTAAAAACTTTTCTTTTCTGTTTTTGTTTTTACACTGCCCAATAGGGCGTCACAGTGCTGCACTGTCTGATCGCTTGTGCTATTTAGAGATGAGGTGCAGCTCATCTCTTTATAGAAGAAATGATCACTTCTTGTAGATACTGGTGCTTGCCAGCTATCTACAGGAAGTGAACCCTGATAGCATCCGGGATCACCACAGGACCCCAGCCCATCCAGGTATCACAGCAAAATCTCACAATCACATCATACGTTCTCAGATCACAATGGGGAATGGTTCCATCCGCGCTGCGGTGCTTTGAGTTACGCTGTCAGTGGATGGGTTAATAAGGGTGTTAGCCACACATCTCAGCTGATGATATTGGCTGAGATGTGGATCAAAGATGTGAGCTCATATGTCGTAAAGACATTAATATGCTGCGAGTATGTGGAAGTCTGGCAACTGAAAATACGCTGCGGTGCAGAGAAGCACAGTGGGCATGGGATTTCTTGAAATCCCAACCACTATGCTGGTACTGTACAACACAGCGGCAATACGCTGTGTCCAAAATGCTATTCCAGATCGTGAGTATACACCCTAATTCACAATTTGTGACAGACCCCCATTGGCTCCTCTAGAGGACAGCTTAGCAATGGCTATATATGCAAAGATATCCAAAAATGCATGGACATGTAGAAAATACGTCTTAGATGTTACATTGAATGACTTTGCACATACAGTCAACTTTTAGTTTTCATCATAGCGCAGTAGTACTGATGGTCAAAATGCCTGAATCCTTTGCTTTTAAGAAAACAGCTTGGTCCATATGGGGTGTTCAGGCATTGAGATCACTATTGGACATGGTGAGCTAATTGTGACAGCTTTTCTGAGCTCCTTTAGATGGCTTATACTACTGCTGATAAAGGAGTGCAGTCATGCAGCGTTCCACAGGCATTGATCTCAGTGTCGGAATTCTCCCACTGTTCAAAATGAACTCTGAGCAGCATTTCTATCAGACTTGCAGCCTTGTTCACTTGTAGTTTAGCTCAGAAACATATCCTCTTGAAAAAATCCCTAAAAATGTTTTATTTTTTATTTTTAATTTAAAGAACAAGTAATAATTTACATATTTATTTTTTGTTGCGCTCATTATTTTTGCAGTTTAAAATGTTTAAAAATTGAGCCTCTCTAACCTCACCATGTCCTTTGAGGAAAAGTTCCAAGAGTGTGAATTTTTGGAATTCTCATAGGCCCAGTTCACACATGCGCTCCGGTGCATTAGGCAGCATTGTGCTAGGGCAGGTGGTAGGGCTTTTCAAGCATAGCCTAACGCACCGGAGCGCAAATGAAGCGTTATGCGTTACCTCCTCCATTATCGGGTATGGGCGAGCACAGCCAAACGGAACCCAGAAGTGCTAGTGTGATGAGAGGTTGTTGCAGAGTGCATGCGCTAGTCTGGACGCACCGGAAACACGTCATGCGTAATTTCCAGAGCATCAGGACTAGCCCATGTGCTCTGCAACAACCCCTCTTCACACTTGCGCTTCTGGGTTACGTTTGGCTGCGCTCACCCATACCCGATAATGGAGGAGGTAACGCACAGCACTTCATTTGTGCTCCCGTGCGTTAGGCTGCGCTTGCACTGCACTACCACCTGTGCTAGCACAATGCTGCATAATGCATCGGAGCGAAGGTGTGAACTGGGCCATAGACTTTTTCACAGCAAATTCTGCAGCAAATCACTGCAAAATCTGCAGCGTGGGCACAAGCCCTTAGTGCGAAATTAACCCTTTCATTACTGTAAAACTCCAAAACACTCAGGTTACCTCCATGTTCTTGCAAGAAATGCTGTGAAACATTAGACCAATTCACCGCTTACCTATTATCGGAGGCCCTTAAATGTTCATTTATTCCTTGCCTCATGTTTTGTGTGGTGCACCTGATATATTTCATGTTGCGCAGATTACAACAAATACAATAAACCACAAATTTGCGCTCACAATTTATAAATGAATTAGTATGATATTCTTTTTTGAGGGGGTAAAAAAACACGATGCTTCGGATGAGCAGTCAAAACCAACCGGCACGGTGCCCCGCCCCTGAGGGACCAATTCTTGTCGCTATAATCTTATTTATTGAGTCATATCAAGTAGGCAGAAACACTTCAGTGTTTTCTTAGCACCAGATTTTATATGTTTGAACACTAATGTACTAGTTTCAAAAATGAATTCTTTCAGCCATATTTAGAGAAAACATGAACCTTCCCTCTTCTGTGCGCGAAGAGGTAAAATTGGGCTTTTTACAAGTTTGAAGTGGCTGCAACCTCCTGCAGTATTATAATGTAAATGCCCTTTGAATTACTTAATATGCTCCGTAAAACCTCAGCATTGTGCTGTTTGTCATAATGCTTTCAAATAATAAGCCCTTGAAAATGTATTTTGAGCTTAAACCCAAGAAACAAAGAAGAGCACTGAGCTATTATTAATAAAATGAACATGCAATAGTCAGGTAAATTAATCCACAAGTCCATGATAAGCTCCCTGTTACTTTGTTGTATTTTTTCCTTTTTTTATGAGCACTCGTCTTTCCAAAAATGTAAGTCTTCCCGTTACCGACGCGCTCTTCACACCTTAATGTCTTTTTTAAATTGTTTCCAATTTTGTTTTTCTAAATTATTCGGAGCTGTTCAAATTACCCCATCAAGATTTTATACAATACATATTTTTTATATCTTTAAAAATAAAAAAAATCAAGTCACCACTCAAACGTAATAAGGCAGCTTTGTATATTGAATTAAGCAAACGCTGTAGTTTTTGATGGAAAATGGAAACGGCACATAGCATGGTTCCACATCATTTTGTTTTGCAAAATCAAATTAGGGGATCTGATGCATAGTAAGTGTTTCTATTACACAACCGAGTCTAGAAAATGCTGAAACACATGCATTGTTTAATCCTCTGTTTATAATTCCCTGCAGCGGGAGTCTAATGTGGCTCGGGCTGAAGCTATAGCGCACTTCATTTGGCCAATAGTTTTCTACAGACAGAATCAAAAGACTGACAATTTTTCATAGGATCGTATTGTAGGATTAGCTTACTGTTGCAGACAAAATTAAAGAGAATCTGTTAGCAGGATTTTGCTATGGAAGCTGACGATAGCATGCTGTAAGGGTTAAATAACAAAAATCAACTGTGCCTCTCTTATCAAAGTGTTTGCTATTGTTTACTTAAGCTACAGGCTTTATTACGCTGTGATTACCATTACTGGACTACAATATCATGAGCAAGGCAGTCTGACATGGCCCCTCCTTTGATTGACACCTCACTGGGCGGGGCAGCTAACTCAGCTCTGCTGTGTTTCTAAAACTAAATTGTTACATCCCCACAGTCTACTCTTGTGACTTCTGCTCCTGCCATGAGGCATCATTGTGTTTACTCGAAAGGTGGGACTGGTCATGGATTAGTCTGACTTGGTGGATGTGTTTGTATGGCTGCCTAGCTGCGGTCATTAACTCTGACTTCAGCCAATTAGAAAGTACTACATCCAATTTAAATTTTTTCTGTGTTGTTGTTAGCTGCCAGAAATACTCCCTTGATCCCTTGTTATTATCTTGCCTAATATTATTGATTTTCTGCCTGATTTTGTACGACTCTCCAGCCTGACGATTTAGTGCTTTTCTTAAGTCTCAGCTTTGACCATGCTTGGCGACTTTCTGTATTCCTCGACTGCAAACCATCTATATGCAGCAACCCCCTGGACCTTGCCATAAAGCCAGATCCTTATATCACTATGGCACTGAGTATAAAGTGGTGAAAAAGGGGGTTCACTCACCTGAGGCAGTTGTGTCACCCACAACTGGCTTGAAGGCGTATTCAATGCTTATTACCAAATGGCTGCTGCAGGATTTCCACCGTCCACACAAGTTTGGAAACACATCAAGTTGTAGGGAAAAAATGGTGTATCACAATCCGCACTGCCAGAATCATCCGCTCCAAAAGTAATGCACATGAAGATGGAACTTCAACATAACTCCTTTATTTCCTCCTACGCGTTTCGGTGCCCTCAGATCCCTGAGGAAGGTGCCAGGAGGGCACCGAAACGCGTAGGTGGAGAGATCCCTGAGGAAGGTGCCAGGAGGGCACCGAAACGCGTAGGAGGAAATAAAGGAGTTATGTTGAAGTTCCATCTTCATGTGCATTACTTTTGGAGCGGATGATTCTGGCAGCGCGGATTGTGATACACCATTTTTTCCCTACAACTTGATATATTGGGGTTAAAGAGTTTCTGGTTATCTCAGGGTTCTGCCGATGCAGTTTGCATTTCGGGATTCCCCTTTTCACCTGTAACTCGGATGGATGTTATATAAATGGTTAGATTATTTCAGAACGGCCGAACCCCAGTAATCTATGTGATGCACTGTCGGATTTAGGGTTTCTTTATCTACATTAAGTTGTTGTCAGATGATGTAGCAATAACCTGTGGGCAGATTCCCTTTAAAGATGAGTGTAACCTGACATTTAGTGCGTATGTAGACTGAGGAGCAGCGGGTCTGTCACAGTATGGTGCAGAATTGGAATTTTATTTAGCGCTTTTTGCTCAGAATTGATTAGTGAAAAATCATGATACAACTGGTAGTGGACTTGATTAGCTTATACTTATAGACGTATATGTTTTTTTGCTGACATCATAGTTTACTGAACAAAAAAAAAAACGAAAACCTTTTTTAAAACCTGAGAGAAGAATTATTATATTATATTGATTGTGAAAGTTAGCCCCGAGCGTGACTCGGGGCTAACTTTCACTGACAGAAGCGGTAGCCCCGAGTTACGTTGCCGCTGATGATTTTGAGAGGACCGGGGGGGGTGCTGGTGGTCGTTCGGCCTTGGCAGACTGGGGGGGGGGGGGCGGGGGTTTGGTTTTGCTGCTGGCGCGGCAGCGGCGGACATTGCTAGCGGCAGTTCGACGGTCGCGGACCGGGGGGGTGCTATCAACATCGGCTGTTAGGAGCTTAGGAGGGGTTGTGTGGTGTTGTTGGTGCCAGCAGCAGTTAGGTCAGGGTTAGGGCTAGGATTAGGGCTAGGGTTAGGGCTAGGGTTAAGGTTAGGGCTAGGGTTAGGGTTGGGGCTAGGGTTAGGGTTAGGGCTAGGGTTAGGGCTAGGGTTAGGGTTAGAGTTATGGCTAGGGTTAGGACTAAGGCTAGGGTTAGGGCCCCGGTGCAGCTGAACCAGCTGCACCACGGTAGGTCCGTCCCTAACGCTCGGAGCAGTGGAGTCTCCTTACCTTCTCCTGGTGATCCAGCGATGTCACCGCTGTGATCGCCAGTGAGAGCCCCTTCGGATGTCTCCATATGACTTCCTGGTTCCGTCTCTGTGAGCCGCAGCGGCTCATTGGAGGCGGAACTGGGCGGGAAATATAAAAGTATAAAATTTCGGCCCATAGTAAAAAAGTATAAAATTTCTGCCCATGAAAGAAATTTTTTACCAAAAAAATGGTACCGCATTTAGTACAAAATTCCTGACATAATCATACCGCCAGGGAGGTTAAGGACAGCTTTTTTTTTCCAGTGGAAATAACCTCTTTAATCATGATTGCTGGAGTCACAATGTGCGAGAGATACGTGTAAGTCTCACATGCATCAACTGGCATGGCCACTGGATCTCTGGAGAGGAGTGTGAAGCATATATTTTCATGGAGCTGCACGCTCCTTTCCAGGGAGCCGGAGGCTGTGTCGGGTAATGCATGCAAGATTCGCTCGAGTGTCTTGCATGTTTCTCGCACAGTGTGCCTCCAGCCCAAGATAAAGCTTCTTACACCTCCTGTAGTCCATTATCCAGATTTAATGGAATTTCCTACAAGAATCTTAGAATCTTATTGTATGTGGATTAAATGATCACTCCAGCATGTTTTCTTGTACCGCTGGGGTGGTGCTACTCAACTTCCTGCAACTTCACCTTTTTCCAGTGGCGCTCTGGTTAGTCTGCGGGGATTTGTAACCTGCTGGCAGTTGCAGTGTTTCATGGAGCATGCCGGAGGTCACAACTTGGTCTTGTTCTAGCTCTCGTGGAGATGCATTGGGAGCTTGTAACGTAACTTCTGAATATCGACCAGTTAGAAGTTACAGGCACAAGATGGCGCCATGAGACCCGAGCATCATCGGTAAGCGGTGAAATCTCTGGAAGATGAGTATATGGCAGGGGGCTAACATTTAAAGTACCACTCTAGTGCTGGAAAAAAATGCTGGAGTGGTGCTTTAAAAATCAGGAGTGTAATTTTGCCACCTTTTGCAATATGAACCATGTGCTGAAGGATAGCCAAGCAAGAAGTGAAATGGCTGAATGAAGAATGATTCATATTTATCCTGCCACATTTTTAATTTTTAGTGTAGTAAATAGCAGGCAGCAATGATTCGGATTTAAATGCATTGGCCGCAATTAAGTAGTAATTGACCTTTCTGTGTTTATTAATAGAAGTAGTAAATTTACCTGATATCTCTTCGGAGAGGTCATTGGCAGTCAGCAGAATGCTAATAATAACTGCTAAGTAATGATCTAAGGTTTTGCGTTGTCATTTTATTTCAGTCACAGTAATTTGCCCCGTACATAACACCGGGTCCTTCTCAGGATTATCTCTTCATTAATTGCTTTAATAGATTGCGATATCATTTGACAGTCGGGTCTTTTCAGATGCTTGTACAGGAGAGATCTGAGATGTTACCATTTTTATCATTTGTCTAAGGGTTTAAAATGTTTTTTGTTCCTTGATTTATGAAATGATAATAAAACTAATTGTTTTTCAGGATAAATAATATACCATTTTTGGGTGCTTGAACAGGATTAGGACAATATGGCTGCTTTCTTTCGGAAACAGATCCACACCTTTCCATGGTTCGATATAGTCGGTCAAACAGTTTGGATGATTTTAAGTTTGTGTTAGTCTCCATGTTGTCCATCACTTTAAAGGCATAATCTGATAATATTACGGTGGGTCATTGGCGTTACAAACCAGAAACCGTCAGCTTTCGGCGGCCCAGTTTTCTGTAAGGAAATGGAAAGTTTGGCCGGGAATTTATGAGATTTGCTAACTTCTTCCAGAGTTGAAGATTCCATTACAAAATGAACTACTATTCGTTCTTCGATCCAAAAAGCGAAATGCTTTTATAGTTTTGATTAAAAATATGCCATGAATATGCGGTAATGGCCCCAGAGCACCACTCATGTGGTTCGTTAACAACAAATATAATTTTGGCAACACCAAGAAAAAGCTAAAAATGAGCAAATACCCTACAATAAATAATTATAAAATCAGTCTAAAATAAACACGAAACAAGGTGGCATTCAGCAATGCGTTAAATGTCCTCTGATTTCTTTCAAAATGTTAAAATGGGTGAATGCGGTGGGTGAATGCGGGTAGCGGCCATTTTGCACAGATTGTGCTTCTACAGGTTCTAACCTGTACACCGCCTACATCCATCCGATTTTATGTTTTAATGGTTTGAAAAAAAAAGGATTATAAACACATTGGTGAGTGCCACCTTCATTTCATTCTTATTTTGTACTGTTCTGATGGCTATTCTCTAAAGTGAGCATCGCCTCACTGGGTTTTACCGGACATCAAACCCCCAGTCTATGTACAATACCACAAGACAGTCGTATCAGTGGTGCCAAACTGCCTTTGATTTTGGAAACTTAGTTTACTTTTTTTTTTATTTAAAAAGAAATATAAAAGCCATCCTATCTCGTCAAGGTAACCCATATCAGGGCGGTCCTAGCATCTAATATTTAAACTATATGTCTAGTGATGTAATGTGAATAAGGATTGAGCAGGACCAGGGCCCAACATAGATTCCCAGCAATGGGAAACTATATATATATATATATATATATATATATATATGAAATGATCTGGAATATAGGTTTTATATAGGCAAATATAAGAGCATGTTCACACTAACAATTAATGAGCAAGAATGAGGAAATGCCCTAAAATAAGTAATTAAGTAGCAACATATAACTTTTACCTTGATTCATCAAGACCAGCGATTTTCTTGCCAACATTGATGAGGGGGCGTGTAAGAGTCTGACATTCCTGATTCATTATGAGGTGCTTGCCTCTTAATTAATCAGGAGTGTCTGATAAATGTCACAGGCTTTATGTGCTATGTTTGCAATCTTACTTGGTCCCTAACTGGAGTGAGACTTCTGGCGTAGAAGTTGACACATCATACACATGTCCTTGTAGAACAATAAGAACAACAAAAGTCATGTCGTTTTTGCCCAATCATGAGTTGTGCAAAAATGTTGCAACTTTTCAAAACATTTTAGGCCAAATTCTGGAGAAATTGCTTTGATATATCAGGGTCTTTCTGTTTTCTTCTGCATTGATGTTTTAGTTATTATCTTACCTCTGCCTCCACTTCTGCATAGGAAGGTATGAAGAGAATAGTCAGGGGACACATATACCGGTATTTGTTCAGGAGCTGTAGACACAAAGCAAAGAGATATTTGTAAGGCCCACGTCACACACACAGATAATTGTGCAGAGATTGTTGGCAGATCTCTGGTTGCAGTGAAATCATGGACACATTGTTCCATTTTGTGGCTGTGTACAAATGTAACAATGTGTCCATGATTTCACTGCAACCAGAGATCTGTGAACAATATCTGCACAATTATCTGTGTGTGTGACGTGGCCCTTAGACTATTTACTAAGTGATTAAATAGAAAATAGGAAAATATGGTTGAAGAAGTATACATACCCTTTAAACAATTTATCTCTCAAAAATTCACCAGCATACTCGATCCATACTACAGCCTTAACCAGTATGAGAGTCATATTTTCCTTGCATCCTCTTAACATATTATCCTACAAAAACCCCTTGTGCATATGAGATGATGCTCATATAAGCCATTTATATTCTTGTTCTTTGCTGACCTTAAATAAGTCATTTATGTTTAAGTGCAGTAGACCAATAAGTGGTGGTAAGTGGCCTCCTCAACGGCCATCAGGGATGAGTGAAGATTCCAGTTTCTTCAATAATTCCTACACTATTTTCTTTTATTCACTGATCCGTAATAATTTTCTTGTTAGTTTTGGGTAGATTGTTGGAAAACAAGTGAACAAAGTTCCCATTGCTTTTTTCATTTATAGACCCTTGGATATGAACATCAAACATATAACATATTTATAGAATTTTTTTTTTTTTTTAAATTGCACCAAGAGTAGGAAATTGCATAAAATAATGAAGATGCATACTGTAACTCACCTGATAAATCTTCCACTTTTTCAGCACCGATGGTCTGCATTGTTATGTCTTGCAGAATTATGCCTGTTTCACACTAAGGCCCCCTTCACACCACTATTTTCAGGATTCGGTTTCGGCCTTATAGTATTCCTATGGGGCCGGATTGCACTGAATGGCAGTGTTTTGCCATCCAATTTTGAGCTGTTTGGGAGGATCCAGCAGCTTTCGTTTTTTGGTCCCGGACACAAAAAATGCTGCTTGTTTTCGATTTTGTGTCTGGGACCAAAACCGCTCAAAATCAGATGCTCCCGGATCCGGCGCTCCCTAACATGGGAGTCTATGGCACCAGATTGCGCCGGATCTGAGAGCAAATTGGATCCAGGAGTCAGACGCTAAGTGCTGGAGTTTAGCAGCGAGCGCTGCTAAGCTTCAGCACCATGAGCTGTCCCCTCCAGAAATTTCAGGACTGCAGCTAGCTCCCCACTAGCGCAATCTTGAAATGTTGCATTGCGGCTGCGATCAGAGGAATCCAGCTGCAAGCGTCTCTGTTTTGAAAATCGGTCCGGGGCTGTCCGGTTTAGATCGGACAGCCCGGACCTGATCTTACCGTGGTGAAAGGGGCCTAACATTTTTTTTAATCCAAGGGGATGAGGTAAAACCTATCTCCCAAGATTCCCCCGGACACCCTGGAATTGTAAAAATTGATGCACCCGCAACGGTATAATCACTGATCCGTCTCTCAGTGCGAGGGAGCGTTTTGTGACGATGCTGTCCATCTGCCCTGCCTTCTGCGGTGACTGAACTCCTTTACCCACCCTGCTCTATGTCTATGACAGCATCGTCACAAAACACTCCCTCGCACTGTGCCTGTGTCCTGCTTGGCAAGCAGCAGGCGAGGGAGACCATGACTGACGGGAGAGGAGGCGGCAAAGGGAGGATACGTTATGCAGGGGGCGTAAAATTGACCTGTGAGGAGAGGTGGCTCCAGACACTAGACCCCTGCGGTTTGTAAGTTTTCTAAATCAATTATCTCGCGGTACAGGGGGACCAAGGAATGGGGGACCCATTGCCTGAATGCAGCAGACATGCTGCACTCAGTGCTGCAATTAGATCATCATCTATGGGAGGTGACAGGTCCTGTTTATAAAAAAACAGATCCGACAGACATAATTTTTCCAACGGAACCGTGCAGGATTTGTTCTAACGGATGCTTACAAGACAAGTAAGCTCATCTTTAGCACAAGTTTCCAGAGGATTTCCGGCCTTTACCCTTTAAGTTTGGTACAGGGATCTGGTATTACAATGTTCATCACAATACTCAAGAAAAAACGGGGTCCAACCCCATAATCAAAAAAGCAAAGAAGTCATGCACTCAAAAGTAAAAGTTGCAAAACTTTTGATTGTGGTCAAAATGGCATCTGTGTACATGTGTGACATTTCGCTCAACAATTTTTTTCAAATATACATGGCCTATAATCTCCTGTTGTGCACTGCATGGGCATTCTTTGACTTTTCCCTTTGCCTGCGCATTAAATTACTTTGCCCTGCCCTGTGTGTCCACCACACAAAGCAGAAAATAGTACTGCATTCACAGAAAGGAGGCGCCGGACCTGTGACACCAATCAGACAGACCGCCCCCAGTATAATAAAAGCTGTTTCTTTTAGCATTAAACTGATCGGCTTGATGGACTTATATTCAGCACTCCAGAATGCTGTGCAATACACAGTATAAGGCCTTACAAGTGGTGGCCGCACTTATATGCAAAAACCTACTGACAGGTTCACTTTAAGCTGATATGTACCGTACATGTTGTATCTTATATTCTTTAAGCCCAAACTAGTTCTGGACCTAGGGTGATCAAAATACTTTTTCTGATGATCCATAGAGTTATGTGGTCTTTTTTGGGGGAAATGCCACATAGTACACTTGATACCAGATCTCAATATTTCCATGCAAAACACGTTTCAATGCATCAAGGCATAACACATACAGAAAATAAGCCCATGAAGGTATTTTAATTAGTTCATCTACTCAGTATGCACAGAACCCTTTCGATTCTGGATCTGACATGTGCATTATTTCCATACTGCAGAACGTAGCCTCTGTGTTTGACTTGACAGAAGGGTGATATTACCTGCAACTCATTATTTTTGCAGCCACAGCATCCTTCCACTTAGATAAAGCCAATTATGTTTGTCTTGACACTGAAATGCATATAATATACAATATTACTAGCCTCAACGTTCAGTCTACATCCCAATATTATACTAGGGAGATGAAGGGCAAATTATAGATAGACCATTTGCTTTTTTGCATTAATATTGTATTGAAGACCACTGAATGTTACAATTACTGTTGGCTTTTTTAACTACGGTAATCTCATATCAATGATTATATTACAAAATTTTAATAGCCAAAAACAGCTAAATAAATTGCATCTCTTAATTTGACCTTTATCATGGTAAGGGTCTGCTTCGACAAAAGACAAATCTTGCTCAAGTGTTTTAACCCAGTTTCTCTCCGCCATATTTTTTGTAAACTGAAAAGCTATTTGCTTTAGTGAAAATAGGAGATCATACAAGATGATGAAGGTCTGTAGGTGTCATCCAATACATTTAAAGCCCAAAAGCTTAAATCTCAGCATTTAAAATGATCTCTTATCCACACTGTGAACTTGTGGATTGGTGAGAATCTGACTACTGTTATCCCTATTGATGCCATGTGTGGGCATATGAGATGTGCCGTTAGAGCAATGTGGTGTCTGTGTATGTGAGCTACACTCCATTCATATACTGTGGGCCTGCTGCCAATAACCAACTACTTCAGTCAAGTATATTGAGAATAACCATTCAAGGTTGCCATGAACATAAGAACAGTTGGCTGTAACCTGTAATGTATCTGGTAGGCCACCAAGTGTGCACCTGGAGTCCAGTCTCTCTCCTGACAGTGGGTATCTAGGCAGCGCGCCTGCCTAGTTATCCGGTGTTTATCATAGTTACCAGCGTCCTCCCTGCTTACAGGCTGTGCTAAGCAGTGATGACTATGGTAACTATGATAAACAGGGGGTATCTAGGCAGCGCGGCTGCCTAGATACCCGCTGTTTATCATAGTTACCAGCATCCTCCTTCTTAGCACTGGTAACCATGATAAACACCAGGGTATCTAGGCAGCACGCGCTGCCTAGATACCCGTGTTTACCATGGTTACCAGCCTGTGAGGTCGCTGTGTTGGGCTCTCGCTTTCACATGCACCGATGCATGCTGACCAGCGGGAGCGCATTGACCAAAAAATGACCCAGAGCACTTTGTAACGATCAGCGATCTCACAGCAGCGGCCTGATCGCTGCTAAGTGTCACACTTAGCGAGATCGTTAGCAAGATCGCTGTTACGTCACAAAACCTGTGACGTTACAATGATCTCGCTAACAATCTCGTTATGTGTGACGGGGGCTTTAGTGTACTTCCCTCAGCTAAATTGAGCATGCATGTCTACGGGGGAATTGGAAGAAATAGTTGTTATCTCAATAAGTCATGACAGGGAGGGCTTACAACCTTTGCAATTTATTACCTTGGGTTGACCATTTCTAAATCGAGATAGTAGGTTGACTTATTGGGTTAGAACAGAGGTCCCCAACCTTTCTGACGTTGAGAGTCAAATTCAGGTCTGAAAGAGGGTTGCAAGCCACATTCAGTTCCCAAAGAGGGTCCAAAGCCCCATCCAGCTCCAGTCCCCTTAAAAATAGTGACACTCAGAGCCCCCATTACAAGTATAATGACAGTCAAAGTTTTTCCACATAAATCACACCAAGGCAATATGCCAAGATCAAGGGGTTTGTACCTTACCCCCATTCAGAGCAGTTCTTCTAAGGGGACTACTCCCAAAAATCCATATTTGGCGACCTGCTATTCGTAGCTGTTTCCTAGACTTGGTGATTATGCACCAAGCTGGAAGACGGCCATGAGTCACATATATAACTCCTGGGTTAGAGAATTACTTGAGAACTAAGACAAACCTATCAGCATTACTTCTCAGAAGATCAATAATAAACTAAAAAGGGACGAAACCAATCATGCCATTTATCAAAATATATTAAGCTTTTTTAACCCCTTACCACCTGGTGATTTTTCTGTTTTCGTTTTTTACACCCCTTCTTTCAAGAGTCATAAATCTTTTATTTTACATCAATATAGCCATATGAGGGCTTGTTTGTTTTTGTGGATTTGAACCTGTTGAAGCGCTGATCACGTGGAACAGCCAACTGTTGTCCGACCCAGCACCCCTTCCCTCCCTGCACCTGTAACCCTGTGATGGATTAAAAATCACATACAGCAACTTGGTGAGTGCTACTCGTTTTCCCTTTTTTTCAATCACAGGAATTGATCACTACAGGACTCCCGGCTATCAGATGATGGAGCGAGTTGTGGGATCTCTGATCACGTGGGAACGGTGCGGGCCCACTGCGGTGCTTTTGGATCGTGCTGTTAGTGAATAACAGCGCGATTTCAAAGGGTTAATAGCACTGATCAGTGCTGTTAGCCCCACATCTCAGCTGATTTGATCAGTTGAGATGTCGGGGAATTGATGTGTGCTCACCACTGGAGTGCACATCAAAGTGAGGAGCCGACTCATGACGTACATGTAAGTCATGGGTTGTGAAGGGGTTTATACAATTGATTAAAAAAACAGTGAACACCTATGATCCCAGGAACACAAACACAGATTATAATTGGTGGGTGAGCAACAATGGAACCCCATTAGTGCAAGAAAACTTGGGGAAACGCGCATAAGGTGTTTGGTGGGTGAGCTTAGTATTACTATTCACTCATAACTATTGCATCTTACTCCAATGTGGGTTATGTTAACTTCCTTTTGTATAAATATCATTGCACAGGTATAAACTTATTAGATACTTATTCACAATACTTCTACTTGCAATGCTATGCTATACCTTGCATAATGGGATACCCATTATTGCTTACCAGCTCATTTTAATCCATGTGTGTACTGCCAGGATCATTTATATTCACTGTTTTTAATCAATTGCATTTAATAAAGCTTATTATAGTTTAATAATTGACATGATTGGTTTTATCCTATATGCAAGTTGTCTCTTTAGCGAGGAACAGATTACTTCCTGTATGAAGAGACAATTTGGATATTTTATTCCCAGAGGAGCATTGCGTCTTTTATGTCTCCTTATTACTGTCATGGCAGCTTCATGCGTCACTCACCACAAGGAAAAAGCCTACCTCTGGTCTTGTCAGGCACTAAAGATGAGCGAACCTGTTTGGGGCTAGCGTTCATGGATTGCCGTGGACCGGTATGCTGGGTGATCAGGCCAGTGCAAGCTGTTTGAAGTGTGTGATTGGCTCGCACTGTCCTTAATAACAGAGTGATCTTTCATAATATTTTGTGTAAAAGGTATAAAAAATAAAATCCTCATCCTCCCACCCCGGAGGTGTTACATTTTTGGCTGGCTTTATGTGAGCTGAGAATCACCAAGCCAATCACTAACTAGCGATGGCATACAGTGTCAAGTTCGGATACTGAACATGCATCCCCTGTGCCCGCATCTCCAGGGGTTCATCATCTCTACCCTGCACACACTTCCCTCCTCTTCATATAGGG
The DNA here is from genome assembly GCA_033576535.1 of Allobates femoralis. Taxonomy (NCBI): domain Eukaryota; kingdom Metazoa; phylum Chordata; class Amphibia; order Anura; family Aromobatidae; genus Allobates; species Allobates femoralis. Next base: position 68,527,269 of record JARQOC010000002.1, on the reverse strand, counting down.
CCTTTTTGGAATGCTCACACTTTCTAAGACGGCAAGATTCAGAAGCCTACATTATACTAAGGAAAATTAGACATGGTGTTCCTTATCTTATGTGAACCAATCTCACTGCAGTTTGTAGATAATTATTTCAATTACTCTCAAGAATGTTGTTGGATTATAAAAAGATTAAAGGTTACTGACCCAAACATGTTACACTCATTGAACATGGGAGAAACTTTCCCAACAGTATCGGAATTGCCGAATGCCTTGACTGCCCAGCTTAGAAGCAATTGTTCACTTATTTTAATATACCAAGGGTCGGTAATATCAGATGGCAAACCACTTTCCTAATGACTGAATTCATGTTGCTATGCTGACAGACATTAACCCCTTTCTTATTGCCGGCACGGCAGTCACCTTGATTTACAAAGTAATCAGATAAGCTTAAGTTATTCCACTCTTCCCAGAAAGAACACTGCGCTTTTAATTTCAGGTCCGTTTCTCCTGCAATGCTTCTCTTCTAATTATTGTGTTTTGCACATTACGCATGATAATGTTTGAAATTGCTGGCAAATTAGAATTGCCATCACTTTTTAACATACGGAAATGTATGATACAATAAAACTGAACACTATGACTAATTGGCATGAATATGCAGATTGCCAATCTGTTGTTCGGCTTGAAGTGTTTAAAAAGAGACGGTTCCCTCTACTCCACCCTGACAATGAATAGTTAATGGCTGTCCTAAAAGATATGTGATAACGCTTTGACGTTTTGTCATTGGGGGTGGAAAAAACAAAATCGAAACTGTCTTCAGCTGCTTGTCATGAATTTTCTAGGCCAGTACCGTATTTGAAATGCTATGATAATTAGATTCATATATTTTCTGGTAATATCTGATTTCTAAAATGATAAAAACACAAGTCCCCGTAGTGAAGACCAGATCATTAACATAACAGATGTTACTAGTGGCTTGTTACCTCCAGGTACATAATTATCATGGTTCAGTGATGTAGATGTTTGTGTCACCGCTGCCAAAATATGTAAAAAAAAAAGGCAAAATGCTTCAGGATGTAAAACAAAGGAACACGGGGAACCCCATTAAAATACATCTTTATACCATTTTTTGTGTATGCTATATTGAAATAAAGAAAGATGACCACCAGAATTTTTTTTATTGTTAGGATTGCCCAGTTTTTACTTTTAGCCAATGTACCTTACACCTTTTGTCCAAAATGTACTCCACATCAGTAACTGTGCCCGGCTTTGGTCACAGTTCACTTTTCCTACGGAGGTATTCTTTTCTTAACTTTCCTCTTCGGTTGACATATTAATATATCCACATATGAGTGGTGATAGATGAATAGAGTTGAAAGAAAAAAATAATTAAAAAAATGTAAAAACTAATAGCAATACTCTTCTAGACGTTTTCGCGGTATGTTTGGCCAATCATTGATTGTGATGCGTAATCACACAGTGAGCATTTTTATTATTATGTCAGAGCTGCAGAAAGGGAGCGGTGCACCATCGGTATCTCTCAACTGATTACACCAGAGCCTATATGTTACGAAAATAATTAACCATATAAAAATGCTTGCACACTAGAAAAAAGCACAGTACCCAAAGCAAAACCATGGCATCATAGCAAGAACACATGGTGATGCCTTTTATTGGGTTGGACTTTTGGCAACATAGCCAACTCTTCTTCAAGAATGTCTCGTACTTCTAGTTAAAGGGGTTGTCCACTCCCCCTCCCAACCACCTCCCAATCTCTATGTTCCTTTTTGAAAAATAATAAAATAAGAAAGTAGAAAAATTCCAGCTTCATACTCTCCAAGAAAAATCTTTATTTAAACAGGGATAAAAATACACATATGAAGGCAACACGTTTCAAGCGTGCACCAAGCTCTTCGTCAGGTTTGAATAAAGTTTTTCCTTGGAGGAATTGAAGCTGAAATTTTTCTACTTTCTTATATGGATTTGCACATCTGGTCTGATCATTTGCAGGCTTTAACCAAACCAAACGGTGATCTAAATTCCAAACTCCCTCCCTCCTTTGCGTAAAATAATACTGCCCATACCTAACTCCGGTGCAGGCACTGTTACAGCAGTGTTGACGGTGGCTCTCCTGGGGATCACATGACATTGTTATGACACGCGATAGACATGCAACGCTAGCTTCGGACTTAATTGACATTCAGGGCCAATTAAGAGAGCAGCCACAGCTCTTGCTTCCTTCACATATCTGACTTGTCCGAAGGATCTGGAAAGTAATGCCACCGCTGCAGGGATCACATGTCATTTGTTTGTCCCGAAGAGCCAGTGCCAAATTCGCTAGAACAGTGCCGCCACAGGTTGTGAGTATAGGCGTTATTATTTTACAGCGGGAAACATAAGGATTAGAAAGTGTTCTCCAAGTAGCGGATAACTCCTTTAACTAAAAGAACATGAAGTTTTAATATTATGAAACCTGATAAAATTCTAACTACTATTCAATATCAGATAAGGAAAGAAAACAAAACATTTTAATAACTTGACATATTCTTATTTTTTTGGCAAAATACTAGACTTCTCCAGATTAGCTGTGATATTTTATTGCTGCGTGTTAGAGGAGACCTTTACTGTACGTTGGCGACAGAAGGAGGATTGATAGCTATTAAATTTCATCATGCCACATCTCACCGAAACCATTCAACTTGTGCAAATACTAGTTAGTGACCCACTGACCCAAGCCGTCTTATCCGGCTCAAAATTCCATTAAGATTGTTAAACAAAATTACCAAAAATCCAGACGAATGTAAAGCAAAATATTTAGTTATTAGGAAAACATGTTTAACCCAAAGTTACACAGTTTAATGTTACAAGCAAAGCTTCCACATGATTTATATTTTATTAAGTTTACAGTTTTAATGTAATGTTTTATTTCGGCCATGACGGTAATAGACAATGACGGGATGACTGTTATTTTTCAGAACCAGCAGTAAGTGTGCATTAGATTATATCTAATTATTCCGGCCTCTATTTTCTAGGCATTTTTCTAAGTTTGTTTTCAGGATTGGACTAACTGACTTAAGGGCTTAGCGTCAACTAGGACTATGAGGTCAGTGGCCTCCCTTGTGGGTTATATTAAAAATAGCATATTAGTGCTTAAAGGGATTTTCTATTTTCTTTCTCTTTTTTTATTTTGTTGCTGTATAAAATCATACATTTTATGCCTTTCTAATATTCTTTATATATTGGTTATTTATCGTTTTAATTATCCTTGGAAAATGGAATAGAAGGGGCTAAACGCTGCACTGCCGATGGAAAAAAACATGAATGCAGAGTCCTGGATAGGTGATTTTATTCAACGTGTTTCAGAGCGTAGCTCCTTCATGAGGACAATCAGATTTCAACTTTGCACCTCGTAAGGGGTATACATAGTGGGAGACACTTTAAACAAAATAGGTATCTCCCACTATAAACACCCCTTATGATGTGTAATATTCAAATGTGATTGTCCTGATGAAGGAGCATCCACTCCAAAAAGTGTTAAGTAAAATCACATATCCAGGATTCGGCATTCAATTTTTTTCAGTGGTGGCATGCCATTTACCCCCTCTATTTCATTTTCTCAGTGTCCACGCTCCTGGGGCTGCTGCAGCCATTTCTGATGCTAGATCATTGGTTGAGTATTACACAAGCCACCCTGGTTAGCAAATTATTGCCTTGAAAAACTATTGTCCAGTCCAGATAGGACTTAGCAGTCCTGCGTCATACTGTACATGCTGAGGACAATGACTTGATTAAGGCTGGCCCAAACATATGAGATGGCTTTTTGGTCAAACAATGCGTAATCCGATCTTCTGGCCGACAGCCATCTCAGCCAACTTCCCCATACGCAGAAGCATTGATTTGGCCAAACGTTACTGTGCTCTCTGAGACTGCCACAGGTTGACACATCAACCAGTGACTTATCTCTGTGAGAACAGTGTGATCAGTAATCCAATATTGAACATGCTTAATAGACATTTCTCTCCCGAGCATCAGTCGGCCATTGCCCCACACACATTAGTCATCGAGTGAAACCCTTCGATATCACACTGTTTAGCCAACTTTAGTCTAATGTATATAGGGGTCCTAAACTGCAGGATAGGAACAATCAGGGGCTGGCTGGCTGACGTAACCCTGGTGGCAGCATACCCTGTCAGCCCTGAGGAGCGGGTTGGGGGTGGGGGGGGTGCTGTCAGGTCCAGGACAGGTGAGGAGGCAGGTGGGGGGGTGCTGTCAGGTCCGGCGCTCACTCACCGCTCTGCTCCCGCTGTGTCTCATTACAGAAACTGGGCCGCAAACAGAGACCAGGCGGCCCATATCATTAAGGCAGCCCTAAATAGGCAAAACCACAGCCTGGGGGGCACTTGCCCCTCTTCCACCTGGCCCAGTCTGCCCCTGGGAACAATGTACATGATGTCATTACTACAGCTCCAATAAGGAGAAGTAGTTAGCAGGCTATTTTATAAGTAAAAACGTTCTGTTCAGTAACTTTTTGGAAATTCTCTTTTATTCATTTGGCATCAAATCAATAGCTGAAAACTAGAATTGAATTGTAGAGCAGAGGATATTAGAAAGTTGCAGAGCTTTTCATTTTTTAATTATTTAAAGTTTTTTTTTTTTCCAGGGCTTTGATAGCAATTCAAACAGATAATTCATGGGGGTGCTTGGTTTTGGAATGCCTCTAATCTGATATGATCAACTTCTAAGTTGTGGACAAACCTTTAAGCATTAATTTTAATGCTGGGAAACCCATGTACAATGAGTAATTCTCAGGGTTAGCAAGTGATAGCACATCTTATTTGCTGATTGTTAAGGAATGAGTATGAGGACTTCCATTAATTATGAAAACAAAAGCCAGAGTCCCATTTTGCATTCGTATCAGAATATCGCCACCGTACAGTAGATTATCCATCATGGCAATTCCCACACCAAAATCTCCATCCGCATCAATTGCCTGAAGAGACATCTCTACTCTTGCCTGACATATTGTGTTGGAGGTGACTTGATTTCCTGGTGCCGGTCCTTTTGTTCTCCTAGCCATTATGTTGTGGCCAAAGGTGTCTGGCACTGGCTCACTTTCTCTTATTCGAAATTTGTATGTTCGACCTTGCCAAGTTGTATTGGGGTGAATTTAGGAAAGAACGTTTAAGCCAATGTTGGAACCTATGGTACAGGTGTTTAATGTTAAATCACAGAAGATCCCTTTTAAAGTATTGGTAAGGTCTATATAAGACAAAAAGTTGACTATTCATCTTGCATTTGTTTTTTATGTTATAGCCTCGGCATCTGTTGTCCTATTTGTTTTTTTTTTTCTGAAGGCACCAATTAGCCAAATGGATCCACACTGATATAGTTTGTGCTGCAGCACGGCTGACAGAATTTAGTGTTCAATGGCTTTTATGGACTTCGAATCATGTCAGGGGGACGTGTGTCTCTGCTTAACAGTGCCCTTTACTTATTGTACAGTATATTTCCCTTAGTGAAAGCTCTACATGGTCTACAAATTTTGCAGATTTAATGAGGGTATTGAAGCAGAAATACAAATTAAATAAAACAAGCAGCTCGCCGGCTTTGAATATGCGATGCAGTTCTTATTTATAGTTTTTCTTCTGCGTTAAGCCGGATGCCGCGCTCTCCAGGGAACACAATTGACATTTCTCATTTGTTTATTTACTTTTTGTATTTGTTGGCGATCGCTATCTCGTGTACATTGGTTCATTTCTGTGATGGTCGCACTGCAAATTGCATACTAGATGCTAATACAAAGGAAAGCGCATAATGAACCATATTCGCAAATGCTCTATTATCTTGACCTATAACTACCAAACATCAGTTTCCAGTTTTTTTAACACCGTCGGCTGAACAGACCATCTTTCCTATTTTCTTACCTGTGGACTAAATACATAGTGACTGGTGTCTCGAGATGTTTGGTGGCCTTCACAACATTAAAAAGGTTGTTTGTACCTCTGAGAAAAGTGTGCAAACACTCTATTTTGCACACTCTCAGGACTGGCATGTGAGAGTTAGCAGCAAGCAGATGATCTGCCTACTTGCGATTACATTCTGAGTGGACTTGCCTGGCTTCTCTCAATACAAGTGATCCAAAGAAGTCAGGCATGTCTAGTCGGCACATTTCTTCATGTATTGAAACCACATACTTGCGGTCACATGATGCGTTCTGTTACTGGCCTTATCAGTGAATCCTAACAGTGGTTCATATATCTGCAGTCACATAGAGTGACTGCAAACCTTTTTCAGAAGCCCAAACAGCCCTTTAGTACAACATACTGCAACTATACAGAATTCGTTGCATTGTGCAACTTTTCTTGCCTATAAAACTGAATAGAAAGTTACAATTCTGGAGGCAATAGACATTGTTGCTGCAAGATACATTTGGTATGCAAAAGATGCAGATAAAGTTGACCAGGATTAGATTTTTTTTCTTAGTTTGTGTTCAGTATTCTAGCCTGATCCAATTATCTTTATTGTGTCTGAGATGCAATATTGGACAAAGCACATGGTCAAAGGGCTTTTTCTGCTCATTCAGATAATTAATAGAGGGTACAGATCTGTCCCATCCCTTCACACAGCATGTCTAGGATGCTATAGAGATTATGCTGTGACTAATATCCAGGTATGCTGGCCTGTCAGTATGCTGATTTTTAGTGCAGTCCTCCATTCTTTTTCTTGGAAGTGCTGGTTGGTTCAGGTGTTCCATCTTTCCAGTGATTGCTCAGCTACTTTACTGAGCAATCTCTCCCAGAATTCTGCCAGTCGTACATTCTATGTGAGTGGTGCTTTTGGCCCGCATACCTGTGTCTACTTCTGATCATTGTTTATTGACCCTAAACTGTTACTCCATTACCCCTCTGCTTGCTCCATGTACTTGACATGATCTACTGGTATTCCGACCCTGGACCGATACCTGACTACATTTCAGTGTACTCACTTGATTTCTATGTACCTTCCTTGAAACCTTACCCTGGATCAATACCTGACCACATCTCAGTTGACTTCTTTTATTTTACGTGCCTTCCTGAAAACCTGACCCTGGACCGTTTCCTGACTGCAACTCTGTAATCCCCTGGAATCCACTACGAGTCCTTTGGTACCTGATCTCAGCTTCTCTGACTACTCTGCCTTCTGTTCTACCCGTAAGTAGTGACTAGCATCACAAGATCCTTGTAAAGCAAAGAAGGAAGTGTTACCACTATTAATCCCCACCACTGTTTTATATCAGGACTAGAAGTCATGATGTTTCAAACACCAGTCACCTAACAACTGTTGCCAAAGATTGGCTATAGGACCTAGGTGACCAATGATTAGGACATCATCACTTCTAGTCCCAATAGAGATCAACAAAGTGGCAGGGATGTAGTGGTGGGGTAATTTAGTAGTAAGTGCTGCTGCTTCTTTCTTTCTTTCTTTCTTTCTTTCTTTCTTTCTTTCTTTCTTTCTTTCTTTCTTTCTTTCTTTCTTTCTTTCTTTCTTTCTTTCTTTCTTTCTTCTTTCTTTCTTTCTCTTTCTTTCTTTCTTTCTTTCTTTCTTTCTTTCTTTCTTTCTTTCTTTCTTTCTTTCTTTCTTTCTCTTATTTTCTTGTATCAACTTTTACCTGATTTCTTCCATCAGTAGTTTTTGTTGTATAAGATCAGCTAATAAACTTTGTTTCAGTGATCTTTCCAGGGAGTCACAGCATGCAGATGTGCATCAATCAACATTTCTAAGTCTCTGCTGTGAAAGGTTTTTCACAGTTAAACCTTCAATAGAAAAAGAATTTAGGTAATAAGCCCCTGGAGACAAAGGCAAACAACATTTTTCTTACAGCATTAGAAGAGAAAAGCAAATTGATTAAAAACAAATAAAAAAATCAAATTTACTATGAATTTTTTGCCATTTTGGCACATTCTTTTTGAACCTAGGAGTCAATTAAAAATATTTTTTTTTAAATCAAGTGTTTTTTTTATTACTGAAAATTCAAAATACAACATGTGATATATCACTGTACATACACATTAACTTTTCATCCATTCCCCCCACCCCCCCTTCCATCACACAAAAATTGTTATAGCAAGTCATAAATCATTTCCCAGCATAGTCCTTTATGTATATTTCCATCTCTCGATACATCCACTGCAACAGAACTTGCTCACAGCAACTCGTGTCGTAACGATCCTTTCCTGCAGTAGATCCGCAGAAGTCAATCCCGGATACTCCATCCAACCTCCGCACACATTTTCAAATTGTGTCCTTTTAGCCCTCTTAATGTATATATTCCTTTCAAAGAGAATGGTAAAATTAACCCTACTAATAAACTCTTTTTAACTGATGGTTTTTCCTCCAACCAATGTAGTGCTATTAATTTACTTGCAGTGTACAGTAATCTTGCTATAGCTAGCTTCCCCCATTCATCAGTGGTAATATCCTCCATACACCCCAGAACACAGGTTAGTTGGTCTCTCGGTAGTATGGTCATTCCTATCACCCCTTGTATCACGTCAAGGATTTTCACCCAGAAAGCCTGCAGACAGGGACAGGACCACATCATGTGCGGAATATCAGCTTCCTCATCAGAACATCTTGGACATTTAAGCCCCCGTCACACATAGCGAGATCGCTGTTGCGTCACAGGTTTTGTGACGCAACAGCGACCTCACCAGCGATCTCGCTATGTTTGACACATAGCAGTGACCGGGCCCCCGCTGTGACATCGCCAATCATGTCGGAATGGCATGAACCATTTTTTGATCATCGGACTCCTGCTGGGCAGCATGCATCGGTGTGTTTGACGCCTTAACAACTATGCAAATAGAGTCTGTGGAGCCTCGTTTAGAAGTCTCAAACACGGGACTAGCCAGATATACCTCCAGGGAAGGAACTAACCTATTCGTAATTCCCAGGGGGCAATGCGCCTAGGAATTCACTGTGTTGAGCGCTTTAGCCGGCTGCCCGCAATGTTTTCTTGGACTGGTCTCCCTGAGATCAGTGATCACTTCGTGATGACGCCTTAACAACGACCTCGTTGGCAACTCACAACTCAGCCACGTAGGTCTGAGTCATCAGACTAGCTGCTGAGTGACAGGGTCCCAAGACCGCCGAAGTCGTTATACAGGTCGCCATATCATTGCTGTGTCATGGAGTAGATCTGACTGTTTGACATCTCACCAGCAACCACGTAACGACGTTCCAGCGATCCTTACCAGGTCGTATCATTGTCGGGATCGCTGGAAGGTCGCCAAGTGTGAAGGGACCCTTAAGGCCCCGTTACAGGGTGCAACATCTCCGGAAACATTGCGGCAACTGAGGGGCGTGGCCAAGTTGCAGGCAACATCGCCGGAGAGTTGCCCTGTATAACAGGGTGATTTCAATGGCGATAGTTGCTCAGCAACATCGCCTGGTTTCCACAATGTGAGAAACCAGCGATGTTGCTCAGGCGATGTACCTGCATCGCCCGGTCTGACGCGGCAACAGCGATGTTGCCGGCAACTTCCCCCATAGACTCCCATGTTAAGGATCGCTGCCAGGGTTGAGTTTAACCCTGGTGGCGATATTTACTAGCAACATCGCTGCTGAGATGCCGGTGATGTCTTCTCTCTGACAGCTCATCAGTGATGGTGGAGAGTGGCCAAAAATGTGCGCACTCCCAGGAGTTGTTGCCGGAGATGTTGCCCCATGTAACGGGGCCTTTAGGTCTCCTCGAAATCCTTGCTTTCAACATCCACACAGGGGTCCTGTACACAGTAAGAAGTTGTGACATAAGTTGGACACCCGGAGTCAGTTAAAATATTATCATATATTCACCTCACCCCTCACTGGTCCCATAACTCCTGTTGAGTCCTCCTCTGGCTTCCTTCCTTCAACTCAGATCTTCTTCACAATTTTCATTCTTCAGCATCTCTGATAAGACCATGATAAGATCACCCTATGAGAATATGACGTTGTGTTAGTCCTATTTAATGCTTGTTTAGACTGAAGAGAAAGAGACCTGAGCTAAGGATGGGGGGCAGTGGTGGACTTGACAGGGAGCTGCTGGTGGTATAAGTAAGCGAATATGTGAGGTTTTTCTTAATACAATTTAAGGCTGTGTCCATTTGTTGCGTTTTTGCTTGATTTTTGCTTTGTTTTTCCGGGATTTTTTCCACCAGTTTTATGCAAATTAAAAGCTGCTTTTTACAGTACCAGCAAAAGCTTTGAGATTTTATAAATCTCACGCACCCATATACACACTTGTTTTTCGTTTCCTGACCGAAATGGAAAACTGCTGCGCTTTTAAAAGAAGCAGCGTGTCAGTTCTTTCTGCGTTTTTACATCTTTTTTCGCCTTTGAAATCAAAGAGAAAGTGCAAAAATGCAACTGCAATTTTCATGTGTTTTTACTGTGTTTTTTGCTGCTTTTGTGGTGCATGAAACTAGCTGCCTTGAAACGTGTGCTGTAGACAAATGTCACAGCTAAAAATTGCAGCAGAAATGCAGCAGAAATAAGCAAAAACGCAGCAAACTCTACTTTTTCACAGCAGCTAATATGCTGCCAAGAGAACAGGTTTTTCTGCAGAAAAAAGCAGCAAAAAAGCAATGTGTGAACACAGTGTTATGGCCGCTTTATACGTCCCGATATCGTTCCGATATTGGATACAATGGCACGGGAGCGCGCACGTTTTTGGCACAAATCCAAGATCGCATAGGAGATGTTACACAGGGAGATATCGGCAAGCAACACAACTGCGATGTCTACGCCCCCTCGTACGAGCGACCCAGGGAACGACCATTTAACTTGGGAGTGAATAGGAGAAGTTGTGCTCCAAATCGTTGTTGGGCTGTCACACAGCACGATCCTGCCAGATCGTCAAGCCAATATCGGGCAGTTGGAGAGCCTGCACAATTCCCCAACGATATCGTTTTGGCGTCGTTCTTGCATCGCATTGCTCATTTGCACGACACAATGCACGAACGATATCGGCGGGAACGCCAGAACCACGTGACTTTTTATCGTTGTTGGACATCGATATCGGGATGTGTAAAGCGGCCATTAATCTTATTTTACTTTTCAGATGTCCTTTACCTGCTGTCAATCAATAGACTCAATGCAAACAAAAATCCCCTCAATGCAAATTTCCCACATTCAAATTTCATCCGATTTTGCTCATTTCTCAGCACCACAGAATATTCAGTAAATGAGGTTTAATCGTCAATATAACCCGCATTAAAGCAATAAGGATGATGCTTCTTTTTCATGGTAAGAGATCCTGGGCTGTAGCTTTGTTTCCCTCATTTCTTTGATGCCGTTATTTCTTCGAATGTCTCCATGCCTATTTGTTCTGCAGTTATGTGCCTTACAGCTCAGTCAACTTGTGTGTGACAGCTGAAAAAAAATTTCTGAAGGCCAAATTATCCCATATCCACGTTTCTTGTTTAGACACTTATCCTAAGTACTGCAACGCAGGAAATAGCACAGTGACCTAGTTTTCACTCCACTACCAGCATAGTAGATTTCATTCCAGATAATGTGAAGTCTGATGTAAAAGATAAACATTAATATCTTTCATGATAAAATGGCATCACCAGATTAGAGATTTAGAGTAGCGGAGGCGGCTGTTCTAATGTTGTATTATTATATATATGGATATAATAAAAAAAAAATCAGTGAAATAATAGAGTAAATGAGTCCACAGTGACCACACCGACAACATGTGATATATTGGAAGATCAGATAATAGAAACTGATTCATTTTCCTCTCTCCACATAGATATTTACAATATCATATATTTTTTCTTGCTAAATTTCCTCTTTAATTTACAAAACAAAATGTCTGTCTTGAACCTTCAGTTAAAAATAAATTGCTTCGGCACACTAGTAATGAAGTATGTTGTAATATTCTTTATTAATGACCCATGTTAGATAGAATACCACCAGTATTTCGGCTATCTTATCCGCAACGCTCCTGCAACCTCATCACCCAACAGACTTACCTTGACAAAGGCTGGAGTTAGCCGAAACGTTGGTGGTATTCTGTCAAATGTGTGTCGGTAATAATTAAGGTTACAAGCAGGTGTGTGGAGTCGGTAACCCAAACATCTGACTCGGACTCCTCAATTTTCTGAATCTGACTTCACCAAAGCGGACACATACTCCGACTCCATGGCCCTGGCTGTGAAGTCGGTAACCCAAACATGGACGCCGTATCTGACTCCGACTCTTTCTCCACAGCCCTGGTTACAAGATACTTCATTATTTGTGTGCCAAAGCAATCTATTTTTGATTGTACCATGATCCTTCTGAGCACCCACTTCTTGCTGGTAGTTAGAGCAAGTCTACTCATTTAACCTTCAGTTAGTCGAGTCAGAATACTTGCACTATTAGTCAAGCGAATCATTGTGGCACATGTAGTCAACACCACTTCTCGCAATGCACTGAAAAGGAAGGGGGGCCTGAGCAGAGAAGCTACTGAAACTGATGGTTACCTGCCTTCCATACTTTTATAAATATGACAAAAAAAAAACTCACTTGGATTCCAAAGAACTCAATGTAAATAATTAAAGGTTATAGGTAACGTTTCCCCAGGATTTTACTATATGAACTTAATCCACCACCATCAAAGAGGTTTTCCACCACTAACGTCACTGATGCTGCCTCTCTGTTGATGACATCAGTCTTGACAGGCATGCCCGGATTAGACTCTATTCACCTCTCACCCAACATCAGTGACGTGCCCTGCTCAGTTTGTCCAATTCTGGTTGGCAGCTTGGAAGGATCAAAGCTAGAACAACAATAAAAGTATTTAAGAGCCTCAGAGAGATAAGCTTACAGGAGCAGAGTAGAAGGCAGATGTACATCGGAAAAGTGTTAGCAAGAGTTAACACAAAAGAAAGAAGGTGATATTAGTAGTGGGATAGTGTAAAACCTCTTAAAGGGCCCTTTCACATCAGCGTTTTTCGTAATTCGCGGCAGATGCGGTGAAAAAACCGCATCTGCCGCGTTTGCCGCATAACCGTTCCACTTGCGGCACGGTTGCGGTTTTTCCCATAGGAAGTATAGGGGGACTTGCGGCAGATGCGGCAAGTGCGGTTTTGCACTTGCGGCAGGTGCGGCAGCGAAAAAAACCGCGGTCAGCCTAGGTTTTTTTCGCTGCCGCACCTGCCGCAAGTGCAAAACCGCACTTGCCGCATCTGCCGCAAGTCCCCCTATACTTCCTATGGGAAAAACCGCAACCGTACCGCAAGTGGAACGGTTATGCGGCAAACGCGGCAGATGCGTTTTTTTCATCGCATCTGCCGCGAATTATGAAAAACGCTGATGTGAAAGGGCCCTAAGGCTGCTTTCACATCAGCGGTAAATGCTAATCGCGGCAGTTGCGTTGAAAAAAATGCAACTGCCGCGATTACCGCATAATGACCGCAATCGCGGCACACTTGCGGCAAGCCCCATACAATGTCTATGGGGCTTGCGGTAATTGTGCGGCAGGTGCGGCACGTGCGGTTTCGGCACTTGAGGCAAGTGCAGCCACGAAATAACCGCGGCATACCGCTGTTTTTTCACGGTCGCACCTGCCGCAAGTGCAGAAACCGCACCTCCCGCACACTTACCGCAAGCCCCATAGACATTGTATGGTGCTTGCCGCAAGTGTGCCGCGATCGCGGTCATTATACGGTAATCGCGGCAGTTGTGTTTTTTTTCACCGCAACTGTCGTGATCAGCGTTTACCGCTGATGTGAAAGGGGCCTAAGTTGTCTTTAGTAGCACTACACCAACCTATCTATAAGGTCCACCATTTATCTAAGAAAATACCTTATATAATCCTCGTATGCCATTTGCTAATGGTGTGGTCCTGTCCGATGGATGTTGCTGGTTGATGCTTGCGCATCCTATGTCCTCACAAACGTCAACCCCCGCCTTGATTGATGTGTCTGATGACTCTACGGACTTCCACAGTCTGTTCAACCCTCTTGACTGCAAGTAGAGACAGGAGATGCTCTGTTGCCACAGACACTGTGGAGAGGACGGAAGAGATGTCAGAAATGTTAATTGAGGCAGGATGACAGAACAGAAACAAATGCCGCCAATCACAGACAAGTGACACTCAATGGACCGGACCACGCTGATTAGCATTAGGTGCAAGATGATTTTAAATGATATTTTCTTGGATTTCCAGGAGAGATTGGCTCATAAGAACATGTTGATGGAGTGCAAACAAAGATGTGTTAAAGGTGGAGGATTTATGGACGTTTATGTAGGGAAATCCTGGTGTCTGGTTCCCTTTATCAGCTCATTTTGGATGACTCATTATATTGTGTTTTCCTTGCGGTTTGTAACAGTCACAATCAGCGATTTTAAGCAGAAGGCTATTATATTTGCCTGCAGCAACCCTCTATGTAGTAAAAGTATTAAAGGATCCAACAAAAATCAGTATAATTGTTATTTTGAGTAGACATGCTTGTATGTCCCATAGGTTCTCCAGTGTAAAAAAAACAATCTTCTTATACCCTGTTATTGAAATCTGAGTTAAACAGTTTTTTCCATGTTTAAGAAAGTTTAGTCCCAAGGTGCAAACTTTATTTACCCTCCCCAAATCCAGTGCTGCCTCTTGTTATTGTCTGCAACATTGATGCCTTGTCAACAGCACTACAGCCAATCAATGAGTTCAGTGGCAGCTGAGCATTGTAATTGGCAGCCGGGCTGTCAATGTGATGATAGCTCTGCAGACCACTCTGGACACCAGGAGCAGCAGAAGAGACTGGAACGTGAGGAAAGCAGTTTGTTTTTCTTTACAATGAACTGTGCTTGGGGACACAACTTTCCTGGAATTGGAAATTGTATTTAAAGGGAATCTGTCAGCAGATTTTAGCTATGTAAGCTTAAGACAGTATAAAGCTAGGGCTAAGACACAGATTTCAGCAAAGTTTCACTTATTAGGCTGTGCGCTATAAATACAAAAAGAACCAGAATGGTGATGTGTTTGCCTTTGTGAAGTGCTCGTCACGTCTTCATTAGGAAAACCACCAAGTTACCTTATGAAAGCCTAAAGGGAATCTGTCAGCAGGTTTTTGCTATGTGAGCTGAGGACAGCATGATATAAGTTAAAAAAGAGGGGAGGGGCTGTTTTAATGAGACAACCCAATTTTGGAAAGAGAAAAGGACACTTACTAATAAGACATACGACAAATGTATGTGTAAAGTGAAAAGTCATTTTATGTCTAACTGATGCAGAGATGACAATGAGTGTCGTGCCTAAAAGACGCGCACAATGCGACACCTGCATAATATATGGTGAAATATTGATCCGTATCTCGAGTTAATAAAATCCAGTGCTGTCATCAGTAATGGGAAAAATTGAAATGGGTTTTGTTGTGCTATCTGTGTGTTATATAACAGCTGACATTACCAGCCAGGAAGGCAGTAATCTGATTTTCTTTCCTGCTGCCATTTCAGCCTTTTGCTTTAATGGTAAATTGGTATTATGTTTTTATTGTTGTTATAAACTTCTATTAGAGGTTGTGACTCAATACAGAACAAAGAAAAATGAGACTGTGTAGAGTGACATTTGAAACAAAGGATGAATTATCAGCGGAACGATGGAAGAGATTTTATTCTCGCAAACATGTGAAATGTTCCTGTCTTGTGTCGTAGACATCCCCCGCTCTTGTTCTGCTTCTCGCTCACCTCAGTTGAGGATACATTCATAGATGTTTTACCATTCACTATGGATTGACTATTACTAAGTTTGGTCAAGAGCAAAAAAACCAGCAACATAGAAAAATCAAATAAGAACTTATGAAGAAAACAGCGGCACTCCGAGATCCTTTATTCCATGAACAGCATTATTCCAAAAAAGTTTACATCGATAAGTGCAGTGAAGGGAGGACGGAGGGACGACGGTGACCATTTTGCGTGCTCTGCATGCTTCAGTGGGTCCTGTGTTTAGGTACATCTATAAATGCAGCAGACACGCTGCATTCAGTTAGCATAGCGCCAGGGGGGTGACCGGTCCTCTTTAAGCACAGTATGGAAATTTGCAGCTTACCTTTCCAGAAAAAAGAAAATTCAGGGCACTAAGCGGCATCAACAATCATGTTCCGGGATATTATCCCTGGCGGGTTCCCCTCCGGCGGTGCACATCCAAAGCACCAGGACGTTATACAGCGATTTGAAGAAAGAGACAGCACTCACCGGTATGTGCAGGGTGGTCTTTTAATCCAGATTTTCAAGGATAGACAGGGTGCAGGGAGGTGACCACGGAGGGTCACCTCCCTGCACCCTGTCTATCCTTGAAAATCTGGATTAAAAGACCACCCTGCACATACCGGTGAGTGCTGTCTCTTTCTTCAAATCGTTGCAGCTTACCTATACTTCCCGAACACCTGGTCTAAAGCTGTGCTACCGTCATATACATGATAGACATTGGTCATCAGTTGTCAGTACTAATACAGAGAAAAGTGTGGGCATGGGGATGTTGAACGTTGAAGTCGCCACCTTCTCGGTACTGATCTAATCATCTGATCTCCAAGCGATGGGCAACAATATATTCTTAGTCTGTACATCTGTTCTATCTCTCCCTGTAAATGATGAAAATACAGATAGTACTTACCTGGTTTCTTCTTCTAAATAATGTAGGTAAAGGTAGTACTGAATCTGTTTCTTTAAAAATGATGTAAACCCAATGAACCAGACATGAATTGCCTTATCTCCCTCTGCCTGCAATTAATGTTGGCACAGACAGTACTACAGTCTTCTGTGTCTTTCTAAATGGTATAAATACTGAGAGTGCGGTTACATTATATATATAATATATATTGTATAAATATTATTGCCATCATTTTTCTCTAAGTGATTTAGACACAAATCAAATACTTTTCTGTCTTTTTTGCAAATGATTTTGACACGGATAGTACTGACTCTCTGTCTCTCCCTTTAAATTTTGCATGCACAGACTGTACTGCCTTCCTGCTTCTCACTGTTAATGATGTAAATCAGAGGTCCCCAACTCCAGTCCTTAAGGGCCGCCAACAGTGCAGATTTCAGGATTTCCTTAGTGTTGCGCAGGTGGTAATTAATCACCTGCACATGGTGATGATTCCAAACCCTATGCAATACTAAGGCAATCTTGAAAACCTGCACTGTTGGCGGCCCTTAGCCTGCAGTTGGAGACCCCTGGTGTAAATAGATAGTGCTAACACATTGATTATCTCTTTAAATTATGTAGATACAGATAGTATTACCGCCTCTTTCTTTATTGATAATATGGGTATGAAGCAAACGATCTCTCTGTCTCTCTGTGTAAATCACGTAGGCACAGATATTATTGTTTCTTGATGATAATGATGTAAGCACAGATAGTACTGTTTCTCCCTGTTACTGATGTAGGAACAGATAGTACTGTCTTTCCCTGTTAATGTTGTAGGCCCAGATCATTTTGTTTCTCTCTGTTAATGATGTAAGCACAGATAGTACTTTTTCCTCCTATTAATGATGTAGGCACAGATATTACTGTATTTCCCTTTTAATGCGGTAAGCACAGATAGTACTGTCTTTCCCTGTTAATGCTGTAGGCACAGATAGTTTTGTTTCCCCCTGTTAATGATGTAGGTACAGATAGTGCTGTCTCCTCCTGTTAATGATGTAGGCACAGATAGTACTGTATTTCCCTGTTAGTGATGTAGGCACAGGTAGTATTGTCTCCCCCTGTTAATAATGTAGGCAAAGATAGTACCATCTTTCCTGTTAATGATGTAGGCACAAATAGTACTGTTTCTCCATGTTGATGATATAGGCACAGATAGTACTAGTCTCTCCCTGTTAATGATAAAGGCACAGATAGTACTGTCTCTCCCTGTTAATAATGTAGACAGATACAGATCAGTACTGTCTATCCTGTTAATGATGTAGACATAGACTGTACTGCTTCTTCCAATAAATGATATAGGCACAGAGAGTACTGTCTTTTTAATTTGTCTAGTAAATAACATAGGCCCAGATAGTGCTGCCTTCCTGATTCTCAGTGTAAATAATTAAAGCATTTATAGCACTTCTTCTTTGTGTCTTCCTGTAAATTATTTAGACAGATAAAGTTTTCTCTCCTTTCATCTCCTTGTCAGTAAATAAAGCAATCTTTTTCTCTATATTTTGTATACATGGTAAGCATTGTTGTACTGTTTTTCCCTGTAAATAATGAAGACATTTTTATCACAGCCTCTCCATATCCTCTTGTAAATGATTTTATTATATTATTATTAGTTGTTGTTTTGAGACAGATTGCATAAAAAATAAATTTTTGAATGATTCAGATAACAAAAACAAAACCCAAGAAATACAACATAAAAGATCTATTTAATGTTTATTGTAACACCTTTCATAGAAATTCAGACTGTGATCCCAAAATATGTGGTTATATTCAATCTTACAGGCCTCCAAGGCCATGATCTCACTGGTAACAAGAGAATCAATAGGAGGTCCGGATTCAATAATCCACTTAGCATAGACAGAGCTGTGCCTCCAACGTATGGGAGTCATTGCTGCCACATGCCGGTACAGTCACACAGGGCGGCCATTGTCTTACCTTGTTAACAACTTATGCAGGTATATAAAGGATGTCAAGGAAAGGTAAAGGATAAAAAGGAAATTGTTGTTTTCAGATTGAAAAAAGCAGTATTGACAAGGAGATCATCGTGAAGCTCTTCATTGTGAGAATATTGTTGTACTGTGATTATAAAGTGGTATAAAGAAATGCCGAACTTCAGCTTACTGCATTGGTGTGCACTAGAGTAAATAGGTGTCCAATGCAGAAGTCATCCAGGTCGGCTAGGGTGGATACAATGTAATGAGAGCAAAAGAAAATGTAGTAGGCTCCTGGACCGAACATTTTTTAAGATTGGTGCATCTTTACAAATGGTCAAGTAATGCTGACCTACTAGGTTTATTTGCACCCCATACCGACTCTAACATTTGCCCACTAGGTTGTCAATGAAGCATTTTGTGTAAAGCGTTGTTCAATGGTGAGTGAGCTGAAAAGAAGAAGCTTAAATGCATTCTATAGGCCAGGGATATTTACAGTATAAAGGGTCCCATTGACAAATTCAGACTGAGAATCCTTACCGAGTTCTGAACCCATGGTCACAGGACCAAAATCCCTGATCCGAAGCTTAAGTGAGTAGAAAAACTCCTTATGTACATGAGAAACCAAATTTTAAGAGTTGTTGTCTTGGTGCTGCTGAGAAGACTCATGCAGTCACCCCTAAATGGAGTACAGAATCGATCCTTTGGATAAAGTTAGAAAGAAGGGACTTGAGCCCGTAGTCACTGTGAGACAGGAATATCACATTCAATATGGCCAACCTGTACTGCTTCTTTTCACTTTTGTGCTCCTCTCTAGAAGTTCCAACATCTGTCATGTATCCGAGTTTGCCATATGGTCTCACAATCAAGGCTGTGTAATTGGTAAGCCAAACATCCGACTCCAACTCAATTTCTCTAAATCCAACTCCGACTCTGGCTCCAACGCCGCCAAAATGGACACTGACTCCAACTCCATGACTCCAACTCCAAAACCATGGCTGTGAAGTCAGTAAGCCAAACATCCAACTTCGACTCATTAATTTTTCTAAATCTGACTCCAACTCCACCAAAAATGGACACGACTCCACGACTGAGTCTCCGACTCCACAGCTCTTCTCACAATGCTCTTCTTTAATGGGAGCCCCCTTCAGGGACCACGCGTACTCGCTGTTTTAGAAATGCTAGTCTCCTTGACAAACTCCTTTCATTTTCTTTCTCTTTACAGTAGCCATGGGTTGAACTGCATTTTCTCAATCTGGTCTTTGAACTATCCCAAATGACGTGACAAATAACCTAACTGGAACGCAACTTCTAAAACACCGACAGGACGGCTCAGCCTTGTGTTCACTGATCAGTCAGCTAAGTACTTTCCCAGGGAGAATAGCTGTTTTAAAGCCAGAGACTCAGTCCCCAAAAATGTGATGCTGCCATCCATCATACCAACTACCAAGAGGCAAAAGTCTTTTAGTCTCAATAATTCTGTTGCTCAAACAAAATTGAAATTAATAAAATGACAGTCCAAGATGTATCATCTTTTCTCCTTGACTAAAGACACACTCAGGGTTTAAGACAAAAAAAATCATCGACCACTGTAAGACACGTTATGACCTCATGTCATGGCCAGCTCAAATCTAAAGCCGTAAAAAATCTGACACATACCGGGCATATTGCATCCTCTTCACCTCCAGTACTTGGCATGCACCGGTTTACACTTTATATAAATGCCTTTGGTGTCACATAGACTGCCAATGTCAGCGAGAGTGAAGTAATATCCACAGGGAGTATCGGTGTGGTGGGAGTTAGCGATTTGGCAAAGTTTCTCATTTGTTACTGAAAGAACTGTAAGTGCATTAATATGAGCAGACACAACATGGAATTCATTACTGTCAACTTAACCTCATAATTTGCTGCAATTGATTGATGTAATATATGTGACTGGAGTGCTAACTGCAAATTGGTTATGGACGTTCTCTGCTTTTAGTGTAAAAACTAATTATATTGCAGGGAATTTAATTGTGTCTATGTGGGTATTACAGAATTTCATATACAATGAACATATGAAATACAGTTCTCAATCTATCACACGGCTACCTCACAAAGCACTTGGTAACTCACATCTCTTTTAGGAAACTCCTAGGGCCACAACCCTCCTATCCTCAGAGATTGAATAGAAATTACTTACTTGAATCAATGTCAAAGCTGCTGGGATCAGAGGACCTTTACCTAGCAATTATCGTTTACGAATACACAAATGATTGTAATTGTCCATGTGATCACATTTTGAATTATTTTTAGTTGTATATGTTTATGTATGACATACAGAACCATTTGCAACCTGCCTCCATACATCTGTTTTATGGTCTCCCGGTAATTACCTTCACGCAACCTCTGATCCTTACAAGATCTCTTTCTCTCCTCCCCTTTTATCTCCTGTTCCACAATCACATACAAGATTTCTCCCATACTTTGTAACTTTCTACTCCAACATATCAGACTCTCCTTACCATGGAAACCTTCAAAAGGAATTTGAAGACCAACCTCTTCTGACAACCTGCAGTGACCCTCAGTCCACTATGCCGCCACACGACTAGCTCTTCCCTCACCTACTGTATTCTCACCCATCCCTTGTAGACTGTGAGCCCTCGTAGACAGGGTCCTCTCTCCTCACCTACTGTATCCTCACCCATTCCTTGTAGACTTTGAGCCCTCGTGGGAAGGGTCCTCTCTCCTCTCTTACTGTATCCTCATCCATTCATTGTAGAGTTTGAGCCCTCGTGAACAGGGTCCTCTCCTCTCTCCTACTGTACCCTCAGCCATCTCTTGTAGACTGTGAGCCCC
This sequence comes from Allobates femoralis, assembly GCA_033576535.1. Taxonomy (NCBI): domain Eukaryota; kingdom Metazoa; phylum Chordata; class Amphibia; order Anura; family Aromobatidae; genus Allobates; species Allobates femoralis. Next base: position 68,505,879 of record JARQOC010000002.1, on the reverse strand, counting down.
AATGGAAAATATCAAACAGATGCTCAACTTTCCCTTCATACTGTATATGTTGTATTTACCATATGGGTCAGAGGGGCCGTTAAGTCACAGTATCCCGCACCTTCTGCTTTCTTAATAATTACTTTGCTAACATCCTCTAAAGGGGAAATGTAACATCACAGAATGGCTCGCTATCCCACTACTATGATGTTTATATAACCTATTTCATGTTTAGATAATCCCTTTAACTCAACATATTTTAGCATTATTTGTAGAAGTTGTGTGGTTCTTTCAAATTAAATTGAGTCTATTTCCCAATAATAAATGTTTTATGGATGTACTTATTTACAAAATTAGGAATTTTTATAACGAACCTGTCATTAGTATTAATTCTTTTCCCTCAAGAAATAATTGAATTGTTACTTCCAGGCGTCACACGGTGCTTTAGCGTAGTTTGACAATGCATTTATTGTTTTAGATTTTAAAAAATAATTCTCACGTAGAGGACAGTTGTCTTTGTGTGAATTAATTTCCATGGTTGTCAAGGCTTTTGCACAGAATGTTTTCTTCTGTATTTAAATTGAATGTATTTTAACACAAACACATTTAGCTGATATTTTACTTTTGAGGTATTAGTGCTCTTAGAGTGTTTTTCACTTTGTTCTTACTTTATACTTACCGGTAGCATATAAAAATAATCAAAAAGAGATAATCACTGTACATTTCCAAGGTATGTTGCAAAAAATTCTTTACTTATTTAGACAGACGATATATCAATGCGGCAATGGAATCTAATGTTTCAACCAATAGTTCATGGTCTAGGTCACAGAAACGCTAGAAAAAAAAATATGAACAATAAGGAAAAACATGACAATATATACAATATTTACAATAGCATACGAGGAAAATGTTGGTTGTATGCTATTGTAAATATTGTAGATATATTGTCATGCTTGTACCTATTGTAATTTTTTTTTCCAGTGACTCTGTGACCGAGACCATGAACCAGGATCCAGCGGCACATGCGCTAGATACAAATCTAGGCTTCATTTCCAAACTTTAAAACATAGTTTCAAAATGCAAGGCATAGCAGAGCGGGAGATGGAGCTCAAGTATGATCAATGCCAGGAGCTAACAGCCGAAGGTTGTTTCGCGGAAGCGTGCACTTCCATGGGTCTGTGCCTGTGAAATGCTCATTTTTTAGTATTCAATTATCGAAAATTGATGGCAGGTAGGGATGAGTGAGTATACTCGTAATTATTCGGTACTCGCTGAATAGTATGGTATTCAGGCTATTTGCTACTCCTTGCGATTACTCGTTAGGAGTAGTGAGTAGTACATTCACTTTCACAGTGTATCTATATACACTGCGAAAATGAAATAAAAGTTAATAAAAGGTCTTAAAAATTAAAAAATAACATACCTATCCGACGCTGTCCCGGGACCCAAAAAGAACACATCCACTGGCCTGCCAGGGCCTTACGTCTGATGGCTAATCAGATGGCCAGTAACACATTGATGGCTTGCCAGGACCTTAAGTCTGATGGCCAATCAGATGGCCAGTAGCGATCAGGTGGTGTGTGATGGTCCTGGCAGGCAAGCGGATGTGTTCTTTTCGGGTCCTAAGACAGCCGTCGCATAGTTGAGTATGTTATTTTTTATTTTTAACATCTTTCGTTAATTTTTATTTCACTTTCGCAGTGTATATAGATACACTGCGAAAGAACTCTCATTTCCCACTGACTTACATTGGACTTGCTACGAGTATTAGGATCTACTCGTTACAAGTATAGTGAATCTGAATATTTCACTACTCGCTCATCCCTAATGGCAGGAAAACCATTTCCAAGAATTGTCAGTGCTGAGAGGGAGGAAAACTGGAGAGAGAAGTCAGGTGAGCGGACCCTTTTTTCTTAATGTAATGTAATGGCAGGAAAGGAGTTAAAAAAATAGAACATATTTTTCTCACCTGTCTTAGGCCCACATTTGTCCTTATGCTATCAATGCAACTAATGTTTTTTAGTTCTTCCGCTGCTCTCTTTTTGTAGGTTAAATCTACAATTCCTTTAGGTAGCAATAAGCAGAAATGTGACTATCAGTAGAGATGAACGAACCTGTTTGGGGCCTGGAGTTTGGGTGAGTGATGATTTCAAAGTGCTGCAATGTACAGAGCTGTGCTCAGGTACACTCGATGCCTGGGTCATTACGAGCCGCTTGCAGTCTGTGATTGGCTTGCACTGGGGGATAAATCTGAGTTTTTGCCTGTAATGTATTTGTAAAACTAAAAAAAATTAAACTTCCCACCTGTAACGGAAAGTGTCCTGCTGATTGCTGTCTGTATGTGGGCGTACAGCCAAAAGCCAATCAATGACATCTAATGAATACCAGGGTCAATTTTAAGTCCCAAACGCTGCCACCAAAACCTGAACTTCACGATGTTCACTCATCTCTAACTATCACTATATTTTAGGTATACTATACATAGACTTTTGCTTTTTCTAGTACTTGTGAAATGCTTAAATAGAGAAAACAAAACTGATGATTGGAGCTCACCCCCAAAGGTCAGAAGTCCCCTGAATCACTGGAGTCCAGTGGGTCTGTGAAACTGCTTGTTAGGCACACCATTAAATGGGTTGTCTGGGCTTTTCCTAAAAGCTATGTGTTTATCAAGGCTGCAAAATGACAACAGCTTGTAATTTACACCCTGTTAGCATTTTGCATGGTTACCTAGATATCATGATTCAGCGTGTGGAGGAACTCAACCCCCATCTAGTAGTATATTTGTTTTGGAGCCTGCCTGTAAACATCACAACTGGTCACTTACACAACAAGCCTCCAACAAGCCCTCCCCAGTCCCCAGCAGGACAAGCCTGGTCTCCAATAGGATCACCCCTATTCACCTATAGAGATGCTGATTGAACCAGATTGCACTGAGCGGTCATCTCCTTATCTCTGCAACACTGTGCCGAATCCTCCCTTTTGCATAGTTGATGACCACTCTATGCAGTGCTGCAGTATGTGCGTGCTCATCTCCTTCCCCTGTGCCTTTGCTGTCAGTGAAGCGATCCTCTGTATCACTGCCACAGCCATCTGTCCTGTGAAGGAGATGAACTGCAGCACTGACATAGAGCAGTTTATTCAGAGGTGCGGATTCGGCACAGTATTGCAGAGATAAGTATATAACCACTCAGTGCAATTTGGCTCAATCATCATCTCTTTAGGTGAATAGGGGTGATACTGTTGGAGGCTGGGACAGCCTGCTGAGGACTGGGAAAGGCTTGTTGGATAAGGGGCAACCAGGCATGCTGGAGACTGGGGATTGGTGGGTGGGCCTGCTGGGGACTGGGGAGGGCTTGTTGGAGTCTGGGTGTAAACATCAAGTTGCGATGTTACAGCCAGGCTTCAAAACAAGCACAACTCCTGACGGAGATGAGCTGCTCCTCCACATGCTGATTTGTGATATCTAGGTAACCATGCAAAATGCTTACATAGATTTTAGGAAAAGTCCAGACAGCCCCTTTAATGAAGACATAGAGAAGATTTTCAGCCCTTCCATCTGGTAAGTTAAAATTCCATCTTTAATATTCCATTAAAATATATAGTTGAAAACACATTAAAAATTGACGTGTTTCAAGTGCGACATGCTCTCGTAATCATGCTATGATCATGTCGCACTTGAAACGCATTGGTTTTAATCTGTTTTCTGTTCTACATGTTAATGGAATAATAAGTATTGAATTTGAACTCACCCGATGGAAGCGCTGAATATCTTCTCTATGGCTTAAATTGAGGCTCCACACAATATTGAAGTCTTCATGATTTAAGTAGAACCATTGGATTTTACATAAATTATTTCTAATTCTCAATAGAAAATTGAATCTTGGAAGATGTCCGTGTAAGCCTCTCTCACTAGAGTACTGAGCCAGGCTGACAATAAGTCATTTATAATGCAAAGATGTTGTCAAATTGTGATGGGGTTTACCAATCCTCTAGTATTTCTGTACAATCACTTATAAAGATGGACAAATCAGCCTTGTAATGATCAAGCAAAGATAAAATATAACTGTATTGATCATGAACATATATAAAAAAGGGTTTGCTTTATAGGGTTTGCTATTTAGAAGAAGAATATATATTTAGTAATAATTTTATATCCCAGATTTGTTTAATTTATTTTATATTCTGCTGTAAATTCTCCATATACATTATTAAAGAGTTAAAGAGTATTTTTATGGGGACTATGATGTTGATGGCTTGACTTCATGAATCCATACCAGGACAGGGGGTCTGGCTATTTAGCTAACGAAAAGGGTCATCAGATGCCGGTGACCTCTTAATGTTTACAAGTCACAGCGTCATGCTTTTAGTACTTACTATTTTTGATTTTGCAGCTCATTTTTATTTACTTAAATGATATAAAACTGTACTGCAGTATGAGGCACAGTCGCTAGCTCAAGCATGACACTGTTGCCTGGTAGCATAAATAAGATTTAGTACTGGATTGTCATGGCTTGTTTATGCCAGATCAAGACTTGGCAATTTATCCCCTTTCTTGACCAGGTACATTTTTGTTTAATTTTTAATCATTTGGTTTAAAAAAGTGTATTTTTTTTTTGTTCTGCCATTCAAACACATTTTGCATCTTTTTTTCATTATATGTAAGTTCTAGAGATGGTAAGACAGAGACATAACAAAACCATCTCTGCCTTCTCTGGGTGCGTCTTACTGCCGACTCCCTGTTCCTGCAGCTGTATTATCTCATCCTTTTCTTATGCCATACAGTGACACTTTAGAACACTGCAGAGTAATATTCCAACCTCCCTGACTTTTAAAGTCAATGAGCAGTATGGAAATAGTTATTAAGTTGATTGACAAGAGTCCTGGGAGCTAGAACTTAACTGTTTTAAATGTATGGCCAAAAGTTTGTTTAGTTACTGCCAGCAGATCTTGTTGTTTTTTTCCCAATTTCCTTACCGTCTTCTTCAATTTCCTTATTTACTGTGAATTCTCAGAGACTGATGAGAAAGAGTAATAGATTTGTGGTGTTGAACAATAAAGGCCACGTCACACGCTTCAATATCGTTAACGATATCGGTGAAACGTGACTTTTTTTAGTTGCTTAAGTGATATTGTTTGTGCTTCGTTGTGTGTAACTGAACGATCTTGCGGTGAAAAACCGTTTGATCGCTCATCACAGATTTGAGATCCTGACCTCAAATCCATCAGGCGTTATTCAATTCACCAGCGTTCAATCTGCTGCATCGTTGTGTGTGACACCGCGATAACGATCTTGTGAACAACTTTGCTTATTCACAACATTGAACAAGTATCGTTCCTGGGTTGTGCGAACGATAGCTGCTCGCCATATCGTTGGCGCCTCGTTCACGATATCTAGACGTGTGAAATCTCACCAACGATCTTAAAAAATTGTCCAAACGATCTCGTTCACGGGAGTTCGCTCGTGCGATCGTTAACGATATTGAAGCGTGTGACGTGGCCTTAAGGCTACATTCACACTGTGCGTTTTTGGTCTGTTTTTGCTCATCAGTTTTTGTAGCCAAAACCAGGAGTGGAACAATCAGAGGAAACACGTCACCACTTTTGTATTTATCACCCACTCCTGGTTTTGGCAACTAAAACTGATGAGGAAAAACAGACCAATAACGCACAGTGTGAATGTAGCCTTACTGCAGCCAGTGTACAGTATGGAGTATGGCAAATAATATTGCAGAGCTTTAAAGGTAATCTGTCAGCAGGTTTTTGCTATGTAAGCTGAAAATAGCATTCTGCATTACTGTTTACATAAACTAAAAGCTTTATTACCTAGTGATTACCATTACAGGTCTACTTTGCAAAGCAGCACACCTCTTGCTATGATTAACACTTCACTGTCAATTGAGGTGTAGGTAGAGCCAGCTCTCTTTACTCTACTACATTACATGCAGAATACTATGAGGAGCATTCATTAAAGATCTCCCCTGACTCACTTCTATTTATTGAAAGGACAATTAAACTGCAAATATATAATAATGCAAGTCTCTATAAGGTTGCATGCCGATTTGCAACTCCGAACTGATAACGGCCTTTCTTTTACAAGTGCTGAAGTGGTGTGATATGTGATTATGGACCAGGGGAATACAGAGCAGTCATCACGTTCCTTTACTTGAAAGGCTACACACCAAGGAAGATGTTCTGTGACATTAAAGTGATTTATGATGATGATTCCCCTTCATATGATGAAGTCAAGAACTGGCATCGTCATTTTAAATGTGGTCAAACTTTGGTGGAAATTGTTCCAATTCCAGGGTAACCCCATATCAATGAACACACCTTTCAAGTAAAGGAACTTGATGACTGCTCTGTCGTCCACAGGATCTATTATCACACCTCGCACCACTTCAGCACCTGTAAAAGAAAGATCATTATTAGTTCAGAGTTGCAAATTGTCACGTAACCTAGAATGACTTACATCATTACACAGGAGCAGTTTCATAATCCTGCGATAAAAAAGAGGGTAAGGAGAAATCTTTAATGATCGCCATTCGGAACTGGTTTAATTGTGACAGAATGGCTGCAGTTAGTAATCTATGTGATACATCGATAGTTTCAGAATCTCTTTGCCTACATCATGTGTCTCTCAGATGAGGTAGCAAAAACCTAAAGACAAATTCCCTTTAAGGTGTAGTAATATCTGGGAAATGGCTCCTTTGGGATTTTCATAGAGTTGAATAGAAAGGTGGTGGCCCATCTTTTCATCTTGTTTATCTGGTGGGTTTCTTACACCTACAGACTGTAGGCTTTAATACTTTGTAAATTCCTTATCCGGTAGAGTGGAGGTCAATATTTTAAGGCAAATGGAGGTTTCATAATGTATAAGCAAGACACACATATTGTACAAAGAAAGACGGAGCTCACAGTGATGTAAGGAACTCTTACGTATCCAGTGGGAATATTCTGTAAAGAATACTTATACTGTTTAAGATGCAAGTATACTACTGTTTTTCTACAGCTGTTACATAATGTTGATGTCTGCAGATCCTATGTTTTTGTCTCTTAAAAGCATGCAAGGAATGAAAAGAATATTTCTATATTTGTTTAGGTATTTACAATTCATTCCCCAGACTCAAATTCAATTCATTAAGTGGATAACTACAAATGAATGTATATAAATGCAGCGTGCTGTGTCTTGACCGTGTGGGAATAATGCCATAGAAATGACTGTATTGAATTTTTCATGCAGTTTAACATGTCTAAAACACTAAAACTGTGAAGAGAACAATTTATCGTGCTCTGTGCGTTTTATTCCTATCATGCATATAACACTACGTGACATCTGAGCGGTTCGGCTAGCAGATAATTAAGAAGTTTAGGGTTGATGGTTTGTTTAACTGTTTACTACTGTGAGCCATGTACTTTATAGGCACGACTTACAAACCACAGAATTATAGATTAATTGTCCAGGTCTTCAGTCACTCTATGTGGCTGCAGAATTGGGAATCCTCACAGTTCACAGTATGCACCCTGCCAGGATTCTCCGGTGCCTGCATCGGGAGCGGATGGTCATGTGACCACTAGTATGCGATTTGCATACTTCCGGCCACACTCTGACCAGACTTGTTCAGCCTCACTCAATTTACTTGTGTTTAGCAAGGCTGTGCACATCTAGTTGATACTGAATGCACACACAGGATGCAGAGAACCTTCATTGTGAAGATAAGTGCTGCACCCATCTTCACAATGGAAGTTCTCTGCATGCTGTGTGTGCATTCAGTATTAGGTTTGTCCTCTTTTTGGTGAATTTTTTTATATTCTCCTTTTGGTTTTCTATTGAATTAGTATATGGAACTTGCAAGTGTGAAGACCCTCGACGTATGGGTTGCATGCTTCCATATTTTGGCCCAAAATATCAAGTAATACCTCACATTTATTTTGCACATTTTATCAATTTTTACAGCTTTTCGTGGGGAAATTCTGGATTTAGGTGGTACATTGGTGAGCTTGTTCTGAGAGGTACACTCATATAGTGTTAGCTAACCCACCCTACCTGGCATAATTAATATGCTACTGTTCACACACTGTGTATCTCACTTATTTATGTGACCGGCTCCCTATGCAAGCCTTACTAGTGTGCATCTTATGCTATCATCCGCTCGACTTCATTTTAGAAGGAAGTGCGTTGCTGTTCAATCAGCATTCGGCATTGGTGCTGCACCCATCTTCACAATGGAGGTTCTCTGCGTCCTGTGTATGCATTCAGTATTGGGTTTGGCCAAGTGTGTTGCTACCAGACACCAGTAGAGTTAGGGTTTGCTTACACGGAACGGTCAGTGGCATAATATGACCCCTTATCAGTAAACCTTTAGTCATAAGAGGTCATTTAATAGCTTGTTTACAGAGGCAAACAAAAGTACAAGAAGTGCACAGAGTGATCCGTAATAGATCACTCAATGCACAGAGACTGATGTGGTTCTCGGCAGTTTACATAGAACTATGCTCCACTCACAACAATGATCTTTTGTGCTGCACTTAAGATAATTTCCACTTGATCGTTTCATCAACAGCTTATTTACACTGCAAATTAATTGTAAAACAGCAGATTTCAATGACTCGGTCACAATTATCTTTCTATTTTAACACAGCTTTAGGATGGCTTTACACACCCATGGAACACGGACTGTCCTCAGATCGGAAGACTCGGCCTGACATACTTTCAACAATAAGAGTAGTGTAATATGCAGAGCAATTCTTACCAAACACTAAGCTTTGATGGACACAATTATAAATCATAAGATTTGTCAGGATTCCTTTGAAAACAGATTTTTATCATTTTTATGGTCTGTCAAATTGAATACTGGACCGCTGAATGTCCTGACCTGAGATAATTGTCTCATATGTGTTGGTGGTCCAGCTGGGTATTCCAATCCAGGTACAGAATGTCTTTCATGGACATGTGAAACTGGCCTAATAGACTTTTTATAAGTTATTCTAAACTAGATAATCCCTTTAAGAGTCCTTCTTTGACCTTCCAAAATATAAATCCTGGGAACATACAACACAGCCTAGAACAAGATATGGTATAAATAAGTATTCACCTTGAGACTCCTGAAAAACACGTAAAAAAAGGTTTCTCCTCTATTGTACCTGGCCCAAAAAGGCAATTATACATAGATCAGTAAGACCAAAACATTGCTTTAGCTGATTTCCAGTGATATTCCTTTAATACGCTGTGTACACATCCCTGAGACAAGTCTCTAGTAAGAGCCAGAACTGCAGAGACAATTTATCAACCGCAGGTGTTCTGGATTAATTCTCCTAAATCAGGGCTGAAGCGGAGAGGTCAGGCAGACTGCAGGAGAAAGGTGTGGTTAGACAAGTCATGATTATGCTAAAACTGTCTGCTAATGTCCTCTGTGCCCAGGGGCTTTCCTTCATTTATAATGTGCTCTGCTCTCCATGTCTCTGGGAGAACTCCAGTTAACATTACACAGATAGAGCTTGGGCTAGGGGCATGCTGTTTTCCTGCCATATCCAATTCTAAATGAATTTTCTCGTGAAGAACATCAGTATATTAAAAAAACACTATATTATTCTCTTTGCTTACTCTAATAAAACACACTGTAACATAATGTAGCTGTCAGCCTTTCTGAAAATGTTTACCGTATGTGATGACTTACCCCTCCTGGGAAGGATGTGATTTTCCCTCGAGACCCACTTTGGGTTGGGCTTTCGCGATCCCCACCTCCTTTCCTCTCAGGAGTTCCAACTATGATATAATATATATCAGTCAACAGAGGGTTATAATCGGGTAGTAGAATCCCTGCACAGAGTATCCTAAACCACTTTAATCCTGTGATAGGATTTATGAGTCCATCTGAGTATGGTGTTATAGCCATACATGATTGTTTTTTCCAAAAAAGAAAGGAAGCGGCTCTCACCATTTGAAGAAATGTTCCATTTATTTCAAAGCTGCCAGTGTCACAGCGAGATGATCATTGTGGGGAGAGGGAGTGAGGAGTCGTCGGACAACAGCTCACTGTTTCAAGGGGTTATCACTTCAAGACCCGTTGAATCGGTATCCTGTGAAATGGTGAGCTGTCGTCCGCCTGCTCCTCACTCCCTCTCCCTGCAATGATCATTTCGCTGTGACACTGGCAGCTTTGATCAAATAAATGGAACATTTCTTCAAATGGTGACAGCCGCTTCCTTTCTTTCTTGGAAAAATATATTATATATATGTGCATAATTTTTTTTGGTTCTCTAAAAATGCCCAAAAGAAATAATGCCCACAGGCAACCCAAACCCTAACACTTAACCTTAATTCTAACACCTAACCTTATCATCTAACCTTAAAGTGATCCTAAACCCAGAAACTGACTCTCCCGTATCTTTAGACCTGTCCCTGCACCCCTCTTATCATTTCTAGCCATCCCTTTTGCAGAAAAAATCTCTTTTGTAAAGTAATAGAAAAAGTTATATTACTTTCTCTCTCTCTCTGTTTCTGAGCAAGCCACATCATTCCGGAGCCCCGCCCCCTTTCATGACGCGGCCAGGCTTTTAGAAGCAGAGAGGGGCATGCATAATTACAAGGCAGCAGCAGACAGACCCCGCCTATTTGCGGCTTGCTCAGAAACAGAGAACGCACACAGGACAAAGTAATAACTTTTTCTCTACTTTACAAAATCGATTTTTTCTGCAAAAGGGATGGCTAGAAATGATAAGAGGGGGTGCAGGGACAGGTCTAAAGATGTGAGGGGGTCAGTTTGTGGGTTTAGGATCACTTTAACAGCTTAAAAAGGCGTAACTACAATAGGTGCAGGGGTTGCAATTGCACCCAGGCCTTGGAGCGCCAAAAATCATTTTGGCCTATAGAAAAAGACTATTGCTATTAAAGATTTGCAATAATTTGGGGCCCCATTGGAGCTTTTACATCGGGGCCCATGAGCTTCAAGTTACGCCACTGACAGCTAACCCTAAAGGGCCCGTCACTTGGCCCCTATGTCGCCTCATGTAAAGGGGCGATGTCGGCGCCGCCGGGAGGTCGCCTGGTTTGAGAGCAGTGCTCTGAAACCAGGCGACCGATCTGGAGTGATATGCACACATCGCCCCATGTAACCGGCCGCCAGCGACCTGTCAGGAGATGGGAGCCATAGGCTCCCATTGTCCTGCATCACCGCTGGGGTTTTCAGACACCCCGGCGGCGATGCCGCCTGACAGCTCGCCGGCGCAGGGCTGGAGATGTCGCCCCGGGATGCCAAAAACATGCGCACACCTGCCAGTCGCCGCTGACATCCCCAGCCCCGTCGCCAGGTGTGACGGGTCACTAACACTTAACCCCTAGACCTAATCCCAACCTTGTGGACATTTTTCTTTGGGCATTTTTATCATCACCATATTTTTTATGTTCAATCTGTGAATTATCATTTCAATTGACATTGGTTTGGATAACCAATGGCTTTGTAGTGTAGAGCTGTGGAAGCTAAATGTGTGCTGGTGTAAGGGTCTGTATGCATGACTTTTATTTTACTAACACTGTAGTGTAACAATACATTTGTAATAGGGAATCAAATAAATTAGCAAGAAATGAGTGACTCATTAAGAGAATATGGAGAAAAACAAGAGGAAATAGTCACTCTGATGTTTATTTCACGGAATCTGTATTTTCTTGAATTACCGACTGTGGGGCCAACAACCCACCTCATATATGTCCATAATCTAAATTTAGTTCTCTAGACCCACTCTAGGGCCTGGATTTGCAGCCATAGTATAGAAAAAAAGATATATTTCTGTGAAATATCCCTGGGGGTCCAAAATCTTGATAACTGATCTCTGACAAATCATTACAAGGAGAGATTCAGGATATTGCTAAAGAGATGAAGGTGATCTCATTTAGTAATGTATGAAGGGGCAATATGGGGATCTTTCTATTGACATGTCAACAGAGTGACCTGCAAGGTGGCATGTTCTACCTGTAGAAAATAGAAGGTTTCATCAGAACCACAAATGATGATTCTTTACTGTATGAACAGTGAGACTATGGAACTCAACATGGTGTGATGGTGGACTCATTGATTACATAAATCCAAGGAGGGTCTTGATAACTTTTTTGAAAAATCTAATATTGTATGTAATAGGTACTGATTAGAGATGAACGGTGTTCGATTCGAATTGTTCGCCAATCTCAAATTCTAGCTGTTTTTGGTGATGTTCAAGTCGTTCGTCGAATTAGAACAATGTGCTCTAAATTTGTCAGTTCGAGGTCATGTTCAATTTCAGTTCCGCAAGGATACATACATTGCGGAGCTGAAATGAAGTAAAATCAAGGGTTAAAAATAAAAAAAAAAATCAATACTCACCTCTCTAATCCATCCAGCGACACTTCCAGCACTATCTAGCTGTTGGAGATGTAGCGCTTCCTGGTAAAATGACGAGTTCTCGCGATAACTCGTCATGTGACCGGAAACCACTGCCGAGATTATTACATCACCGCAGATCCTACAGGCCCTCACTAGTAGTGAATTGTAGTGAGGATCTGTAGTACCTGCGGTGATGTCATAATCCCGGTAGCGGTTTCCAGTCACATGAGGAGTTCTCGCGATAGCTCATCATGTGACTGGAAACCCCTACCAAGATTATGATGTCACTGCAGGTCCTACAGATCCTCACTACTATTCACTACTAGTGAGGGGCTATAGGACCTGCGGTGTCATCATAATCTCGGCAGCGGTTTCCGGTCACATGACGAGTTATCGCGAGAACTCGTCATTTCACCGGGAAACGCTGCCGGGATCACATCTCCGACAGGTAGGCAGTTGCTGGATGGATTAGAGAGGTGAGTATCGATTTTTTTTATTTTTAACCCTTGATTTTACTTCATTTCAGTTCCACAATGTATGTATATACTTTGCGGAACTGAAATTGACCACCACCCTAGTGTTTTAGTGTGTTCGGGGGTGTTCGATAAACATTTGTCGAACACACTCCCATTCGACGAACCAAATCGATTTCGAACACTAAGGTGGTAGCTTATCTCTAGTACTGATTTCTGGAAATCGGACTTTTATTCGAAAATGTTTTCTTATTGACTTATCTAGAACTAGGTTTTTCCTCCCTATTGGATGCAACCAGCAATTGTTTTTTACCTTTCTCTGGATCAACACAGTAAAATTCTAGTTTGGAATTGATGGATCACTTTAACCTTTGAGAGCATTATTATAAACATATGTGTACTCTGAGTAATCATGAAGCGTTGTGGCTCAGATGTAGGTATACAGTATAAGTATAATGCCTTCTTGTAAGACCTCATCGAGTACATCTTAATAAATGAAAAAAAAAGATTAAGTTATCCCTACCCCACAAGCTGCAAAAAAATGGTAAAACCAGTGGATGGCATTTGGCAGCTAAGAGTATAAATTTTACCCTCTTGGTCTTGTTTTTCCAAATATGCTGTTTTGGATCAGAGATTTGCTGAACCATGTCAAACCTGGTGATCACTACTTTCTTCATATTATTTGAAAATAAATGAGCAACCAGTTCGTCAACTTCTTTAATGGTTCAATGAACAAAAACCTGTTTATCCAAGAGACCTAACACTGTGATTATTGGTTTGATGAGAATGGAAAGAATGGAGATTGTCTGTGGTGGGGGACTCAGGAAGACTGTAAAGGGGTTGTAAGAGGTTAGAAAAATGGTGTGCTTGTGTCCTGGAAACCAGAGCTGTATAGTCAGTAAGCCAAACCTCTGACTCCTTAATTTCCTTGAATTTGACTCCGACTCCAACTCCACCAAAATAGACTTCAACTCCACCACACTGACTCCACAGCCCTGGCTGTTAAATCAGGAAGCCAAACCTCTATCTCTGACTCCCTGAATCCGACTTCAACTCTACCAAAAAGGACACCGACAACTCCGACTCCAACTTCACAACCCTGCTGGAAACACGTAGCAGTGACCATACCCCTGCTGTGAGATCGCTGATCATTACAAACTGTTCTGGACCATTTTTTGGTCATTGTGCTCCCGCTGGGCAGCATGCATCGCTGTGTTTGACAGGGACAATGACCAACGATCTCAATACTACGCCTGAGATTGACAGGGTCCCAACGTTCGCTGTATCGTTGCTGCGTCGCTGATGAGATCTGACTTGTTTGACATCTCACCAGCAATCACGTAGCAACGCACCAGTTATCCCTACCATGTCGGATCGTTGTCAGGATTGATGGGGTGTCGCTAAGTGTGATGGGGCCCTTAGAGTTTAGTCTTACCAAAGGTGTGACTACACCTCCTTTGCAGAACTTTGGTTATAAACGTTGAACAACCCTTGTTTAATAGGGCCAATTTTTTGTTTGCTAGATGGTCTGTTGTCAATGAATCTTATGAATCTCAAACAATAGAACTAACAGGTTCATATATTAGCCGAATCCTTTTATAAAGTAAACCTTGGTTCCAATAAAAAAAAAAAAGTTGTTTCTATGTAAACACATAAACAACAAATAACTATGCTCATCACATCTCAAATAGAATAACGCATCTGTGCCAATCATATTCATGAAACTCATTTATACGCAGGTGAGTGACAAGAGAACCTCATCCCACAGCCAATTTCAGTGACAGTCCCAGATGCAGTTTTGTTTGCCAAAACACTGTTCATGACAGTTGGCAGGTTAGCAGACGCAAACTCAAAACATATTTTTCATAATTCAGTAGCATCATTTTTCTGTATGTTTGAAAAAAAAGGAAGGAAAAGCATAATGGAAAGATAACCTCTTCACTGCTGGGTGTTGGGTAACATGCCGAAACCATGCATTGTGAAGCAGACCTCATTGCACTGCCAGGTGTCATCTCCACACAGTAGATGCTTTATTTTCTGCACTTTCTATTATGGCACTCGCTCTGCACAGGCTTAGATTTTTGGGATGATTTGATGATAGTAGCCATTCATGGTGACAAGTGACTGTTGACCCATTAAAGTTTTCTGGACAATTGATGAGTAAATCTGCCGAAATTCAAATTGGACAGTTTACTTGAATTTGGAATAAAACGATGTTTGGGTGAGCGCTGGGATATGAAGACAACTACACTTCAACAAGTATTTTACCTGTAAGTTTATTGTTCAAATCACACTAGGTCCTCTCCCACAACATGTTTCGACGCTCAGTGGATCCACTTGAGGAAGACGCCCTGAGCGTCGAAACATGTTGTGGGAGAGGACCTAGTGTGATTTGAACAATAAACTTACAGGTAAAATACTTGTTGAAGTGTAGCTGTCTTCATATCCCAGCGCTCACCCAAACATCGTTTTATTCCATTGCCTGCATATCCATCTCCCTATGGGGAGAGCGGTGGAGCAGCTCCGGAGGAGAAGACAAATCTAACAGAGGAGAGGAAAACACGTGACGGATCACGTGCAATTACACAGGAAAAAGGGAAAGAAATCCACACCGTCCAGAGAGAGACCCCGTGCACTCACTACGTGAGCCCCCCTGTTGTGCGGACAGCAAACAGGAAAATGTGAGTGTAACGGTGACTTAACAGAGGGTGGATATAAAACATAAAGCAGCGTGGCACAACCAATTTCTATATCTCATTGCAAGTTTACTTGAATTTGGCCAGGAACTTAATTTGCGTTGAACTAATTTGCCTTATGGTTTGGCATCTACCCTGGAGCACAATAAACGTAGGGTGGAAAAAAAACATTCCTCCTCTACTCACTTGTCCAGCCACTGCAACCCCCATCTTGTCATGGATGCAGCTCCATCTGGCCACTTCCTACCTTCTGCACCTCAAGCAACTTTTTCTTCCTGCCTCTACACTCTTTGCTTTGACTTTCATCACCAAGTAGACTTCTGTCATTACAATATAACAACGTGTATTGCCTTAGTGCTTCTTGATGAAGTATTAGTTTTTAGGGTGGTTTCACACTTGGATTTTTTTGTCTTGCATTGTAATCCGTCCAAATTCTGAAGCTTCCTGATCAGGCATGTGTCCCTATACTTAAACGGGGCCACAGGTACAAGGATTACACCTGATCCTAACACATCAGTTTTTTTGAAGCCCTCACTAATAGCATTTTGGTGGTCATTTAAAAACCTGATGCATCCGGATGTGTCCCAATGCGGCCATTAATATAATGTATTTCAATCGTGTCCGGATCCGGTAATGGGCGGATCCATCCAATCGGATCTGTTGTTCTACACTGACCACGCTCAAACTTTGTTTTCTGCACCTGCAAATTTCTCTCCCTCTCTCTTCCTCCCAACTCGGGATCAGACATCCATCAGCTGCAGTGGCATGCGTTTGTAGATGCAGGACCGCATCCAGATGCACCCATTTTGAGCCTGATCTAGACACACCGCAGGTGTTAAAGCAGCCGAACTCCCTTTTCCTGGCCCCATGCAAACTAGAAAAATGTCCAGCTGCCATTTTGCTAAATTTGTATGCAACACTTCACAAAAATTTCCAATTAAGGAAAACCCTGATATTTTTGTAACACTTTAGGTGAATTCAGTTTGCCTCAAACGGATTTGCTCACATGTTTAATGGACTTATATTTTCTCTCTGGTTTATTTCAACATTAAATGCAACTGTTGATCTTTTTGCTATGACTAGGAAAGTTTTCTGTATCAGACATGTTTTTGTGTGAATGGGTTTTCAATCACCACCCACAGCCCCCATGCACTGCAAAGACTGATATCAATCAAAGTGCTGGGGTGGATGTACAGCCACTGCTTTCTGTGCTCTGAGCAGTGATTCTAGCTGTATCGGCATGCCGTCACGGTATGACTGAAATCCGGTGGCTCCCAGGAAGAATAAAAATTATTTTTTCCTTATTATAGCGGCTGGGCACCTTTCTAGAGCTATTAATCTGCAGATTAATTTGATATGTGCAAATTAATAGTGTTACTCAATGTGACAGGTTCCTTTTAAAGTTATGGGAGTCTTCAGCAGTCTAATGTCTATTAGATCCCCACCCAATGTTAAGACTGAAGGAAATTACTGTGATTTGAGGTACCGTAAGTGTCCCAAGGGCAGCAAATGATATGGATTAAAGCTAAAACAAAACAATACTTGCTTGTTAAATCTTGGCACTGCCATTTTCATAGGCCCTACCAATTATATCATAAGGATTATTCACCAGAATGCTGCAGTCAATTATTGGCATTCACAGTGCAATGATTAATGTGCAAGCATTACAAATGGCAGATTTATCAAGGGAGTTTTGGATCTCCCTTTGTTCTAGTATTCTGTGATGGTCAAATGGTTCAGAGGTCTTCAGTTTACATATTCTGACATGTCCTAATGACATATAAGTAGACACGGACCCTTTTAGATGTTTTCGCTTCACATCACCACTCCTGTATTTGACCTATGAAAAGGCCATTTTTTTGGCTGAACCCTTTATTTTATGATGCATTTTGGATGAATTAAAGCACTTAATCATCTCTCTGGTGCCCTTGAAATGATTTGTCTCTGGATTTGCTGGTAAATTGATAGGTAGTTGCTCCAAGAAGCACATAGCCTTTGGAGTGGTGCACAGGGAACTACTATTACGAACACTGGTCCCATGCTTCATTCATTGGGGCTGGTCTCAATATTTTATAGATCAAGTGGAGTCCTACCACTGGGAACTCTACTGATCAGAGAGTGATAGCCTGTACTAGGAATTAGCCACCATGTTCTAATAGTGCTTACTCTGGAGCAATCTAAAGAAAGACATGAAAAAATCTCTTTTGTTTATGTGAGAGGAGCATTTCATATAAAGATGGTTTATCATTATTTATTATTATAGCGCCTTTTATTACATGATGCTTTACATGTAAAAAGAAGTGTACATAATAAAGACAAGTACAATAATCATGATCAATACAAGGCACAGGAGGAGAGAGGACAAAGGATGGAAGAGATGGATATGGATACAGTAGGTGAGGAGAGAGGATCCTGCCTATGAGGGGTCACAGTCTACAAGGGATGGGTGTGGATACAGTACGTGAGGAGTGAGGACCCTGCCCACGAGAGCTCATCCTAAAAAGGATGGATGAGGATACAGTAGATGAGAAAAGGACCCTGCCCACAAGGGCTCACAGTCTACATGGGATGGGTGAGGATATAGTAGGTAAGGAGAGAGAACCCTGCCCATGTAGTCTCACAGTCTTCAAGAGATGGGTGAGGATACAGTGGTGAGAAGAAATACCCCGCCCAAAAGGGCTCGCAGTCTATGGGGGATGGGTGAGGATACAGTAGGTGAGGAGAGAGAACCCTGCCCATGAGGTCTCACAGTCTACAAGGGATGGTGAGGATATAGTAGGTGAGGAGAGAGAATGGATGAGGATACAGTAGATGAGGGTAGAGCTCGTCATGCAGTGGTATAATGGACTGAGTCTCACTGCAGATTGTAGGCTTGTCCAAGAGGTGGGTCTTCAGGTTACCGTTGAAGATTTTCACAGCAGGCGAGAGTGTGATGTGTTGGGGAGAGAGTTCCAGAGTCTGGGGGAAGCACAAGAAAAAAAATTACTCAAAGGGCATTTCATTAACATCATTTTAATCTTGAGTTTACCTACATGTACAAAGCTGGTTTGTGTAATGTATGTATACTAATATACCATCATTTAAAAGACAACGTTTATTCTGCTTTGTTCAGTTTCAGGAATTTCTTTTCTTTCACTTTTTTGTTCCTTTTTGGCTTTATAAGTTCAGAATCCCTGTAAGGGTGGAATCACACTATCCTACTTACATGTGAGTCTCTTGGATGAGACTTGGATCAGTGACTCTGAACAGCCTCTCCTCTCTGGACGGGAGTGTGATGCTGCACAAAAACACAAGTAGCTGACACTCCCGTCCGAAAGGCAGTTCAGGTCACTGATCCAAAGTCTCGTCCGAGAGACTCACATGTAAGTAGGATAGCATGTTTCAACCCTAATAGCTTCACTTTCTGCTATTAATATAAACCTCAGCACTTATCAGCACTAATCAACCTGTGACTTCAGCCAGTGAGTCTTACCTCTATAGTCGCACTGCTACCATTGGTGTCTTAATAAATTATGCTGCATGACATTATACAAAAAGCTTTTACTCAAATGGAAGTCCTACCAGACAATTATCATGTCCCTGCATTTTTCAACTTATAACCACATTTTAAGATTATTTTCCCTCCCTATATTTTCAATTGCGTTTCTTGAAGCCGTAATGGATTTATAAACTGCATATTAACCTTATGGTGCCTAACAACAGATAGACTCGAGTTACTTTCCCAGAACCTCTTGCTTGTTCCACATTTCCAGCCTTGATTAAGCATTTTATCAGTTATTGCAGCACTGAACATATGATTTCTCCAGCTGAGCAGAAATCATTGGCTGGAGTGTATGAAAATAGTACTGCTATTCTTTATTATGGAAGAACATAATTATGGAAAATAATATAACATTTTAGCACCCAATTGTGACAATCACCTCGAGAGTACATTTAGAGCTAAGTTAATATTATATGGTAGCTTTTCTTTACAACTACATTTTTCCCCTTTGTCTTGTTAAAAGAAATTCCTATACGTATGAATTTGTTGGTCCTTTGTTTTGTGCGGAGACCACGGCATATCAGAAGACGTTTCGGTTTGGCCATAAAATAATGACAAATTTCATTTTCAATGCAGCATAAGGCATTTTTTAACTATTATTGTTTAGACACGTTGCGCCACATGGGCTATTAAAGTCCACTTTTTTTGCTTATTTTGGAGTGCTACCTGTTTTTTTATAAATATACAGTATTTTTATAGACGAAAGGGAAAGAAGATCAGGTATCCGCAAAAAAATTCCAAGGTTAAAATGTTGGCTTAATACAATCCAGGGAAAGAGAAGCAGACAAACATGGCGCTTGCTCTAAGTGTACGGGTTGTTTAAAATTGATTAAAATCAATGTGATACACTCACCTGATTTTATAGGTGAGATAGCATTAAGATTCCCGAGGAATGATAAGCGGAACGCCTTTAGCGATGGTCTTTCTACAATCCGGTGAGTAGCATCTCACACTGGAAAACTATGCGTTGATCCCCCTTCGGATCCACATAGGTAGTTATAGGTAGAAAGAAAATACAGACTGAAGTGGCGCTTTATTCCCTCCAGAGATCATCAATATTGGAAGGACTGGAAGAACATCCGACTTTTTACTTTTTTAATATGTACCTGAGGAAGGCTACATTTAACTACCTCACCGTAACGCGTTGTACTGTACTACCATTCCTTAACACTAGAAGTCCCAGAGAGGGGTCATTTAACATTTCTACCTTTGGAACCCAGAGACGGGTCGAATGACCTGAAGGATTTTAGCTAACATCCTCTAATCACCGTCTTTTGTTCTGTAATTAAGGTCATTACTGTCGCACCACAGAAGGTTGTTGTTTTCCATTGAGTTATCCATTTAGTTTCTAGTTAGTTCTATTCAGTTTGGACTAAGGGTCATTTGACCCACTTTTGGGACTTCAGGGGGAGCTCGAAATTTCTGGGACTTCTAGTGTTAATAAGTATTCTTCAAAAATAATTTGGAGAAAGTAGATGTTCTACGAGTCCTTCCAATATTGATGATATCCAGAGGGGATAAGCGCCACTTCAGTCTGGAATTTCTTTCTATCTAAGGTTAAAATGTTAACTTTATTTCTATCATTTAAAAAACTACAAAAGCTTGAAACCATGTTGATATAAAAGTAGACATGCGTTTCAAACAAGAGAATGCCCGTAATCATGAATAAAGCCATTCTCTTTAGATCCTTGACTACTTTTCCTCCTTTATGTTTTTGAGGATATTTTTATATGATGAAATATAATAGCAACATTTTAACCTTGGAATTTTTTGCGGATGCTGGATTTTCTTCCTTGTATTGTGAAAAGTCGGTTCAGCACATCTGTGCAGGGCATCTCAATAATAGTTAATGTTAAAATCTGGGAGACTGGAATACTTTGTTCACTTTTACTTCATAATATTTTTATGCTCATGTTTTCATTGGGAATCACTGTAAGGAATCCGAAAGTCAGATACACATATAATGTAAGAATTCACTTCGCATCAGTACACCACCCTATCATTAATTGCAGTTAATTACATTCAATTAATATATTTACTCTCTGATCAAACTTTGAGGCCACAGTACATTTTTGTTGCAGTGTAACGGAAACATTTTTGATTTGAGGTAAAACTTTTTCAGGTAAAAAGTGACACCGTGTCAATGCAGCCTAAAAGCTACTTCAATTAAAGCTGTAATACTTGACCCCAGTACTGAAATTCAGCATAGCATCTGGAGGGGAGTTCTCCAGGTGCTGAAATTTCAGCTGTGGCTCTTTTAGCTGTGCTGTCCAGGTGCTGAACAAACGCGGCTTGAATGTCAGAGACACCGCTTGTTCAGCACTCGGCGTCCGTGAACCAAAATGATATTCTGTCGGATTTGGTGTGACTCACATGTTAGGGGGCGCCTGTTCGCACCGAATCTGAAAGGATCCAATTTTGTCCAATTTTAGTCAAGGGGCAAAAAAAACGACATCTGCCGGATCCATAGGGATACAATAGGGGCAAAATCGGATCCGGGGCTGTCTGGTTCACACTGGCATACTGGCATAATCCTGATGCGATTGCATTTGGTTGCACAACAGACCCGGTGGCAGCCAGATGCATTTTTAGCCTTATTACAACTGAAAGCAAGTGTGAAACCAGCCTAAATCTAATCCATGCATTATAATTCACATCAAATTTTTCTTTTGTTGTGTGTATACGATTTATTACAGCGACACCTGGAAACAGATAGGATGGCAATAATATATATTCACTCACCCTTTGTATAGCAATCACCGCCTCTTATTTAGTCCAGAGATCCAGTTAACCCATCAGCTGGAGTAAATTGCACAATTCAAGAGGATAAATGATAACTGGATTCTCTAATAAAATATATTCTCTATTTATTGAATTTTCATTAAACACATCATCAGCCCTGGACAAACAGTTGAGGCTTTTCGACTTCTTGATTACAATTCAGACTGGAAGTTGAAAAGTGTTAACTAATTTTGTCCTGAGGTGATGACCTTTTTAAATAAAATTCAATGAATGGAGGCTATATTTTATTGGAGTATTTAGTTTTTATTTATATTTTAAACAGGTAAGATATACGGTGTTTAGGGGATATAAGGTAGTAGATGAAGAGAGTTGGCTTTTGAAGTTAGTCAGTTGGAATCATACAAATGGTCAAACCTGAGGATACTTGTGACTAAAGAGAAGGGCCAAATAGCAGAAATTTTGGGAGGTTTCTAGTACATATTGATGAAACATAGTCCATTTCATTTATATAGCTTCCCATGGGCATGTGTCTAATCAGTTAAGCCCCTGTCCTGCTCTGCCCCATCTACATTGAGATCAGTTGAAACAAGGTGAGGTTTTAATACCAGAGTATAGGACCATCCTGATTGGGATACACCTTGTGATAGTAATATGGCTTTTACACTTTCTTGATCACAGTGTTTACTAAGCGTCCTGTTATTTATGTGCACTATTAGGCTAGGTTCACATTATGTTTATGCTGTCCTTTACAACAGAAATGTTAACGGATTCCATTGTGACGGACAGCAAAAGTGAAATTTTTAGTCATTTTTTAGCGCATACGCTTTTGATACATCAAACATTTATGCGCTACATGAGATAGATAGAAGATAGGATAGATAGAAAGATAGATAGTTGAATAGGATAGAAAGAAAAAGTATAGAGTCTATGGATGCGTTAATGCATTTGTTACATTGCGTTTGTGCTGCTGTCAAATGGATCCGTTAAACAGACAGCACAAACGCAATGTGAACCTAGCCTTACTGCATAGTTAGTTATTTACTGCAGGATATATGCTCATTTTGTTTCTGGCTTAGGTTTTACAAGTTACAAACTTAGACTTATATTTGGGTGAAAGCGACTATCTACATTGTCAGTCGTTTCAATGACGTACAATGCTGTAGGTGATTGGAAATGAGCAAACCTTTGGAAGCTCGGGTTCGGGCGGTGTATCTAAACTTTTTGGCACAGTTAGTGACCCCAAACTTGACCGGAATCTCAATGAAAGTCACTGATTGGCAGTTCAGCTCTCTGCCCACATACAGCCAGCCATAATTAAAACACTAACGGAGGTGGGGGCCATTTTTTTTAGTTAATTTTGGACACACTACAACCACAAACTGTACTTTTAAGCCCAGCGTGCAGATCTAACACTGCATGCAGCTCACACTAGAACCAGCACCAACTGTACCTCACCACATCAATGCTCGCTCCAGTGCTCACTCCAGTGCAAACGTAAAGCACCCAAACTGGTTTGCTGAACATGGAAGTTTGGTGACCCAAACTGAATTTGAAACGTTCGCTCATCTCTATAGGTGGCATGTGTCATTCTGATAATCATTGTCTTAGAACGCCAACCTTTCCAAATTTATTTTTGTCACATGGAAGAAAACCCATGGGAGCTAAAATTGCACTTGTCTCAAATTGCTGCAGCTTACAAAAGTTCAGCCACAGCAAACGAAGTTTCCTTAACCTGGACACACATCAATATAAATATCATATTCATGAATGTTCTGTCAAAATATAAAGACTTTGACCATGCAAATATTAAATTACATCTTTTACATACTATGGACATCCAGTTTGGGTAAAGAAAGAGTGATATTCAACATTCAGGGATGATACAATATCATATTCTGTTGTGAGAGAAGCTGTCAGTGATCACGACATGTCAAGTTAAGCCATCATTTAGTTAAAATGTCACCATTACTTTTTACTAATATGTAACTCTGAACAGCATGGAAATGTAAGCCCGAAGACTGGCCTGCAAACTTGTATCTAAAGACATCAGTTAACTAATAATCATAATCCCTTGTGCCCGGCAACTTGTGGATTTTCACTTGACAATCCGTTTAACATCTCCTGAAAGATGTATGACAGAAAAATATATGTGGGCAGGAAATGGAGAAAATCCGCTAGACGGATAGCGAGCCATTAAAATAAGCTAAAAAAAATCTTTAAGGTTAGGGGGCTTAGTGGAAATGGCTGAGTGGTAAGAAGAAAATCTCTGAAACAGGATCTCAACCACATCCGTTTTATCACTAGTCATTGTATAATAATGATGACTAACATCTCTTCCTATATATTTAATAATGTATGAGTAGATATGGAATCCTATAATGATACCTATTAAAAGTAATGTAAATAACCTTCCAATGGTTGATGTTACTTAGAAGAAAGTCTCCTATTAAGTAAGATGGCTGATAGAATATGGTTTTACAGCCAATAAAAGTTGGTAAGTGCTATTGGTGTAGAAATAAAGTTATAAGGCCATCAATATTTTACTATTAGATTACATTACACAGACTTAGAAAATAGTGTTTGGAGACGTCTTCAAAGATACATTGGATCAGAGTGGTGCCAAGGCCTTGCAACAAAACTTGAGTGGAGGTTATCTCTTTACATGGTACCTTATAAAATTGTCAATGGATGTAAGTTTATGGGATGTACCTGAAACCCATCTTTACAAACTTTTAACGTATGTATTGTTATGATGCCTATATTTAACAACATTTCTAATTTCTAATTTCTAAGTAATTTTGCTGTCTTACTAGACCATTTTAGAATGTTGAGATATAGAGCTACCGAGAAAAACGTCTACTATACCTATGGCAAGACGTAGGGAGGGCCATGAAACACAATAAGAATATATTTCATTTTAGGCCAGAGTTTCAGTGCTCTTACTTTAAAGCATCTGTCCAATACTTAAAAACTGATGACCTAATTTTAAAATTAATCATCAATCTCTGATTTTGGGGGTTCCATAACTGCACCCCTAATAGGTTAAGCCTTCTGATAGTGGATAAATATAAATAGTGTATGAAGAGAAATACACAACCTGTACACTCAATAGTGGCCATTCTTAGGTGCTACAGCTGGGCTCCTATTGAAGTGAAAAGGAGCTTAGCAGCAAAACACAACAATGGCCATATACTGCATCTAGCAACTGCTGGTCAGTGGGGGTGCCCGGAACGGGAGTTGAGAAAAAATATCCATAGGAACTAGGTCCAGTGTCTACTTTGTTCCTCCATGTCAGCTGGACCAGGACAGTGCAAATTTTCTTGGTCGGCACTCGAAACTGTTATGTTTGGTAATGTAAAGAGACTTAAAACATTAAAAATTAAAAAAAAAAATACTTTCACTCACCACTCACTTAGTGAACCTTCCACTCCTCACCATCAACTGTCCAGTCTTATCTCCACCATGAAAGTATAATAATCTGTGAATGAGATAATGCGCAATAGGTTTTTTTTCCTTCCACAGGAAGGAGCCCGGTAGCAGCTCCGAAACGCGTCGGAAATAAAGCAGAACATTTTAACCCAGATATTCCGACTCTCTGACTTTCTTCAGCAGCAGTGCAGGCAAATGGCACTTCATCCCCCTTTTGAAGTTATCTCCACCATGACTGCTAAACAGTGATAAAATGTGATGAGGATCAGACACGTCACAATGAGGAGTGCAGGGGTTGGAAAGGATAGTGGTAAAGTGAGCATAAGTATTTTTTTACTTTTCAAAACTTACGATTATAATCCTTACTTATTCTCGGGTATCTGTAAAGATCTCAGAGCCTAAAAGGGACATTCACACACAATAACTTGTATGGAAATCAAATTAGAATTTTTCCTGATCTGCTCATCTCTAAAGCTGCTTTCATATCAGCAGTAATTAGTAATTCACGGCAGATCCGGCAGATGTCGCCACACCTGCCGCATCTGCCGCATATCGGCCGACTTGCGGTATAAATCCAGCCAGCTCCATTAAATCTCTATGGGACTTGCCGTCAGGTACGGCACGTGCGGTTTTGCCGGATCCGGCAGCCGTGCAACAAAAACACTGCTAGCAGCACTTTTTTTGCAGTGTCACAAGTGCCGAATCCGTAAAAACTACACTTGCCGCACCTGACTTCAAGTCCGAAAAAGAATTAATGGAGCTGGCTGGATTCATGCCGCAAGTCGGCCGTTACGCCACAAATTACTAATTACCGCTGATGCGAAAGCAGCCTTATAGATGAGCAGATCAGGTAAAATTTGTCCCTCATGTCGGCTGTTGCATGGCACATGCGGCAGGTGTGGCGACATCTGCCGGATCTATCGCCAATTACTTATTACCGCTGATGTGAAAGCAGCCTTAGTCATGTGTATGAGACCTAACATCTAATTCGAAGAGTTTTTCCTAAACATAATGCATACAGATATGGCCACTGTTATTGTTCTTTGAATTCCATCAAAGATTCCAAATTCCCATGATACAAACTCAATATCATATAATGAGAAGCTAATAGACATGATTATAAAAGTGGTGAAGTAAAAAAAAAATGTCTGCTCATCTCAAGTGCAGCAACAAAATTCCATGAGAAAAATGATTCATTTCAAACTTTACATCATATAGCCGCCTCACCTAATAAGAATATACTTGTGCATAAGCATAGAACATGTATATACACTGCTCACAGAAAGATAGGGATATTTGGCTTTGGGTTGAAATTTCAGGATGAACCTATAATTCAATCCAACTTTTTCAAGTGAACTCAATGTGGCCTTCTCTAAACCTTTGAATGCACTTATTCAACTGTTCAATGTTTCAGTCATTTTTACACAAATTGCATCAACCACTGTTATCACGAGATGAGTCTTTGCTGGTGGTGGTGTTACAGTGTGAGCAGGTGAGTCTAGTCAATACAGTACTGCCCTACACTTTGATGATACATGTCAATCCCCTACTACTTAAACATCTTTAATCCAGTTGTTGTGACTCTGCATGAACAACACAGGCCTAATTTCATCTTCATGGATGACAATGTTCCAGCTCATTGAGGTTGCATAATTAGGAAATGGCTGCTGGAAACTGGAAACATTCTCCAGACCTGAATCCCATAAAAAACGTATGATATCAGCCAGAGCTGAGGAGTTGGTAAGCCAAACATCCAACTCCGACTATTCAATTTCCCTGAATAAAACTCTGACTCTGATTTCAACTCCACCAAAATTGACATGAAATCCGCGACTCTGACTCCACAGCCATGGCTGTGAAGTCAATAAGCCAAACATCCAACTCCGACTCCTCAATGTCCCTGAATCCGACTTCGACTTCACCGAAAATGGACACCGACTCCGACTCCATGAGTTCGATGCCGTCTCCACAGCCCTGGTATCAGCTGAGTCACTGGTTAGAGGCTCGTAACTCTGTACCCCACCTGAAAGCCAAACAACCCTAACTTTTTGTGCGTAGTGAAGATGTGTCATACACCAGTGGGCATGACCAAGTAGGGCCCAGAAATTAATATTGCACAAGGGACCCTTGGCTGTCAGTGTCCTCACCTAATTCATAGGATGGCAATAAACAGACATATACATTATATATAAACATCTCCCAACAGAATATCACAAAATCATGTATATTTCAAAGCTGATTCTTTCTTAAAGGGATCCTGTTACCTCCAGAACGCCTCCTAAGCTATCAAAACATGTCCCTGCACCATCCTATCACTCATCTCACACTCCTTTTGTCTCCTGAAAGCATCCTGTGAAAGTGTATTAAAACGTTTTAATACTTACTCTTTAGTGATTATAATTAGCAGGGGCTATATTCTTTAGTTACCAGGGCGGGCTGTTTTGCAGCCTCTAGGATCCACCCTCTCTCTGTCTGTGTGCTCTGCTTGTGCAGGCTTTACCCTCCCCCATCTCTATCACTCACAGAATGCAAATCATTAGTCCTGCCTTCAGCTACACATCACAGCACACAGACAGAGAGAGGGTGGATCCTCGAGGCTGCAAAACAACATGCCCTGGTGACTAGAGAATATAGCCCCTGCTAATTATAATCACTAATGAGTGAGTATTAAAATGTTTTTATGCACTTTCACACGATGCTTTTAGGAGACAAAAGGAGTGTGAGATTAGTAAATGGATGCTGCAGGGACATGTTTTGCTAGCTTAGGAGGCGTTCTGGAGGTGACAGGATCCCTTTAACTGATTTTGTGATATGTACAACCAAGAGGAAAGGTAAATAAGGTTGTATCTGTAGCTGACCAATTCTGTAAATACAAATAACTAATTAAAAATTATAATTTATGATTATGACAGGTATGACTTTTTGAAAAAATTAAAATAAAATAAAGGATTTACTAAAAAAGTCACTAAAACAAGAAAAATAGCTGAGGTGCTTTCTTCTGCAACATCCAGAATGAAAAATGTTTAAAATGAAAAGGAAAAAAAAACCTTTTCCTGATTAACATTTGGACATGTTCTTTGCGTTGTTTCTCTGTCTTGTAAAAGATAATAGCCTTTTTTGCCTGTGAATAGGAATCGGAAGCACAAAAACAGCTTTGTTGTGCCATGAATAGGCCTCACACAACTACATAGCCAAGGTCATAAATTATCAGTTATGCTTGTAAGTGATAGTTCTATAATAATTAGGAAACCTCAGTATGTATTCTCTCCTATCAATACAGTACAATAATTACACAAATGGACACTTTATAGAACCAGCGGGTGTCTCCAATTTAGTTGGTGGTGGGACAAAGGTCTATGGAGATTCACGTTTGAAGTATATTTTCTTTTATAAATGCTTTTTATATTAAGGTAAACTTTACCCCGACATTTTCTCTCTTTATCCTTGCTGTAGAAACTTTTTACAAAATATATCTATGAAATATGATTTATTATCCATTTTTTGCATAGAACGCTTGGGTTGTTGACTGCTTTATTTTTCATGCTATTTTGTTTACTTTTTTAACATATAGAAATTCCAGATATAAAATATTTATTCTACACTGAAAAATAGATAGTTATTATTTGAATTTCTCAAATCAACCCTACCTATTGACTCGACTTCTGGAGGATGAGATTAAGGTTGTTGGAAGTTTTTGAAGCTTTTGAAGTTTGGGTTTGTGTGGTGCAGCTAAACTTTATGGTGCACTTTTCATGATCCCGAATTTGACCCAAGCCTCAGTGGAAGTCACTCATTGGCAGCTCAGCTCTCCACCCACATAAAAGCCCAGGAAGGGCATTTTTTTTTAATTAATTTTGGACACACACTACACCCAAAAACTGTTCTTTTAAGCCCACTACACCCGACTTGCACTGGGCCAAGCAACAACTGTACTCGATCCCAGCAATGCATGCTCCTGTGATTTGCAAATGTAAGGCACCAGTATTCCAAATCTGAAGAGGTTTGCTCAACATTAGGAAATTCGGTAAACCCAACTAAACCTTAAAAGGTTTGCTCATCTCTAGTCAAAACACAACATTTTATTGTTACGACATGTGCAGTGACCTTGAATATCTGGAAACATCCCAAGCCTCATCTGAGCTGGAAATCCCAGCCTAACAGGGGCACAAGAGTTTTGCACTCATGGTGGAGATAAGAAGATGCATTTATGACTGAACATGTGTTAGTAAAGAGCAGAAGGTTCGTTAAGTGAGCGGTAATATGAGTAAAAAAGTTTTTTCCATTTTTGAATGTTTTTATGGCTCTATCCAGTACCCAGTATATCAGCTTTCGAGTTTCGGCCAAGTAGATTTTCTGATTTTCTTCACCCTGGTCCATCTCCATGGAGTAACAAAGTAGACTCTGGACCAGGTTGTTAGAAATCTTTTTTCTCAATTCCAGTTCTGGGTTCCCCCACTGATCAACACTACACCCAAAACCTGTACTTTTAAGCCCATTGCGAGCCAATAAATCACTACAGGCGGCTCACACTGAGCCAAGTACCAACTGTACCTGACCACAACAGGGAGCACTCCAAAGCTTTGCAAATGTAGAGCACCCAAACTCAAAAACTGAACACTGGGAAGTTCGGCCACCCAAACCGAACCCCTTGAAAGGTTTGATCTTCTCTAGTTGAAAGGGCTTCAATGGAAATTTTGTCCTGGCCTCTTCCCTAGATCATTGTTTAAAATTGTAAAGCTGAAGTATCCCCTCAAAAAAATATAAAGAATATTGAAACAGTCCCAGTTCTACAATATCAGAATGTAATTATTTTAAAAAAAAGTTGGGGATGTGGATAACTCACCACCTCCCTGTAGACCAAGGAAAAATATGTTCAAAATAAAGTAGTCAATGTTATTGTCACGCTTCCGGGGGAAGGCCCACTGGGCCGTGGTACCGAACTCCCCTGGGTGAGCTGATCCTAGTTTACCCAACCCCTATACAGGGATTATCAGGGGCAAGCCCAGGGGGTCTAAGTATCACAGCAGCTAGTACCAGGGGGGCAGCTCGTAAGGTTAGCCTATACTAAGGCACAGCTAAGGATTCTGGGATAACAGGGTACAAAGCTAGGAGAACGAGAATGGTGCTACCGGGGAAGAGCACAGCAAGGATTCCAGGAAACAGAGTGCAAGGCTGGAAGAACAGGAATGGTGCTCCTGGGGAAGAGCACAGCAAGGGTTCCAGGACACAGAGTACAAGGAAGGCCTGACCAACAGCTAGCAAAGTAGAAGCTCAACTAACACAATAATCAGGCACCTCCCATTAGAGGAGGTGGCCTGATATATAGTACCATAGGAAGAGCAGCTATTGGTCATGGGGAGTGTCAGGTTGGACCGTGTCGGCCCCTAGTGTCACAGGGGAGGAGTGCACCTAGTGCGCCGCTGATTGGTCACATGAATACGACCATAGTAATGTGCTCATGTGCGAGCCCGGCGGTCATCTGACAGGAAGGGAACCCGACGACGGCTCCGAGACACAGCAAGCCTGGACGCCGGATACCTGGTTGGCAGAGGAGCAGGAGATGCCGAGAGGTGAGCTGGGAAGCATTGCCAGGGGGCGTAACAGTTATGCTCAAACAATCCTCTACTTCATTGTTGTAGAAGATTTTAGATTCGTCAGTTCTCCCTCCATCACACATCTGTAGTCATGGATTCCAACAAAATAGAGAACATTGTCATTTTGCATAAGAACCTATAATTTATAAGATAAAATCAGAAAAAGAGCATAAAATTATCATCATTGCAAAACATCATCATTAAAACGTTAATGGCATTTTTAGTTCATTTGTTCGTAATCAACTTCCTTGTGGCAAGTTGATCTGTAAATCTAACCTAGGGTTTCACTCAAAACACAGGCTTCTTCTAGGGCATCCAGGTGTCATAGATCTGTGGTCTTTTATATTTTTTGTAGTGTCATATTTTGTGTGACTTAATTTAACTGGGCACAAATATTGGATTATTTTCTGCAGATCCTAATGTTCTGGACAACGTCAAACAAAAGTCTAATGTGTAGACCTCTTTCCATGTGTGCTGCAAAGGTAAAGAGGTTTGGTATATTGGATGTTAAAATGCACAGCGAATGACAACATCTGCTTAAAGGGATCCTGTCACCTACAAAACGCCTCCTAAGCTATCAAAACATGTCCCTGCAGCATCCTATCACTAATCTCACACTCCTTTTGTCTCCTAAAAGCATCCTGTGAAAGTGGAGAAAAATGTTTTAATACTTACTCATTAGTGAGTATAATTAGCAGGGGCTATATTCTTTAGTCACCAGGGTGGGCTGTTTTGCAGGCTCCAGGATCCACCCTCTGGTGACCACTGGTAGCCCACCAATCAGCTGGCTAACTGGCAGACATAGACAGTAAAGGGCCCTTGTGAAAGAACAACAGCCCAAGAGCTAATCATAATGTACAATTTATTTTGCCTTGGAGGAAGAGATAGACCCTTTCCCTCTTGGGCCCCTGTGCTACCTCTTGGATTGCACTAATTATATGTCTGCCCCTGAGCTGCCTGAACAGGTCATGGCTATTTTTAATTGGATAATAAAAAAACAGGGCTGCCTTGCAAAGGATCTGAAGCAGCTCATCACCTTGAACCAGCTGATCAGCTGGGGGCCTCCATTGATTTACTGAAATATAGTAAAGCTAATGTTTTATCAATACGTGACGCCTGTATGATGCCAGTTTGATATGTTACTTAATGTTACTGAGGTTGATAAGTCTTTAGGTGTTTTGCCCCCCCCCCTTTGGTTGTCATCCTGTAGTACTGTGTTTGCTGGATTCTTGTTGATCTCTTGGTTATTTAGCAGATTTGTCCTTGTTTAAGTCCTGTACTACTCTAGGCATGCAAAAAAATCAAAATAGATGGTTGCGCCACACTGCAAATTTAGGGGTATAAATTCCCGTTACACTGTACGTATCACTCACCTAAGTTGGTTGTGCCCTCTGCACAACTAGATTAGCCGCAAGTAGGTGAGATTTTTTTATGCAGGATCCCTGTCTTCATCTATTGCCTGTCTCCCCTCTGCACCCAGGTCTGTGCTCCGTCTCTCACACGTGCACCGTCCCGTGCACGTGCAGGGGCCAGGTTTCTGTTTTCTTCAGCAAGGTCCTCTCCCTGAGCTGCTCGTACCACTCTCCCCAAAGGGAGAAAGGAACGTAATGCAATAATAAATGTGGTATATAGAAATGAGCACTAGGGATAATGGAACAAGCCGAATGCTTTTGTAGACATTACCTATAGGTTTATTACGATAAACACAGTACAGGTCCTTCTCCCACAACGCGTTTCGACGCTACATGACGTCGAAATGCGTTGTGGGAGAAGGACCTGTACTGTGTTTATCGTAATAAACCTATAGGTAATGTCTACAAAAGCGTTCGGCTTGTTCCATTATCCCTAGCGCTCATTTCTATATACAACATTTATTATTGTACTACTCTAGGGACTTATTTACATATTGTATTTATGGAATTATTTTTGTATATGTGTTTTCCAAGGGTAAACCTACTGCACCTTAAGGTACCAGCAACCTTAATGACATTACAGAATGATGATGTCATGAACTTGATGTATATAACTTGATCTTGACTCCTGTATACTTGATAGCCCTGATGAGGTGGCAGATTCTGCTACGAAACGCGTTGGCAAAATAAAGGAGTATTGAGTTACACCTGACTGATGTTCCCTTGGTCTGCGCAGACATAAGAAGCCTGGCCTTTTTTCTTCTTTACAGCAATGACATTACAGAAATCTCATACACATACTGCTTATTTCTCCCTTTGTAAACTTGAACAATCTAGGTTTTTTTTTTCACACCCGTATCATGTAAATTCAACTTTTTTTCAACTTTTATCCAAGTGGAAAAATCTCAATCTAAAATGCACAAAAACCTTGTAAAAAATATTACATATTTTCAGCAGCATTTTTCCATGCCAACATTTTGGGTATTTTTTTGGGTGCAGAGAAATCAGCTGTCAGTGCTGTTCTCAACGTGTGCACATGGCCTAATTGTGGCCGCTCCCTTACTATTATGTCAATAGATGTTTCCTCCAATTCTAAAATATTTCTGATTTTGTTTGTGTATTTTATATCTTCTGTATTTGTTTTAACTTAGATTTTCTGTTTTATTCTATGAGCATTTAGTCTAAAAATTATTAGAATATTGAAAGAAATTGCAGTAATATCTCTTAAAGAGGACCTGTCACCCCCCCCCCATGGACATGAAGCTAAGGGCAGCACTGAATGCAGCATGTGTGCTGCATTCAGGCAAGGGGTCACTAATGTCTATGGTGGCCGATACCCCGAGATAATAGTTTAGTAAAACTTACAAGCTGGAGCCAAGTAGGCTCTCCCTGGTGCGGCAGCCTGTGTCTCTGTGCCGCCTCCCTGCTGCCAATCATGTCTTCCTCGCTCTGTCTATGCTCCCTGTGCTGGTGAAGCAGGCAGATCGAGGTAATGCTTATCCCCACCCCCGGCCGGCTGTCCCACCTCCTGATGTGATGTCAGAGCATTTCCCCGCCTAGCTCCATAGCATAACATGCAGCTGGGCAGGGAAATGATTTGATGTCACAGCAGGAGGCGGGACAGCCACCCGGAGGCTGAGATAACATTACCTACTGCGTCACCAGCACAGACATAGTGAGGAGGACGTGATTGGCAGCAGGGAGGCGGCACAGAGACACATGCTGCCGCATCAGGGACAACCTACTTGGCTCCAGCTTGTAAGTTTTACTAAACTATTATCTCGGGGTACCGGGCACCATCAGACATGGGGGACCCCTTGCCTGAATGCAGCAGACATGCTGCATTCAGTGCTGCCCTTATCTCAACATGTATGGTTGGTGACGGGTCCTCTTTAAGAATATATAGTATATAAAGACGTTAAATGTTGATACAAATTGACTGTATCAGTCTATGTTTCCATCGTCCAATCAATTTGGATCAATTGTAATGAATTCCTTCCTTTGGTGTGTTAATCTTTTTTTTTTATTGCTATCCTAGATGCCTACACATAATGAAAACATCTTAATTAACCTTACATTCATTCTAAAGTACAAATGATACTAAACAGATGGAGAATAAAGCCTTTGGCCTAATGAACAGTCCCCTCCCAATCGCAGCAGTGGGGGCTCGGAACTGCATTTCCCCTAATTGATCCTGGATGAATCTCTTCACTTCTTATTTCTTTGATAGACGAATCCTCGTGATTGGAGGCAACATCGTCTTTGTTGAAACGCATGCAAAATAATCTGGCTATTTACTCATCCTTCTATTTAATGCAGATTAATCTAGTGATGCGTGTCAAGTACTAATGTTTGTATACTTATACTCCTAGCTGCATTTAGCCCTAATCTGTGTGTACAACACGTTCACGTAATTGCAGGAATCACAAATCACATTTATGGAAGCCAGTGTCTTAAAGACGGCACTGTTTGGACACAAGTTCTACGTAGAATCGGTCTCTACATGTTCTTTCTGCTGTATGAAATAACTAAAAGAGAAATAGTGATAAAAATGACAACATATTAATAAACAAATGTAATAAAGATAAAAGAAAGAAAGATCCTTTAAAGGGAACCTGTCAGTTTTTTCATGCTGCCCTAACTATGGACAGTCTGAATCTGAGCCTGGCTGCACGATGTCAGTCAGGTATATTTTTTCAGTACACTCCTACTTTTTAGAGAAAATATACCATGAAGAACCATCCTGGGACAATAACCAGAAATTAAAACACTGTATTTCCTTGAAAATAAGACAGGGCCCTATACTATTTTTGGGGCAAAAAGATGCGCTAGGGCTTATTTTGTTGGGAAGTCTTGTATTTTATATTGATCCCTTTCATGAAACATGAATAATCACCCCCTTGCCGCCCACGCCTCTGGCCTGCTGGCATTAGTAATTGGACTGTGTGCTAACTGCAAATGAATATTCTCCCTCTTCCCCTGTCTATAATATCACCCACCCCACTGCAGGCATTAGTGATTGGACTGTGTGCTAACTGCAAATGAATATTCTCCCTCTTCCCCTGCCTATAATCCCTCCCACCTCTCTGTGCCAGCGTTAGTGATTGGACTGTGTGTTAACTGCAAATGAATATTCACCCTTCTCCTGACCTTATTATCACCCACCCCTCTGCAGGCCTTAGTGATTGGAACTTCTGTTAAAGGGAACCAACCACCTCAGATCACCCTAATACACAGTTAGTACATGTCCCTGCACCCTAAGGATACCTTTCCAGCACTGTTTTTGTGTAAAATCTTGCATTAGTATAACTGATATAAAGAGTTTATAAACTTACTAGCCTGGTGACTTCTGGGCGTATCCCTCCTTCTGTTATACTTCAGGGCTTTGCATTGCATGTCTGTGCTCCCCCTCCCTCCGTGCCTGCTGCCCTACCCTGATGGGCGTGATCGTTATCTCCTCTGCACAGAGGGAGGGGGAGCACAGACATGCTGAAGTATAACAGAAGGAGGGATACGCCCAGATGTCTCCAGGCTAGTAAGTTTATAAAGTCTTTATATGAGTTATACTAATGCAAGATTTTACACAAAAACAGTACTGGAAAGGTATCCTTAGGGTGCAGGGACATGTACTAACTGTGTATTAGGGTGATCTGAGGTGGTTGGTTCCCTTTAATGAAAATGTTAATATTTCCCCCATTCACTTACATGCTCCTCTTAGGCTGCTTTCACATAACGATTTTCGGATTTCCGATGCTGTCCGAAAAAAATCGGACAGCATCGGACCGATTTTCGGACCCCATGTATCCCTATGGGGATCGGACCGAATCGGATGTGCACTAAATGCCATCCGATTTGGTCCGATCCGATTCTGTCCGATTTTATTATCGGTGCTAAAATCGGAGCCTGCTCCGATTTTAGCACCGAAAATAAAATCTGACAGATTCGGATCGGACCAAATCGGATGGCATTTAGTGCACATCCGATCTGACCCGATCCCTATAACATGGGGCCCTATGGATAAGGGTCCGAGGAAACATCTATGTCTCCTCGGACCCCGTTTTACTGTACTGAGCATGCTCAGTACAGTAAAACTGCTCCTAACTAGGAGCACAAGTGTTAAAAAAAAAAAAAAAAAAAAGGTTATTCTCACCTCCCCCCGAGCCCCCGCCGTCTTCCGCCATCTTCTGCCATCTTCTTCTAGGCTCCCGGTGGCTCCCGCAGGCTGCCGGTGTCAGCAGAGCGCTCCCTCTGCTGTTCAGGACCTGCGGTGATGTCACAGTCACGTGACCGCGGGTTCACCATGGTGAACCCGCGGTCACGTGACTGTGACATCATCGCAGGTCCTGTGTACAGCAGAGGTACACCTCGGCTGACACCGGCAGCCTGCGGGAGCCACCGGGAGCCTAGAAGAAGATGGCAGAAGATGGCGGAAGACGGCGGGGGCTCGGGGGAGGTGAGAATAAACTTTATTTATTTATTTTTTTTTTGCAGCCCGGCGCCGATTTTATGCCGGAATCGGGTGCCTATTTGGCACCCGATTCCAGGCATCAGAAGGGAGCCGATGCTGTCCGAATTATATCGGACAGCATCGGCTCCCTTCAAATCGTAATGTGAAGGTAGCCTTAGCTAACGTGTCAGTTATTCACTCAGATTGTTGTGCTATGGCCTGAGGATGGCCAGCGGCTCTCCTGACCTGAAAGTGTCAGCATGTATTTCTATGCAGCTGTCATGTTTAGAGCCACTGGCCAGTCTGAGCATTGTGCTGTGATTCTCAGGCAGTAGTAAGTCTGACTGAATCATTGAAGGTGGCACAGAGGGGTGGGCAGGGGAAGGGAGACTGAATATTGATTTTTTTCATTAATACAAGCTCCAGTCACTGACCTGGCAGAGGTGTGGACGAAATCACAGGCGGAGGAAGGGGATTATTATTTATTTGCAATAAAAACACAGTCAAATCCCTGCCCCCAACTTTTCCCAGTGCCGTAACATATAATATATACATTTTAATTTAGATCATCCATTTTTCCGTATATAAACTACATCAGTTCCTACATAGGATTCCTGCTAATATTTAGTTTGGGGAGATTTAATGCAAACTATTGATTTATTAAAGGAGTTGTCTTGTTTATTGATATCACTTGCCATTCGACACCTAGCACCTCCACTAAATAACTGTTAAAGACGCTACGGGCAGATATAATCATTTATAGAGAACCTGCCAGGTAAAAAAAAACACTTAATCTGCAGTTGTTGGGCCAGCCTTCCATATTAATGGGGTTCTGAATTTCCCCAATTCTGGTACTGAGAGCCCCGCTGCCAGGAGGACATAAACTTTTTACCGCCTAGCAGACTTTGGCTTTCATTCACAAGGCTGACACCGGCTGGCTCTGGCACTGCTTCAGTCACTGGTCTTTCCATAAATAATAATGGCTATAACTACACCCAAGCACTGATTGACAACTGGCTCCAATGCTGAGCAAGCTGGTAGCCTGTGCTGGGGTTGTGGTTAAAGCCACCACTCTTTATACCCAGAGTGGTGACTGAAATCATGCTGGAGCCACCCTTATGACTGAAATCTGGGAGGAAAAATGGCAACGGGGCTTCCAGTGCAGGTGCCGGGCCACGTCAGAATGCTATTAACACCATATTGACACAATTAATACCATATTTGCAGGTTAATAAATAATTTATTTTTCCTTGACAGGTTTTCGTTAATGGAGGTATATATTGTTTAGTGACTGCCATCGAAAACTGCAGCTCAGCAGCTTTTCACTTGTATAAGGCCTAACCAGAAACCAGACATCTGATGTGTTGTCGATACACGAAACCTAAAGTAAAATTCTAAATACCCAATATAAATCGTGACTATACTGATAATAATATCATTACCAATCACCTGCAGGGGTGATGTGAGAAGATGGCCATTGGAGTAGTCTCCCCCCTGCCCATTTTCCCCAGCCAGATCTTCTAACTATATTTTCTTTCAAATGCCAAAGCATTTGAGAAAAATATGATCTAATGCAGCCTGGTCTTGATTCTTGCTGCCCAGGAGTTAGGTAGCATGAATCAGCTGAAAGGTTCACTTGAATCACATCAGTGCCCTTTAGAAAGATCAGATTCCGTTGGAAAACATCAGTGCCATGGTTTCTTTTTGCAATTGAATAGTGAAAAAAATAGGGTTCTTGGAAGTAGGACATCATTCTGGTGAACATGGTGAGACCCATTACAAAATAATGTGGTGATACCCTGATAAAGATAGTGGCAACCCATATATTCCTACTAATTAGAGGATTCTATCTAATGTTTAGAAAGGACCTGTTATCACACAGTATTGAAGTAATTTCATACCTTTCATTGCAATAATGTGCAGGTTTCTAATTATTTTTATCCTGCAAAGTGCATCTATTCTCATGACTTAACCTGTTTGTTATTTTCTCCAGCCTTTATGTAAATAGGGTGTGCAATATTAAAATTAATAATTACATTGACATCCTGGCCAATGGTGTCAATTGACTATGAACTTTCCTTCTCTGATACGGTGGCCTCACATACGAGATCCCGTAACATCTGTCTACATATCTAGTGATCTGACTGTCTTTGGTTATTAGGCGACAGCCATGCATTAAGCAGTTGTTATATTTTTCAGATATCTCATGATTTTGCAAGTGAAGTCAGTATAACAATTCCCTCTCCCATGGGGCCATACCTAGTTTATACCAAGTTCAAAATGAGCGTTTGGGATCAAATGAGCTTCTTCTTATACTTCTTCTTGACCTGAAGTATTCTAAGATGAGTTTTGAGAGATAGCAACTGACAAAGAAAGCATTATTCTGTGATACTCTGTTGGGAGATATCTATGCTATTTGTGTCCATGTGTAACCCCCAGTGGTTGTGATGTGAGTTACTTTATATAAAGAGTTATACTAACATGTCAGGAAATAATCTTTGATTTGCACTATAAGATGCACCTTTTCCCCCAAAAAATTGGCAGAAAAAACGCAGTACATCTTAAAAAGCAGAGATGCCAGGCAGCAGGGAAGGCATGGGATCGAAGTTGTGGTTATCACAAGACCAAGGATGTGGCCTGCTGCTTCCCTGATGCCCGGCACTGCACTCATATCTTCGTGCACTATCACTTCACCATTGGTGAAGGAAGCTACCATACTTATGCCAGGCACTGAGCACAAGAAAGTGGGGAAGACTCATACATACCCTCCTCCTGGGGTGCCTCTCAGTTGCTTTACTGCATTCATTATGTGCCAGCAGGCAGTACACGTAGCCGCGTGCTGTCAACTGACACTGCGTAATGTCACATGACAGTATTGCGCCGCTTGTATCTCAAATCAGATACTCCCCTCACTTGTAATTGCAGCCTTCAGATTAGAGGGTATCTGATGTGAGATCTGTAATTATGCAGGTCCTCCATAACAGTGTCTCAACCACAGATCCCCCCCCCTCCCATTAAAATATTAATTTTTTATTTTGTTATATATTTTAGAAAATCATTTGGCTAAAATATATTATTTTTTAATTTTCCTCCTGTAAAACCTAGGTGCGTCTTATGAAGTGCAAAATACAGAAAGAATCGTTTCTTTCTAATTTGTAAGAAATAGAAGTCCTTAATGATAACCGCACGAGGAATTGTTCAGTTCTGTAGCAAATAACCAGAGAATCATTGATAATCTTATTTGTGCTGTGGTTTTTCCTCAATCACAGATGTACGTACAGTACAATTCATTATGGACAGTACATAAGAAAGATAGAATTAATCTAGTATATCTGTACGTGTGGATAGGTGCTGAAGAAAGCCGTGAAGACATCTACACAATACGCCATGATGAATGAAACAAAAAATACCGGTTTACAGATCCTTTCCATGTAGCTGTAACATTTTATTATGCGAGTATTGCTCTACTTTCCCTGTCCATGGTGCTGATTATGTATTCTCTCTAGTCACAGATGGATTTTAGCTCAGTGCTAAAATATACAGTAATGAATAGTAAAAACAGAAGTCATTACAGTCTGTAAATGCAAATGAAAAATGTTTGTCTAAGTTGGCACAGTTTTTTTCCGTCAAAAAATGTTAGTATCTGTAAAATCAGGATATTTAATAGGTATTTAGAAATATATGGTGCTTGAGGTTTGTTATAACTTAAAAGATTATCTGGTCAAATAATTTGATAATTTATCCATAGGTCTTATTCAATTGGATAGAAGGTGAGCTGAAGATGTGGTACAGATCCGGTAAATGATTGCCGCCCCTAGAGTTGATAACAGCTGACCAGTGGGGTGATGGTGTCAGAAACCCAAGTGATCTCAATAAGATCACCCATCACCCCTACTGAGATAACCCCTTCAATAAGCCAAGAATTTACATTAAAACTCTCCAAACAAAACATATTCTTTGGTGCGAAGGGCCCAACAGCAACACAGAAGATTGGGGCCACTGTTCAGTTGCATGTAATTTTATATTACCCTCACTTACAAAAGGTGACATGGTTGCTCAGTGGTTAGCACTGCAGCCTTACAGTGCTGAGGTCCTGGGTTCAATTCCCACCAATGACAACATATGCAAGGAGTTTGTATGTTCTCCCTGTGTTTGCGTGGGTTTCCTCCTCTGGGTTCTCAGTTTCATCCCACATTTCAAAGACATATTGATAGGATATTTAGATTGTGAGCCCCACTGAGGGCAATGTTGCAAATGTATGTAAAAAGCACTATGGAATTAATAGTGCTTTATAAATGAATAATTCAAATTAACATTTGCTTCTTTGTAATTATACACTAGTTATTTTGATAAAAGAGCTGCCTGTACATAGTGAATCAAGTGCATTGTGACAACTAGTGCTATGCAGAGGGGTGAGGGAGTTAGTGGCTCCCAACTGCACAAAGGTCCACCGTGGAGGATTAGCTCTTCCTCTTTGGGCAAGTCCAACTCTAGGAAACCTTTGTAGCCTCTGATGTAGTTCTTGTAAGAAAACAATTAGGCTCTACCATAAAATGTACATAATACAGGTCACCAAGAAGTTTTTTGACCATATAAAGCAAGTTTCTCGACTCATCAGATTTATCCAGATCAGAAAACTCTGAGAAGGCCTGTAATATATTCATATTTTGGAGTGAAGTAATGCATCTCGTTATGTATTTGTTCTGCTTATGTTTCATTTAGGAGTAGGAGTCTTCACACGTTGGTTGTATCTAAAGATGCCTCAAAATGCACAGAATATTGGTTTGAAAAAAAAACTGTTCTAAAAGTTAGCTGATCAAGAAGGGATAAAAATGTCTGAAAATGCCAAAATGTTATCACAGCATGTCTAATTTAAGTTTACACTATCCGCATATTAGACTGGATTTGTAAATCTGACCCTGTAGTACTTATTGTGCTCTTCCGCTGCAGAAACTCTTTTCTCGAGAAATGCAAAGAGGCTACTATTTACTATTTAGTCATTGATTGATATGAAACATACAAAAAGCATCTGATCTGTGTTGTATTGTGTTGCAAAAGCAGTATGCCACATTGAACTCTTGACACTACTACTACTACTTGCTGAAGAGACCTCTTTGTTTAAAATAGAGGGAGCATTACACATTCACATACTGTTCTTTTCCCCTGTCGGGGCTTAGTCCTAACCCTCACCCCGAATGAGATTCTGGCTTATGTTCTGATGGGGCCTTTGACTATCATGATGCAGACTGAGTCACCATGTGATCTCTTTGTCCTGATGGGGCCTTTGACTATCATGATGCAGATGGAGTCACCATGTGATCTCTTTGTCCTGATGGGGCCTTTGACTATCATGATGCAGACGGAGTCACTATGTGATCTCTTTGTCCTGATGGGGCCTTTGACTATCATGATGCAGACGGAGTCACCATGTCATCTCTTTGTCCTGATGGGGCCTTTGGCTATCATGATGCAGACGGAGTCACCATGTGATCTCTTTGTCCTGATGGGGCCTTTGACTATCATGATGCAGACGGAGTCACCATGTGATCTCTTTGTCCTGATGGGGCCTTTGGCTATCATGATGCAGACGGAGTCACCGTGTGATCTCTTTGTCCTGATGGGGCCTTTGACTATCATGATGCAGACAGAGTCACCATGTGATCTCTTTGTCCTGATGGGGCCTTTGACTATCATGATGCAGACGGAGTCACCATGTGATCTTTGTCCTGATGGGGCCTTTGACTATCATGATGCAGACGGAGTCACCGTGTGATCTCTTGTACATCATTTTTGGATGTATACACCTATTGGAAAAGACCGTTGTCCGTCTACGAGAGAAGCGGAAAATGATGTAGAACATTCTGCACGACCAATCACAATAGACATAGAAAATAATGCACAACAGATCACACGTCTGCATCATGATTGTCAATAGACCTGTGTCCGCACATATGCCGGAACTTCGTTCTGCGGTGGAGGCGAGATCGAATGTAAGACGCGATGGGGCATCTGAATAGAGGAAAAAACACTTTGTAAAAGGGCCTGTAAAGTAATCTGTGAGAGAATACCTTTGCAGGAAGAAATTAAAAGGAAGAGCTTGAATAGATAAAGGCGTGAATAGGGTCTTTTCTTTGTAGAAAAACAATGAAAGTATAATTGGAGACTCACCTGTTTTGGTTGTAGTAGCCACAACCAACTAAGGCTGATTTCACATAACAATTTTGTGCCTGTCCGTGGGATCCGACTTTGAAGGGGGACCCCACGGACAGGCACGGATCCATACGGATCCCTGCAATCGGATGGCAAATAGCCATGTCTCTCCCTACTCCTGCCTCCTCCATCTTCTTCCCTCTCCTATGCTACTCTGTCCCCCCGCTATTCTTTGCTGTGCCCCCGCTATTCTATCCTCCTCTATCCCTATCCTGTCCCCTGTCCTCTCCCTGTGTGTAAAAAAATAAAAAAAACCTCCTCCCAGAGGATACATCACCTGTTACCGGCTCCAACGCTGAAGGACTGAAGGACCTGTGATGATGTCAGAGTCACATGACCCGGTCAGCTGACCGGGTCTCTTACATCATCACAGGCTCTTCAGTCCTGATCGTGTGCAGCGTTGGAGCCGGTGACAGGTAATGTATCCTCCGGAGGAGGTTTTTTATTTTTTTACACACAGGAGAGGACAGGGGACAGGATAGGGATAGAGGAGGATAGAATAGCGGGGGACACAAAATAGAATAGCGGGGGCACAGCATATAGAATAGGAGAGGGAAGAAGATGGAGGAGGCAGCAGCAGTGAAAGACAGGGGATACGGAGCCGACATCGGATCCGAGGTGAGCTCGGATCCGATGTTCATAGGCTCCCATGATGTGGGCACTAGGATCAGCCTCGGATCAGCAGTGATCCGAGGCTGTCCGATGTGAGTCACGGACACAAAATCATAGCAGGCTACGATTTTGTGCCGTGATTACATCGGATGGGATCAGATGGTGCCAAAATCGGATGCTAATAGTGGCACATCCGATCCCATCCGATTCCCATAAGGGAACATGGGGTCCGATTTCGGATCCGATTGTATCCGTTTTGGAACGGATACAATCGGATGACCGAA
The DNA here is from genome assembly GCA_033576535.1 of Allobates femoralis. NCBI lineage: Eukaryota > Metazoa > Chordata > Amphibia > Anura > Aromobatidae > Allobates > Allobates femoralis. The sequence goes on along the minus strand of JARQOC010000002.1, from coordinate 68,462,107 downwards.
AATCGTTATGTGAAAGCAGCCTTACTATATCAGCATATACCCATGACTGCAGCAGCCACCATGCGGAGAGATAAGATGAACCGGTAGTAGAAAATGGTGCATATGTCATGGTGTCAGGGACCAGCCACAAAACTGGGGGCGCAGAGGTCAGGGCACAGGGGTGATGGCTGGCGAGTCCAGGGCACAGTAATCTGCAGTGCACAGGGTAATGCCAAGCAACAGCTGGGAGTGTGGACTCACCAGACATCACCACTGTGCCCCAACCTCTGCACTCCCAGTTTTGTGGCTGGTGCCTGACACCATGACATATGCACCCTTTTCTACTACCGGTTCATGCAGGAAGAAAGCAACACATATCCTTAATAAGTATATCTGCGTATAATCATCAGGTTCTGAATAGGATGTTAATATAAATATTACTTACAAAATATATATTTTATTAGAATAGTCTAAACACTATAAAATTACAGCCCATTTTTTCCGTATTGAGAGCCTGTAATCTTTAAAGCTATTTCATATCATTTGTGAATTTAGCGGCGTCCATTTTTACTTCCTTTTGATTTTCTTCGTTTTATCGCCTTGTTAACTTGCAGCCTATAATGTAAATATTTTGCTTCGCTAACAAACAGCAAATGTACAAAGATGTAATAGAGATAATGTAAATGTATGCATCCCATTAAAGCCGGAGCAATATAAGTGACACATCGGTGATGAATGTTGGGGAAGTGTTAGCCAGTCGGAGAATGTGTTAGCGCTGGGATAGAGATGGGTGATGGGGCTGCTGTAGGCAAAAGAGTACACTGCCAGACTCTCTAAACACTACCGTTAGTTCCATCTGTTTCGTGCTACTTTTGTTTATGTTGGCTATTAATCTTTAATGGGAGCGAATGGCCTGCATTGTCACTTCCCAAGCAGATCTGATACATTGTAACAAGCTTTTCACTCTTTTGTGCAGCCAGTGTATAAGGGATTACACCGTGAAGCATCTCTTTTGTTAATGGAGCACTTTTTAGATTTTTTTTCATTTTCATCTGGCCACTTTACACCTGTATTATTATTGCGTAGATGACACTTTAGATGTCCCAAAAGATTTAATTTCATTTTCTTACCTCCTTGTTTAATTAACACTTAGAAATAGACATTTCTAATTATAAATGGACTGAACACATGAACAAATGACCCAGAAAATAATCTTCTATTGACATAAACTCATATTTTTTTTCCATTTTTCTTTATTTTTGTGGAATTGAGTGATAAAACTAAAACATTTTTCATTAATATTGCTCTAAGTCTCACCTAGAGACCACAACGGTCTTTCGTTTGTTAGATATTACTGATCAATACATGAGTAAAAAAACTATTTTTATACAGAATTCCACTTTATCATCTTCATTATTGAGGTAATGAAGTAAAAACCTTTACGACCGTTTTAAAACTTAGGTCCCTTTGTGCCCAATGCTGGTAGTCTTCCTGTTTTCTTTCACCGCCTAGTGATAGTCATTGCTTCCTCAGTGTCTGATCTACAATTTCCATAAGTGCCCATACCTAGTGGTGTTCTCTGTGTGCCCTCAATCCCTTATACTACTGGTGCTCCTGATGTTCCCTTATTGCCTAGTGCAAGTGGTAGACTCAGTGCTAATGGTGCTCATTGTGTCCTTCAAGTGCCTAGTAGTTGTTGTTATCACTGTGTTCACCTCAGTGCTAATGAGAATCCTTTGTTCTCTCAGTGCCCAGTGATGGTGGTCCTCTCTGTGATCCTTCATTGCCTAATGTTACGTGTGTTCCTGTGATCCTCACTGCAAAGTGGTTCTCCCTTTGTTCCCCTCACTGCACAGTCAGTGTCTGTGTGTTTTTGCCGTTGCTCAGTGTTAGTAGTGCTCCCTGTAATCCCTCAGTACCCAGTGTTAGTGGTGCCTATGATCCCTCAGTGTCCAGTATTAGTTGTCTCCCTTGATAATTTAGAGCTCAGTGCCAGTGGGTTCCATGTGTTCTTTGAGTGTCCAGTGTTAGTGGTGCACCGTTGATCACTTGGTGCCCAGTGTCCTTAGCGCTCACTGTATTCCCTCAGTACACAGTGTCAAATTTGCTCCCTGTATTCCCTCAGTGCTCAGTGTCAGTGGTGCTCCTAGTGTTCCCTTATGCCCAGTATCAGTGGTGCTTCCTGTGATGCCTCATTGCCAGTGTTAATGGTGTTCTTTGTGTTTGCTCAGTGCTCAGCGTTAGTGGTGCTGCCCAGTGTTAGTGGTGCTCCCTTTGATGGCTCAGTGTTCATTATTAATGGTGTGCTTTGTTTCCTCAGTGCCCAGTGTTAATAATGTGCTTTGTTTTCTCAGTGCACAGTGTTAATGGTGTTCTTTGTGTTTGCTCAGTGTCCAGCATCAGTGGTGCTCCTTGTGATCCCTTAGGGTCAGTGGTGCTCCCTGTGATCCCTCAGTGATAGTGGTGCTCCCTGTGATCCCTCAGTGTCATGGGTGCACCCTGTGTTTCCTCAGTGCCCAGTGACAGTGGTGCTCCCTGTGATCCCTCTTTGCCCAGATTCAGTGGTGCTCCCTGTTATCTCTCAGTGTCAATGATGCTCCCTGTGCTTCCTTAGTGCCCAGTGCCAGTGGTACTCCCTGTGTTCCCTCAATTCCCAATGTCAGTGATGTTCCCTGTGATCCCTCAGTGCCCAGTGTCAGTGATGCTCTCTGTGTTTCCTCAGTGCAGGGGCTGACTGGCATATGTTGCTCTTGGGGGCAGTCCTGCCTTTACCAGCCACCCCCAGCCAATTGAGGACCGGGAGGAGAGCTGAGCACAAGTGAGGAGCAGGGGGGGGGAGGCTGGGTACTGAGCGCAAGTGAGGAGCGGGGAGGGGGGGAGGCTGGTGCGGCTTTACACTCGCCTCTGCTGCCGCTTCGCAGTCGCCAGCCTTCTGCGTCCTGGCTCCAGCCGTCAATGCAGTAAGTGCGCGGCCATTCTCATTGGGGGGGCGGCCCTAGAGGTGGACTATACTACCGGCCTGGGGGGCAAATGCCAGTCCGCCCCTGCCTCAGTGCCCAGTGTCAGTGATGCTCCCTGTGTTTCCTCAGTGCCCAGTGTCTATGATGCTCCCTGTGTTCTCTCAATTCCCAATGTCAGTGATGCTCCCTGTGATCCCTCAGTGCCCAGTGTCAGTGATGTTCCCAGTGTTTCCTCAGTGCCCAGTGTCAGTGATGCTCTCTGTGTTTCCTCAGTGCCCAGTATCAGTGATGCTCTCTGTGTTTCCTCAGTGCCCAGTGTCAGTGATGCTCCCAGTGTTTCCTCAGTGCCCAGTGTCAGTGATGCTCCTGTGATCCCTCAGTGCCCAGTATCAGTGGTGCTCCCAGTGTTCCCTCAGTGCCCAGTGTCAGTGATGCTCCTGTGATCCCTCAGTGCCCAGTATCAGTGATGCTCCCTGTGATCCCTCAGTGCCCAGTGTCAGTGATGCTTCCTGTGATCCCTCAGTGCCCAGTATCAGTGATGCTCCCTGTGATCCCTCAGTGCCCAGTGTCAGTGATGCTCCCTGTGATCCTCACGTGCCCAGTGTCAGTGATGCTCCCTGTGATCCCTCAGTGCCCAGTGTCAGTGATGCTCCCTGTGATCCCTCAGTGCCCAGTGTCAGTGATGCTCTCCATGTGTTCCCTCAGTGCCCAGTGTCAGTGTGCTCCCTGTGATCCCTCAGTGCCCAGTGTCAGTGATGCTCTCTGTGTTTCCTCAGTGCCCAGTGTCAGTGATGCTCCCTGTGATCCCTCAGTGCCCAGTGTCAGTGATGCTCCTGTGTTTCCTCAGTGCCCAGTGTCAGTGATGCTCCCTGTGATCCCTCAGTGCCCAGTGTCAGTGATGCTCCTCTGTTCCCTCAGTGCCCAGTGTCAGTGATGCTCCCTGTGATCCCTCAGTGCCCAGTGTCAGTGATGCTCCCTGTGTCCCTCAGTGCCCAGTGTCAGTGATGCTCCCTGTGATCCCTCAGTGCCCAGTGTCAGTGATGCTCTCTGTGTTCCCTCAGTGCCCAGTGTCAGTGATGCTCCCTGTGATCCCTCAGTGCCCAGTGTCAGTGATGCTCCCTGTGATCCCTCAGTGCCCAGTGTCAGTGATGCTCCTGTGATCCCTAGTGCCCAGTGTCAGTGATGCTCCCGTGTTCCCTCAGTGCCCAGTGTCAGTGATGATCCCTGTGATCCCTCAGTGCCCAGTGTCAGTGATGCTCCCTGTGATCCCTCAGTGCCCAGTGTCAGTGATGCTCCCTGTGATTCCCTCAGTGCCCAGTGTCAGTGATGCTCCCTGTGATCCCTCAGTGCCCAGTGTCAGTGGATGCTCCCTGTGATCCCTCAGTGCCCAGTGTCAGTGATGCTCTCTGTGATCTCTCAGTGTCCAGTGTCAGTGATGCTCCCTGTGATCCCTCAGTGCCCAGTGTCAGTGATGCTCCCTGTGATCCCTCATGTCAGTGCCCGATCCAGCTGTCAGTGATGCTCCCTGTGATCCCTCAGTGCCCAGTTGTTCAGGTCGATGCATACTCCTGTGATCCCTCAGTGCCCAGTGTCAGTGGTGCTCCCTGTGATCCCTCAGTGCCCAGTGTCAGTGATGCTCCCTGTGATCCCTCAGTGCCCAGTGTCAGTGGTGCTCCCGTGTTCCCTCAGTGCCCAGTGTCAGTGATGCTCCCTGTGATCCCTCAGTGCCCAGTGTCAGTGTGCTCCCTGTGATCCTCAGTGCCCAGTGTCAGTGATGCTCCCGTGATCCCTCAGTGCCCAGTGTCAGTGATGCTCCCAGTGTTCCCTCAGTGCCCAGTGTCAGTGATGCTCCCTGTGATCCCTCAGTGCCCAGTGTCAGTGATGCTCCCTGTGTCCCTCAGTGCCCAGTGTCAGTGATGCTCCCTGTGATCCCTCAGTGCCCAGTGTCAGTGATGCTCCGTGTATCCCTCAGTGCCCAGTGTCAGTGATGCTCCTGTGTTTCCTCAGTGCCCAGTGTCAGTGGTGCTCCCAGTGTTCCCTCAGTGCCCAGTGTCAGTGATGCTCCTGTGTTCCTCAGTGCCCAGTGTCAGTGATGCTCCCTGTGATCCCTCAGTGCCCAGTGTCAGTGATGCTCCCTGTTTCCTCAGTGCCCAGTGTCAGTGATGCTCCCTGTGTTCCCTCAGTGCCCAGTGTCAGTGATGCTCCTGTGTTCCCTCAGTGCCCAGTGTCAGTGATGCTCCCTGTGATCCCTCAGTGCCCAGTGTCAGTGATGCTCCCAGTGTTCCCTCAGTGCCCAGTGTCAGTGATGCTCCCTGTGATCCCTCAGTGCCCAGTGTCAGTGATGCTCTCTGTGTTTCCTCAGTGCCCAGTGTCAGTGATGCTCTCTGTGTTTCCTCAGTGCCCAGTGTCAGTGATGCTCCCAGTGTTCCCTCAGTGCCCAGTGTCAGTGATGCTCCCTGTGATCCCTCAGTGCCCAGTGTCAGTGGTGCTCCCAGTGTTCCCTCAGTGCCCAGTGTCAGTGATGCTCCCTGTGTTTCCTCAGTGCCCAGTGTCAGTGATGCTCCCTGTCATCCCACATTGGCCAGAGCTAGTGGTGTATCCTGTGTTACACAATCTATCAGTTAGTTGTGCCAACTAACCTACTGACTAAAAATGCATTTCTGTTTCTGTATTTAATGACACCAATGAGGTTATGAATAAATAGCCATAACTATATGGGTATGACAAGCACTGCGAATTATTAGAGTCATTTTTGGTCAGTAAGTCTCGGGAAATGCTCGTGTTCCCTTAAGCGTTCCACCTCACTTCTCTTTTCTACATATTTGTTTTTGCTTCTTCTTTTTTTTATTCCAGTAAAATGGATCCATTAAAGAGAAAAAAATAAAGCTCTTTAAAAGCTTGGAATATATATAATAGGCAGCCAAATAATCCTAGCACGTTATTATGGCGAGCCACTCCTCACATTGCACATTACACAAGATGCAGGTTTTAATAGATGTTAATATTTAAAGCTGTCCTTTGCTGGGAACTTGATTCACTATAGTGCATTATTAAGAACTCTTAAGCGTTGGGCCTGAGGAAAAAAAATGACAATAATAAGCAATCCATCATTCCTTTCTTTTCCTAGAGCTGCTCCTTGACAGTTTAATGTTCTCCACTATATTTTCTGGTGGTAAAAAAAATATGTTTTGTATTTTCCAGTGTTCAGCTATTACTTAGGTCACAAAACATCTGTGCGGGTGGGTTCTTATCTTTACAAATCGCTACAACTTTACGGTTCGAGAAGATTTCCAAGATTGCTAATATAGTTATAATAAATTTATCATAAAATGACTTCAACTGAGTGATGGTGAGGGGAGAACTAAAGCCTTGATGTTGGGATTCGGAAACAGTTCAGATGACTGATCTCTGTATCCAAAATTAGACAATACCGGTATCACAAAGAAGTGTTCTCAACCCAGGAGTTGTAGGATAGAGTCGGAGACGCACTATGCAAGATGCATGCGGAACACTCACATGACTCACCCGGAACGGCCTCGGCCTCTCTAGTCGGGAGCATGGAGCTGCATAGAGACACACACAGCTGACGTTCTCCCATCTAGAGCCTGAGTCATGCGAGTATCTCGCTTGTATCTTGCATCGTGTGACATTGGACTTGGATGCTTTTCTTGACATAGGACGTTTTTATTTCATGATGCGTTTTTTTCGTGGTAGTTTTTTTGGGGTGCACACAACACATTTTTTTTTTTGGGGGTCATAATGATTATGACAATACCAAATGTATGTAGATGTTTGTTTTGCTATTTTTCTACAATAAATGCCCTTTTCTTGCTGATTTGGTTTTGCCATATTCTGAAAGCCATATGGTTCACAATTTTTCATAAATGGAGCTATGTGAGAGTTGATTTTTTGCTTGACAGGATATAATATTCAATGGTCTTGGTGGATCATCATTTATTGCACTACTTTGGAGGTGGAATGTACAAAAGAAATAATTCTGGAATGCTTTTTATGTTTTCTTTGAACAATGTTCATTATTTACCTGAAGTTATTATTATTATTATTATTATTAGGTATTTATATAGCGCTATTAGGATACATGGCGCTGTACAAGTTAGAGGGTAGACAAAGACAAGTGGTCGAAAAACGACGACAAATCGACAATACAATCACAGGTACAATAGGGCCGGGGATCCTGTCCGCGAGGGCTCACGCTAGAGGGGGTGGGGAGGGAGCAGTAGGAGGGGGAGGGGTGAGATGGTGCAGTGGATTGGGTCTCAGTGTTGTTGTAGGCTTGTAGAAAGAGGTGGGTCTTCAGGTTTTTCTTGAAGGTTCCCAGGGTAGGGGAGTGTCTTATGTGGTGGGGGAGGGAGTTCCAGAGTCTGCTGGAAGCACAAGAGAAGTCTTGTGTGCGGTTGTGGGAGGTGAAAATAGGGGGGTTGAGAGAAGGAGTTCCTGAGAGGAGTGCAAGTTGCGTGAGGGGAGGTAGCGGGAGACTAGGTCGGAGATGTAGGGAGGGGACAGGTTGTGTATGGCCTTGTATGTCAGGGTTAGGGTTTTGAAGCGAGATCGCTGGGGATGGGGAGCCAGTGGAGGGCTCGGCAGAGAGGGGAGGCGAGGGAGTAACGGGGAGATAGGTGGATGAGTCGGGCAGCAGAGTTGAGGATGGTGCGTAGAGGTGCGAGGGAGGAGGCAGGGAGACCGGTCAAGAGGAGGTTGCAGTAGTCCAGGCGAGAGATGACGAGGGCATGGACAAGTGTCTTGGCCGTGTTGTGGTCAAGGAAGGAACGGATACGGGCAATGTTTTTTCAGTTGGAGTTGGCAGGAGGTGGCCAGGGCTTCGATGTGGGGCTTGAAGGAGAGGGAGGAGTCGAGGATTACCCCGAGGCACTTGGTGTGGGGGAGGGGTGAGAGTGTGCAGTCATTGACGGTGATAGATAGGTCAGGAAGCAGGGCGGGGTTGTTCAGGGGAAAGACGATGAATTCGGTCTTGTCCATGTTAGTTTTAGGAAGTGGGTAGAAAAGAAGGATGCAATGGCGGATAGGCATGGAGGGATTTTGGATAAAAGGGAGGAGATATCAGGGCCAGACAGATAGAGCTGGGTATCGTCAGCGTAGAGGTGGTATTGGAGTCCATGTGACTCGATGAGATTGCCTAGGCCGAAGTGATGTTAATTTTGACAATATGAAACATATAGGGTTTTTTTTTTGCATTTTACGCAAAAAAATGTTAAATGAAAAAAAAATTGGCAGGGCTCAAGGGCTTATTTTTACAGTACAAGCTCTTTCCATTTATCAGTGCAGTTTTGGTGTTACAAACAACTTTTTGCTCACATTCCTGAGGGTGTGGGGAGAGGCTGATGGTGTGGGGGGAGGCTGAGGGTGTGGGGAGAGGCTCATGGTGCGGGGGGAGGCTGATGGTGCTGGGAAGGCTGATGGGGTGAGGGGAGACAATGGTGCAGGGAGAGGCTGATGGTGTGGGGGAGGCTGAGGGTGTGGGGAGACGCTGATGGTGCGGGGGGAGGCTGAGGGTGTGGGAGAGGCTCATGGTACGGGGGGAGGCTGATGGTGCTGGGAGAGGCTGATGGTGTGGGGGAGGCTGAGGGTGTGGGGAGAGGCCGATGGTGTAGGGGAGGCTGATGGTGCAGGGAGAGGCTGATGGTGTGCGGGAGGCTGAGGGTGTGGGGAGAGGCTGAAGGTGCGGGGTAAGCTGATGTTGGGGGAGAGGCTGATAGTGTGGGGGGAGGCTGCGGGTGTGGGGAGAGGCCGATGGTGTAGGGGAGGCTGATGGTGCGGGGAGAGGTTGATGGTGCGAAAGGGGTCCTCCCGATGCGATAGCATCAGGTCTCCAACTTGTAATATTATATAATTGTTTTTGAACTAATGAAAGTCTATACGGTTTATAATTGTTAGACTGCAAACATCGCCAATGGCTGCACACATAATAAATATAGCAGTTACCTTGTGTCATGGCACTCAAACCTGCAGGAGTTGAGGAGGAAGACCCAGGTTCTCCAAAACCTTTTTTGTATGCACTTATTTTGAATAAACTGTGTAATAATCCTTTATCACTTTGGATAGTGTTTTAGTGATGCAGGGTTATTTTCCGTTATCACCATTTTGGTTTATACATTGATCAACATTGGAAGGTTTTTGTGTAAGAGGTGCACCATGCTACTAGAACAGGGCTTTCCAAAATAACCAAAGTTTATCAACTTAAAACTTTTATTTTGCACAAAGCATGATGATCATAATTAGAGAACAGCAATGACTGTAGACAGAGAAAGATTAACACTAAATGTTGTGAAGGTTACAACAGTCACCAATCAGTAGGGTGCTGTGCAGGTCCTTGCTTGTGTACAGGCCTTTGCTTGAATGACTTCAGCACATCTGCGGCCACAGGACATCACTAGTCTCTCACACTGCTCTGATGGATTTTTGGCCACTCTTCTTCCAGTCTCTTCCGCTGTTCTGTGACTGTTGTGGGTTTTGAGGCATAACTTTGTATCAAGGATTTTCCAGAGTTTTCTATTGGGTTTATATCAGGACTCTGGGCGGCCATTTCATTGTTTCAGTGTTTTCTGTTTCAAACAACTGATTTACCAGCTTTGCTGTGTGAAAGGGGATTGTCCTGCAAGAAAATTGCTAGCTCTTAGTAGCTGATTACACTTACAGCAGCTATACTGTACCTACCTGTACTGTGGGTATCCGTTATTTAGCAAAAAGTGACTTATACTCACAATGGATACATACTTTTTAAAATGCTAAGAGCTTAAAGTGAACCTGTTACCAGGTTTTTCTCATATAATCTGTGACCACCACCAGTAAACCCTTATATGTCGCATTCTACAATACTGTATATATAAGTCCCCAAGGCGGTCTGTTAAAATAGCTTTTATTATATTCATTTATGAGGTTGGCCGGCCACATCTATCATCTTGATCCAGCACCTTCTCTCTGCTTGTCATCACCATTATCCTTTACTGCTTCATGTAGATGATGTCATCCATACATTGTGTTCCATTGCACTCCTGCGTATTTGCACTTCTTCGTTTCCTGCTGAGGGAAGAGCAAAGTATTGCAGTGGCATGCGCATGCACAAGCGCTCTTTGACTTTCCCCCTGGCCTGCACATAAAGGTACTTCACTCTGCCCTCAGTAGGGCAGAGAGAAATGTGCATGCATAGGATTGCAATGGAGGAACATGTGCATGGATGTTGTAGGACGCAAAGCAGAGGAGGATGGCAATCGCAAGAAGAGAGGAGGTGCCAGATCAAGATCAGCGATCCCCATCGGACTGCACCTCCCCGTAGGTGAGTATATTGAAAGGTATTTCTTTTTAGATTATGCAGACCGGCTTGGGGACTTATATACAGAATTTAGAATGCAGTATATAAGGGCTTACAGGTGGGGGCAGCAGTTTATATGGGAAAAGCCTGATGAAAAGTTCACTTTAACTTTCCTAATTTAAGCAAAATTGGATTTTCCATAGATGCTTCTATAATCAACAAACGGACACCCAATATTATGACAAGCATGTTTAACAATCTACGCTCCTTATCATTATTATTTTTGCTAATTCAGCAACCCTGTATCCTGCTGAATACAAAACATCCCCGTAATCATTTCTTGATAACCATTGTACGGCTGTGAAAAGATCAGAGCCATACATTCATTTCGGGTTCCTTACGTGTTATTTGTATGTATTATTCTCCTATAATTGCTTTGCTGGGATGTCGTTATGTTTTGATCTGCTCATTTATGCTTTGGGCTACCGCAGGTTATTTGTGCTTGGAACAGCACATTGTATAAATACTGGGCATAACCGCTTTTCCTGAGCCTGATAACAGCACTGGAGAAAACCGTTAGACCTTGAGGATAGGGTAAGATAGATAGTATATGACAAGCCTGCGCCGAGTAATATATATTCTGTCTTTGTTGCCGTTTGCCTGTGTCTTATGCATTCTATGTAGGTGGCAAAGAAAAATGTTCTGAAGGCAGCTATACAAATACATGCGGGCAGAATCATAGAATTCAGGAAGATTAAACTGCAGGAGGGAAGCGCAATGTTTTTTCAGTTCACAGGCTATTGCCGTTGTGTGGGTTAGATCCACAGATTGTCAACCCAGCTCATCTCATCAGCATTTGGTCTCCCTGATGAGACCTTCTCAGCCTCGCCAACTAGTTTAATAGGAGATCTCTGTTTTGGTTTCACAATGTCAAGAATATAAGATTATTCGAGTACGCGCAAGTCGGCTGTTTATGGGGCCAAGTCTACGACGGTTTGCGTGATTTCTAAGTGCACGTTACCGGGCTTAATTGAACTCCTATTTCGATGCCAACTTTCTTTCTCTTTTTCCTTGTAAGCCGTGGCTCTGAATTGGAAATTGTGTAACTGACCAGATGGCATAGTAACAGCGAGCAATGGAGATAACCGAGAGGCTTCGCAGCAGATGTGATGTTTCAAGCCATTGGGCAGCAGAGGCTGAAAGGTTAAAAAAAAAAATCAAAAAGGAAGGGGGTGAGCTGGGGGCGTATTCAGCTGTGCTCCTGTTACTCAGTGATCCTGAAACCTCACCATGACTTTGGAGTCCCTATGCAAAGGGGTTGTGCCACAAATAATGGTACATTTTAATCATTAGATCTTAGAATAAAAATACGTTCCACAATTGGATGTGTTAACATGAAATATTCCTGTACTGAGATATTCTTATCAATGTGCCCCTGTGTAATGGATGTGTCCAGCCATGAAGGAACAGGTCGGACATAGCACAGCTCCTGGGCAGGGGGAAAGTAAGAGAGTATACAGACATTACAGCCGGGATCACAGAATATAAGAGTATACAGACATTACAGCCGGGGATCACAGAATATAAGAATATACAGACATTACAGCGGTGACCACAGAATATAAGAGTATACAGACATTACAGCCGGGATCACAGAATATAAGAATATACAGACATTACAGCCGGGGATCACAGAATATAAGAGTATACAGACATTACAGCCGGGATCACAGAATATAAGATATACAGACATTACAGCCGGGATCACAGAATATAAGAGTATACAGACATTACAGCTGGTGATAACAGAATATAAGAGTATACAGACATTACAGCCAGGGATCACAGAATATAAGAGAATACAGATATTACAGCTGGAGATCACAGAATATAAGAGTATACAGAGATTACAGCCGGGGGTTACAGAATATAAGACTATACAGACATTACAGCCGGGGATCACATTATAAAGAGTATACAGACATTACAGCCGGGGATCACAGAATATAAGAGTCTTCAGACATTACAGCCGGGGATCACAGAATATAAGAGTATACAGACATTACAGCTGGAATCACAGAATATAAGAGTATACAGACATTACAGCTGGGGTTCACAGAATATAAGAGTATACAGACATTACAGGTGGGGATCACAGAATATAAGTATATACAGACATTACAGCTGGGGATCACAGAATATAAGAGTATACAGACATTACAGCCAGAGATCACAGAATATAAGAGTATACAGACATTACAGCCAAGGATCACAGAATAAAAAAGTATACAGACATTACAGCCGGGGATAACAGAATATAAGAGTATACAGTCATTACAGCCAGGGATCACAGAATATAAGAGTATACAGGCATTACAGCCGGGGATCACAGAATATAAGTGTATACAGTCATTACAGCCAGGGATCACAGAATATAAGAGTATACAGGCATTACAGCCGGGGATCACAGAATATAAGTGTATACAGACATTACAGCTGGGGATCACAAAATATAAGTGTATACAGACAATTCAGCCGGGGATCACAGAATATAAGAGTATACAGACATTACAGCCAGGGATCACAGAATATAAGAGAATACAGATATTACAGCTGGAGATCACAGAATATAAGAGTATACAGTCATTACAGCCGGGGATTACAGAATATAAGACTATACAGACATTACAGCCGGGGATCACATTATAAAGAGTATACAGACAATTCAGCCGGGGATCACAGAATATAAGAGTATACAGACATTACAGCCGGGGATCACAGAATATAAGAGTATACAGACATTACAGCTGGAATCACAGAATATAAGAGTATACAGACATTACAGCTGGGGTTCACAGAATATAAGAGTATACAGACATTACAGGTGGGGATCACAGAATATATGTATATACAGACATTACAGCTGGGGATCACAGAATATAAGAGTATACAGACATTACAGCCAGAGATCACAGAATATAAGAGTATACAGACTTTACAGCCAAGGATCACAGAATAAAAAAGTATACAGACATTACAGCCAGAGATCACAGAATATAAGAGTATACAGACATTACAGCCGGGGATCACAGAATATAAGAGTATAGAGACATTACAGCCGGGGATAACAGAATATAAGAGTATACAGTCATTACAGCCAGGGATCACAGAATATAAGAGTATACAGGCATTACAGCCGGGGATCACAGAATATAAGTGTATACAGTCATTACAGCCAGGGATCACAGAATATAAGAGTATACAGGCATTACAGCCGGGGATCACAGAATATAAGTGTATACAGACATTACAGCTGGGGATCACAAAATATAAGTGTATACAGACAATTCAGCCGGGGATCACAGAATATAAGAGTATACAGACATTACAGCCGAGGATCACAGGATATAAGAGTATACAGACATTACAGCAAGAGATCACAGAATATAAGAGTATACAGACATTACAGCCAAGGATCACAGAATATAAGAGTATACAGACATTACAGCCGAGGATCACAGAATATAAGAGTATACAGACATTACAGCCGAGGATCACAGGATATAAGAGTATGCAGGCATTACAGCTGGGGATTACAGAATATAAGAGTATACCGGCATTACAGCCGAGGATCATAGAATATAAGAGTATACAGACATTACAGCCGAGGATCACAGAATATAGGAGTATACAGACATTACAGCCGGAGATCACAGAATATAAGAGTATACAGACATTACAGCCGGGGATCACAGAATATAAGAGTATACAGACATTACAGCCGGGGGATCACAGAATATAAGAATATACAGGCATTACAGCCGGGGATCACAGAATATAAGAGTATACAGGCATTACAGAAGGGGATCACAGAATATAAGAGTATACAGACATTACAGCCGGGATCACAGAATATAAGAGTACAAAAAGATGGAAGCGTGATGTATGTTTGGGCGCTGAGGTAAGGAAGATCTCTGATGCTGGCTTCTTTTCCGGACTTTATTAAAATAATTGCAGTTATAATTATTCAAGCTTATTCAAGCTTATTCACTTGAGAAAGACGTGTGTGCACGTCGAAATGCATCGTGGGTTTTGAGAGCCTTAAGCTTGAATAATTATAACTGCAATTATTTTAATAAAGTCCGGAAAAGAAGCCAGCATCAGAGATCTTCCTTACCTCAGCGCCCAAACATACATCACGCTTCCATCTTTTTGTATCATTCTGACTCCCTATGGGGAGAGTGGTGGAGTGAGCTGCAGAGGAGGGAGAGGACCTGAGAAGACGTCAGCTGGATTAGCCCCTTTACTAGACACGTGACGCCGCCCGGCACTAGTGTTTCCCCGGAGAAGACCTCGTAGGAAGCACGAGGACGGAACCGGAGGATTCCGCTGCTTCATATTAATAAGCTTATCTACGGGCTGTGGTTTACAACCAGACCAGGTGAGTTTAAACGCAAAAGAACCGCCCGTTAACAGCCCCATGTGTACAGGCGCACTACAAGCTGTTGTTGTTTTTTCTTTACATAGAATATAAGAGTATACAGACATTACAGCCAGGGATCACAGAATATAAGAGTATACAGACATTACAGCCGGGGATCACAGAATATAAGAGTATACGCACATTACAGCCGGGGATCACAGAATATAAGAGTATACAGATATTACAGCCAGGGGATCACAGGATATAAGAGTATAAAGACATTGCAGCCAGGGGATCACAGAATATAAGAGTATACAGACATTACAGCCGGGGATCACAGAATATAAGAGTATACAGACATTACAGCCGGGGATCACAGAATATAAGAGTATAAAGACATTACAGCCGGGGAACACAGAATATAAGAGTATACAGACATTACAGCCGGGGAACACAGAATATAAGAGTATAAAGACATTACAGCCGGGGAACACAGAATATAAGAGTATAAAGACATTACAGCCGGGGCTCACAGCTGATTCTTCCTGTAATGAAAAACATTTCATTGCCTGTAATTGAAAAATTTGTTTTACAATCAGAAAAAATCAGCTGCGATCCCCAGCTATAATTAGAGATGAGCGAACCTTTCAGGGTTCGGTTTGGTTGCAAAACTTCCTATTCAGGTTTGGGTTAGGGAAGCTTTCCGTTTCTCAGTCACTGGAGTGAGCATCGCGGTGGTCAAGTACAGCTGGTGATTTGCCCAATGCGAGATGCGTGCAGTGTTTGATCAACTTGCACTGGGCTTAAAAGCAGTTGTTGGTTGTAGGGTGTGTCCAAAATTAATTTAAAAAAAAAGGCCCTCCCACCCCCAGAGGTGTTTTACGTATGGCTGGCTGTATGTGGGCAGAGTGTTGAACTGCCAATCAGTGACTTCCATTGAGGTTCGGGTCAAGTTTGAGGTCACAGTGTGCCAAAAAGTTTGGCTCCACCACCTGAATCCAATCTTCCAGAAGTTTGCTCATGCTCATCTTTAGCAGCAGTGGCTATATAATCTTTTAAACTAAAGTGAAACACATGTATTATATAGAGTTGTTACACACAGAGTTATCTATTTCAAGTGTTTGTTTCTGTAAATGTTGATGATTATGGCTTAAAGCCTATGAAAACTCAAAGGTCATTACCCAGAAAAGTAAAGTAGGGAGGGTGAAGGGTAAAAAAACACACTGCCATGTTCCACGAGACATCAAAGGGTGAATATAATATTGATTTATTAGTCAATGCATCTCAGTTTCCCAGAAACGCCCAGAAACATGACAATATGGTATTCATTTGTCCTGAGGAAGGGGCCAGGGAGCTCTGAAATGCATTTACTAATAAATCAATATAATATTCACCCTTTAATGTCTCACGGAATACGGCAGCGCGGTTTTTAACTCTTCATCCTCCGTACTCTATATGCACCACTCTGGGACTGCAGAAGCCATGATCTGCTTTTATAGTGGTTGTGACGCTCACATCCACACAAGGTGAAGCCCTGATAACTATTTAGGTCATATTTTATCTCTCTATGGCCCTTCATCCTCCCTACTTTAACATTCTTAACAATGACCTTCGGGTGTTCATTGGTTGTAATCCATAATCATCAACATTAACAGAAATAAACACATGAAATAGATCACTCTGTGTGTACTGACTCTATATAATATATGCGTTTCACTTTATGTATTGAATTACTGAAATAAATCAACTTTTTGATGATATTCTAATTCATTGAGCTGCAGATGTACATTACACAGGGTCAAATTTATACACATTTCTCAGGACAAAGACCTTTTTAAACACCTCCAGTGGTGGAATTATTTTCTTTTCTTAGGGTACTTTCACATCAGCTTTTTTGCCGTTCGCGGCAGATGCGGTGAAAAAAACGCTTCTGCCGCGATTACCGCATAACCGCTGCACTTGCGGCACAGTTGCGGCAAGCCCCATACAATGTCTATGCGGGCTTGCGGCAGGTGCGGCAAGTGCGGTATCGGCACGTGCGGCCGCGAAAAAAACTGCGGTCAGACGCACCGATACCGCACCTGCCGCACCCTTACCGCAAGCCCCATAGACATTGCATGGGGCTTGCCGCAACTGTGCCGCAGATGTCGCGGTTATGCGGCTGACCGCACCTGAAACCGCACTTGCCGCACCTGCCGCACCCTTACCGCAAGCCCCATAGACATTGCATGGGGCTTGCCACAACTGTGCCGCAGATGTCACGGTTATGCGGCTGACCGCACCTGAAACCGCACTTGCCGCACCTGCCGCACACTTACCGCAAGCCCATAGACATTGTATGGGGCTTGCCGCAACTGTGCTGCAAGTGCAGCGGTTATGCGACAATCGCGGCAGATGCGTTTTTTTCACCGCATCACCCGCGATCGGCAAAAACCGCTGATGTGAAAGCCTTAGATGTATTGATTAAAGTGTTCAATTCTTTGTGGCACAACCCCTTTAAAGCCCCTCTATACAGATCTGAACACAGATAAGACAGTGCATGGAGAACAATGCCTCCCATGTACCCAGAAGGAATATTAAACTCCGACACTACAAATCATCCGTTAATTACCGCACATTCAGCCTTGATTGTAACACCTTAAACCTTGTCCGGAATATTAATGTTGTGTCACGCAATAATGTTCCTCTCCGAAAATATATGTTCGTTAAACCCCTTTATGTTATTCCATTAACAAGTCTTTATCAGGATGCATTATTTTCCTGCCAGACATTTTCCAAATGACATCTCCTTAAAGTGCGCTCATCGCTCGGCACTTGGAAATTTCTGTAATATTCCGACATGACCTTGTGGTTTTGACATTCAGCCAGATCTAAATGAATCCTAGCTGTGATATATATTCTACAAGATTCTCCATGACACCTCTTTTAGTAGAGGTAAGAATCGCATAATCGGCATTCTCCAGACAGATTAGGTAGGAATGGTAGGCATTTAGATAGATATTTGCTATTTCCATGCCATTTTATGGTTAAGCCTCGCTGCTGAGATCATTTTTGTTTGACTACCGGGAAGATTTTGCAGCCATGCATAACTAACTGCCTCTATCATTTTTTATTTTTTTTTTCCCCGAAAGCTTAATAATTAACAATGATCTTATCCGAGATATCATTTTAGAGTGTGGAGTCAAAGGGTTACTCCTAATGCCGGAGAGAGAGCGGCGTGCCTGGGTGCTTTGGATAAGCACTTTTTAAAGGGTTATTTAAAGATCACAACTCAGTCACTGCACTAAGAGGCTTATACACTACAAATTTCACTTTGTTGACCACTCAGCATGCAAGTCGGGAATATATCATTTTTTTTCCCCGGTGTTGCCGAGAGCTCTGATACAAGGTCTTTGATATTTGACTGCCTTTGAAAATACCTTTTGTATAATTTAACTTGTCAGTTGTAGCTAATATTAACTGTAATTCCGATATGATTACTACACCGCCAGACAAATTGCAGAATAGGAGTGGATAAAGCTGAGTGTGCAGTATACAAATAATGAAATCTAAACCTACTAATCCAGTTTTTTTTTTTTTTGTTGGCGTTACTGTCAATTTTGCGACGTGAATTTATTATTCATAAAATAAAACTGCTTTTTCTAGCTGTTTGCACACCTGACTGGAGATCCGCTTGCATCATTTACAGTCAACTGATATAAGCCTTTGTAAAAGGAAGGCGGCTTTACTGTTCATAGAGGGTATTGTTATAAACGAGTCAAGTTGGTCGATCTTGTCGCGATGAATTATTTATTTAGTCTTGCTGTTGAAAGGCCAAGTCATTCGAAATGTATTGTTATATTTTAAGCTAATGCTCCCTCTTTTGCCTTAGCAATATATTTGAATTACTGTTGTGGCCACCGTCATTTGTAGTCGAACTGATTTTAGGCTTGGCAATATATCAGAGTTGGACGATCTCCTGTGGTTGTATTGCTAGTCAGTCAGAACTCTGAAAACCCTTAATAGAGAAATCTGCCTAAATTTATCTTTTATTCTATCATAGAAACAGTTAATACATTTCATTATGCAGAATTTAAAGGGAACCTGTCTCCAGGTTTTTCCATATAAACTGTGGCCACCACCGGTAAGCTCTTATATATAGTATTCTAGAATATTTTATTTAAGTCCCTAGGCCGATCTGCGTAAAATGAAAAAGAGTAGCGATGGGTGAACCTGAACTGTAAAGTTCGGGGTCCGTACCAAACACCTGGTGTTTGAGCACACACCCAAAACACGGACTTCCCTCGGAACCCATTATTTTTGTTAAATTATGTAAATAAATAAGTTAAAAAAATGCGTAGGCTTTGCCCTATTTTTGTTTTCCAGTCAAGGTAAAGCCCAGGTAGCTGAGGGCTGGGATTCCTAGTGTGGTAAAGCTCAAGCATTCTAGGTCCCCTACATTGAATATCGCAGCCCTTAGCCATCCCCGAAAATGTACCATTCTTTCATAGCATCATTTTCAGGCGCTTTACCCAGCTCTTCCAGCGGCCCTGATGGTGTTGGCACGCTGGGTAATAAAGGGGTTAATGCCAGCTTTGTATTGGAAGCTGTCACTAAGTCCAAGATTCATAATGTAGTGCCAATGTTAGACCCACCCACTATGAATCCCTAGTAAACATTATAAAAAATACAACACCAAGAAAAAGTTTTAATTGCATTAAAACACAAAAGACATCCCTTGTTCCCATCTTTAATTACTTAAAACAAAACCCTTAGGGTGCTTCCACATCGTGTTTTTCTGCCATCCATGGCATGTCCGTTGTAAAACGGACAGTGATGGATGCGATTTGGCCCTCATGTATCCCTATGGGCGACGGATCTAATCGTATTTGCCCTTAATGGAATTCAATTTGTGTGGGATCCGGTTGTGTCCGAGATTTTGACTGCTCCGATTATGGGCACAGCGGACCAAATCGGACACTATCGAATCTGACAAGATCCGCGGGAGATAATATGGGGGCCTATGGAGCACGGGTCAGAGAAAACAGCTGATCATGTCTCTGACCCGATTTTAGTGTACTGAGCATGCTCAGTACACTAGAACTGCTCTGTACCTGTGTAATTTCACTTCCACAATGTACAATATACATTGCAGAAGTGAAGCAAGGGTTAAAAATAAGAAAAAAACATACTCAGCTCTCCGGCGCAGGTCCCCGCAATGTTCAGAATCTTCTGGTGCTTCCGGAGATGGGAATCAGCTGATCGGGAAGGGGGCGGAGCAACACGGTCAGCTGACCCGGTCACATGACCGCATAGGTTTAAATCTCCTGCCCGCCAAAACAGATCTGAGATTTAAACCGATCAGCTGTGCAGTCATGTGCCTGGGACAGCTGACCAGGTTGCTCCGCCCCTTCCCAGTCAGCTGATTCCCAGCGCCGGCAGCACCAGGAATGCCGAACATTGCAGGGACCTGCGCCGGAGAGGTGACTACGTTTTTTTTTTTTTATTTTTAACCCTTGCTTCACTTCCACAATGTATATTATACATTGTGAAAGTGAAAGTGCCCTTCTGTGTGCGGGTTCGTGAAAGTCACGGACCCAGACACAGAAATGGCACCAGGAGGCCACATCCCATGCGGTTCTTTCCTTTCCATGGGGTCCTGCAAAAAGTAGGAACCCCACAGACAGGAAAAAAACATGATGTGAAAGCACCCTTAGACGATAATCCACAGGCCAACACATAGGAATGTCCAGTCACCGCTCACACTGCTCAGAAAATTACTTCAGATGTGCTGACAGTGAAGTTAGAGTCAGAATCATACAAGTTCAGAGCTGATATGTCAACTGTGAACTCAGCTGACCCAGAGGAACTGCATCGCAGCAGCCAGATCTTAGATGTAAGGGTGTGTGCCCACATAGTGGTTTTACGTCGGTTTAGCAGCGAAAACCGCCGGCGGTTTAGCATAGGTTTTATTTAAATTTATGTAAATCCTTAGCAGCTTTAGGACTTACATGTAACCCTATGTAATTTAGAAAACGCTGTGCACACATAGTGGGTTTATGTGAGCGGATCCGCCAGCGGTTGAGCGGTTTCCTAGCGGTTTAGCAGCATACAACATGTCAATTCTTCTCAGCGGTTTTTGAGCGTTTCCATGGACAAAATCCTCCATAGAAAACCGCCGGAAAAACCGCTGGAAAAACCGACTGTAAAACGCTGTGCACACGCTGAAAAAAACGCTGGGAAACCGCTGGGAAATCGCTGGAAAACCGCTGGTGACTTCTGAGCTCAGGAGTCTAGGCTCCTTGAATTTTCCAGCGGTTTACTGACGATTTGAATGTCACTAAACCACTATGTGGGCACACACCCTAAAGTGAGCACAGATAAATCATGTGCACAGTTTCCAGATAAATAATGTCCATGGTGCCAAGAAAAATAGTGATAACAGTGACCAGATAAATAATGTGCACAGTGTTGAGATAAATAATGTGCACAGAGCCCAGATAATGTGCACAGTGCCCAGAAAAATAATGTGCACAGTGTACTGATAAATAATGTGCATAGGGTCCTGATAAATAATGTGCATAGTGCCCAGATAAATAATGTGTACAGTGTCCTGAAAAATAATGTGCACAGTGCCCAGATAAATAATGTGCACAGTGCCCAGATAAATAATGTGCACAGTGCCCAGATAAATAATGTGCACAGTGCCCACATAAATAATGTGCACAGTGCCCAGAGAAATAATGTGCACAGTGTCCTGATAAATAATGTGCATAGGGTCCTGAGAAATAATGTGCACAGTGCCCAGATAAATAATGTGCACAGTGCCCAGATAAATAATGTGCACATTGCCCAGATAAATAATGTGCATAGGGTCCTGATAAATAATGTGCACAGTGCCCAGATAAATAATGTGCACAGTGACCAGATAAATAATGTGCACAGTGCCCACATAAATAATGTGCACAGTGACCAGATAAATAATGTGCACAGTGACCAGATAAATAATGTGCACAGTGCCCAGATAAATAATGTGCACAGTGACCAGATAAATAATGTGCACAGTGCCCACATAAATAATGTGCACAGTGACCAGATAAATAATGTGCACAGTGACCAGATAAATAATGTGCACAGTGCCCAGATAAATAATGTGCATAGGGTCCTGAGAAATAATGTGCACAGTGCCCAGATAAATAATGTGCACAGTGCCCAAATAAATAATGTGCACAGTGCCCAGATAAATAATGTGCACAGTGACCAGATAAATAATGTGCACAGTGCCCACATAAATAATGTGCACAGTGCCCAGAGAAATAATGTGCAGTGTCCTGATAATAATGTGCACCGTCACCAGATAAATAATGTGCACATTGACCAGATAAATAATGTGCACAGTGCCCAGATACATAATTTGCACAGTGTCCAGATAAATAATGTGCACAGTGCCCAGATACATAATTTGCACAGTGTCCAGATAAATAATGTGCACAGTGCCCAGATAAATAATGTGCACAGTGCCCACATAAATAATGTGCACAGTGTCCTGATAAATAATGTGCATAGTGCCCAGATAAATAATGTGCAGTGTCCTGATAATTAATGTGCACCGTCACCAGATAAATAATGTGCACATTGACCAGATAAATAATGTGCACAGTGACCAGATAAATAATGTGCAGTGTCCTGATAAATAATGTGCATAGTGCCCAGATAAATAATGTGCAGTGTCCTGATAATTAATGTGCACCGTCACCAGATAAATAATGTGCACATTGACCAGATAAATAATGTGCACATTGACCAGATAAATAACACTGGGAAACACAATTTTTTAGGAGTTAGGTCTGACAACTGTTCTTAATTAATTTTTGGATGTTGAATCCAGAAATGATCTCAGTTTTTCTCTATCGCGTCAAGTTTTTCAACTATAGGATTTTTGTCTTCTCAAAAATATGTAAACTACTGTACCTAAAAAGTGTTTTTTTTTTTTTTTAAATAGTACAAATATGAACAAAAAATGAAATATATAAGAAATAGGCATGACAAATATGTTTTTTAACACTATCATATATCATATAGCTCTATATGAGTCGAATTATAATCAGATAACAAGTCCTATTACAGATATCAGTGCAATTGTGCTTCTCTGGCAGGTAAGTTGTGGAGGAAAAACTTGACGTGCTAGAAAAAAACTGACTACATTTTTGGAATCAGCATGACAATTTTAGGATAGATCAGCTCAAAAACCTAACTCAACAGAAATTTGAAATTGTTCCCCAGTGTAATGTGCACAGTGCCCAGATACAGTGCCTTGTGAAAGGATTTGGCTCCCTTAAATTTTTCAACCTTTTGCCACATTTCAGGCTTGAAACATAAAGATATAAATTCTAATTTTCTTTTGAAGAATCAACAACAAGTGGGACACAATTGTGAAGTGAAATGGAATTTATTGGATATTTTAAACTTTTTGACCAAATAAAAAACTGAAAAGTGGGGCGTGCAATTTTATTCGCCCCCTTGAGTTAATACTATGTAGTGCCACCTTTCACTGCGATTACAGCTGCAGTCACTTAGTGTATGTCTCTATCAGTTTTGCACATTGAGAGACTGAAATTCTTGCCCATTCTTCCTTGTAAAACAGCTGGAGCTCAGTGAGGTTGGATGGGGAGTATTTGTAAACTGCAGTTTTCAGCTCTTTCCACAGATTCTCGATTGGATTCCGGTCTGGACTGTGACTTGGCCATTCTAACACCTGGAAATGTTTACTTTTGAAACATTCCATTGTAGATTTTACTTCATGTTTGGGATCATTTTCTTGTTGGAAGATAAATCATTGTCCCAATCTCAGGTCTTTTGCAGACTCCAACAGGTTTTCTTCCAGAATGGTCCTGTATTTAGCTCTGTCCATCTTCCCATCAATTTTAAAGATCTTCCCTGTCCCTGCTGAAGAAAAGCAGGCCCAAACCATGATGCTGCCACCACCATGTTTGACAGTGGGGATGGTGTTTTAAAGGTGATGAACTGTGTTGCTTTTACGCTAAGCATATCGTTTTGCATTGTGGCCAAAAAAATTCGATTTTGATTTCATCTGACCAGAGCACGTTATTCCACATGTTTGGTGTCTCCTGGGTGGCTTGAGGCAAACTTCAGACAAGACTTTATAAAGATATCTTTGAGAAATAAACTAAAAGAAGGAAGCAAGCACAGATAGGGTCTTATCTTTTTAACAGCAGCTTAAGAGCGTAATGAACACTGCTCACCTGGTCTAGTTGTGTGACACAAACCAGTATGAAAAACATGTAATGGCGGCTGCTGCTGGACCCACACATCCACGTGCTATGTGGTCGAATTCCAGAATTTTCCAGGGACAATGTGTTGTCGGTTCGCGCTGCCACAAATAACTGAATCAAAAGTTCACTCTATACATTTATTTGGATACATCCAACGTTTTCGGAGCCTGCTATGCTCCTTCATCAGGGAGTGTATCAACTCCCTGATGAAGGAGCATAGCAGGCTCCGAAACGCGTTGGCTGGATCCAAATAAATGTATAGAGTGAACTTTTGATTCAGTTATTTGTGGCAACACGGACCGACGACACATTGTCCCTGAAAAATCTTTGAGAAATGGCTTTCTTCTTGCCACTCTTCATAAAGGCCAGATTTGTGCCGTGTACGACTGACTGTTATCCTATGGACAGACTCTCCCATCTGTAGATCTATGCAGTTCATCCAGAGTGATCATGGTCCTTTTGGCTGCATCACTGATCAGTCTTCTCCTGGTTTGAGATCAAAGTTTAGAGGGACGGCCGGGTCTTGGTAGATTTGCAGTGGTCTGATACTCCTTCCATGTCAATATGATCACTTGCACAGTGCTTCTTGAGATGATTAAAACTTGGGAAATCTTTTTGTATACAAATCTGGCTTTAAACTTCGCCACAACAGTATCTCGGACCTGCCTGGGTGTTCCTTGGTCTTCACGATGCTCTCTAAACTTGAAACAAAACCCTGAGCTATCACAGAGCAGGTGCATTTATACAGAGACTTGATTACACACAGGTGGATTCTATTTATCATTACCAGTCATTTAGGACAACATTGGATCATTCAGGATCCTCACCGAACTTCTGGAGTGAGTTTACTGCACTGAAAGTAAAGGGGCTGAATAATATTGCACGCCCCACTATTCAGTTTTTTGGTTGTTAAAAAAGTTTAAAATATGCAATAAATTTCGTTCCACCTCACGATTGTGTCCCACTTGTTGTTGATACTTCGCAAAAAAAATTGAATTTAAATCTTTATGTTAGAAGCCTGAAATGTGGCAAAAGGTTGAAAAGTTCAAGGGGGCCGAATACTTTCACAACACACTGCACATAATGTGCACAGTGCCCAGATATAAATGTGCACAGTGCCCAGATAAATAATGTGCACAGTGTCCTGATAAATAATGCATACACTGCTTATGTAAATGGCACATCCTTCATCATCTATATAGGGAGCATAATGTCCAGACAACTTTCTCTCCATAGTTGTAGGAAAATATTTTATGTGATCCGTGACATAGTAACCTAAACACAATATTCAGTATTCTAATAACTCAAGTCACAGTGCTAGTCAAAGAAATACAAAACTTCAGTATGTAAGAGATCAGGTCACCGTTACAAATTATAATATTGAAATAGTTGATATAATGTATTGTAATTTATTCGGATGACCCACTTTATAATGATCTGCGCTCAATCTCTTGCTTGATATGTACAGCATAACATTTGAATGTATACAAGTTAATCAGACAATTTTCTCGACCTTGTTCTTATTCCTTTTATGTCGCTCAGAAAAAAACCCATACGATCTCCGTCACAGTATAATATGAAGTGAGAGCAACTTTGTGATTTCGAAGAGCAGAGAATAAATGCTGCACTAATGTATTTCATTCAGAGAGCGCTGATCAGAAAGGTTCTGCTGAAAACATTTCTCCCTTAAGGTACCAGTCGTTGAGTGATTTTCAGCCTTGAAATGACTCCCCGTTTCCTGTAATTCCATGTGGTACAACCTGCAAGAAAAAAAATAAATCAAATTCTATCATTGTAATTATACATCCTTGAGGTGAATAGGTAACTGACTTCAAAACAGAGAAATCATACAATACTCTGGTTAAATGTATGTACTGTACATAACAAGCTCATATACCTAATGATGTGAAGGCTAGTGATGAGCGAGTAGCAAAACATTCATATTCGCTATACTCATAACGAGTACTTTGTAATACTTGCATACTTAGTAGAGATGAGCGAGTACTAAAATGCTCGGGTGCTCGATGCTCTGGCCGAGCATCCCAAGATATTCGTGTACTCGGCCAGAGCACCGAGCCCAATGTAAGTCAATTAGTGACAGGCTCCGCCCACAGACTTCCGGCTATAAAACGAGTGTTTCTGGGAAAGCGCGGGAGGGGGGGGGGCTTTTTCAAATTGCCGCAGCATACAGCACCTTGCTGTGCCACCCAGAGGGATCCTAACAATCAATCTGCTCTCTGTGAGGTGCCAGCTCACTGTGTGCACTGAAGGGAGCTGTGTATTTGTGTAAGATCCATAATTATTAGTGAAGAGTCCGAGCATCTCGGCGGTACTCGGTGCTTGCCAAGCATCCCGAGTACAGGGATACCAATGCGAGTAACGAGTAGCGCCGAGCATGCTCACTCATCACTAATACTTACCGATTAGCGAGTCCAATATTAGTCAATTAGTGATAGGCTCAGCCCACCCACATCCGGCCATAAAATGAGCATTTCCCGAAAAGGGCGGGAGGGTGTTCTTTTTTGAGTCCTCACTGCATAAACCACCTTGCTGTGCCCAAAAAAATCAAGCTGCTCTCACTGGGACGCTGACGCTATAATAGTTAAATATTTTAAAATATGATCCCATCGCGATCCCAACTTGAATTTTGGTACAGATGTGACTAAGAGCATAGCAGGCATATTTGCATTTTTGGGAATTTTTAAATTATAGGTTTTTTTTAGAAATGCGTTTTAAAATTTTGCGTTAGCGTTTGCACGGGTAAAATTTTAACAAATATACTCTTGTGGCATATCTGGTGAAAGCCTGTACAGTTCTGAGTGGAATGCTGTTTATTTTGTTTCTCTATCTTATTTCTAGCCCGAGATATGATAGAAAATGTAAAGCCATAACAGGCCAAAATTTGCGCTTTTTTAAAACTTTAAAAATCTGTAAAAAATTAACTGATGAAGAAAAAAATTCAAAACTTTTTATTTGTAATTAACTAAACTTGTACTTCATATAGAAAAAAAAATTAAAAAATCTAAAGACGTAAGGTAAAAAAATATTCATATTTAGATCACTTGATATGGAATGACCCAACTCCCTTTGTGTAGTAAAGGGAGCTGCAATGGTCAGATTGGTCAAGATTGACACATTACTCATGAGCACCAGCATTACTCACCGAGTAATGAGTACTGGAAGTACTGTACTATCCGTTTGAGTAGCGAATAGTAATGATTGCAGTCGTCATCACTAGTGAATGAATACAGTATTATAGGCATAAGTATGGCATGTTTTCAAGTGATGGGAGTTTTACTTATTGTTTGAAGGTTTTATATATCTTTGGAGTGTTTTCTTTACATTTAAAGAAGTAGCCTTGTACATTTGAGAAACTAAGTTCTATACTTCAGTATTGCTCTTCAGAGTGATTATGTATTATACAGTACCCCCAGAGTAAGCTTGCAGATGACACACTCATCAAGGCTAAATACAGTGAATATCAAAGGGGATCTGTCAGCAGGTTTTTTCTATCTCATCCAAGAGCAGCATGATTTAGTCCAAAAGACTCTGAATCCAACGATGTATCACTGAGTTTACTGAGTGCAGTTGTTCTGACACAATCAGAGGTTTTAGATTCAGCCATTGTCATATGTAGACTGTTCTGCAGTAGTTAAATGGAGATCATTTCCTTTTGTGCCTTTAGAGTTAACGTCTGTGGCTCTCCAGTACTAGATGCTGTTGCTCGGTATATCAGGTGATGTTGTTTTACCACTCCCCCAGCCTTTAAGTAGTCCCATGATCCATCAGCTGGAGTTACTGAAAGACTTAGTTCACTCTTTGACTTGTGAGCTATATTATGCTGCATACAGTTTCTGCTGGACTTTCAGAAGCTATCTTTTCCCAATCCTTTGGTGAAGGTGCTGTGTTTATCATATTCCCTGGGTTGAGGTGAGGGGGTTATAGCCTAGGGCTGGTCAGAAGCAGGGCAAGGTTGGTGGCCAAGACATCCTCACCTTTAGAGGTATTTATGGAACAGGGTCAGCTAGGGACTAACAATCTAGTTCCCCTGATTGCCTTTAGGTCATCACTGCCACCCTGCTACTATACCCCTTCGGCTGTTATAGCCACACGTGACAGCCATGCAGCAGAGCTGAAAAAACTACCCCCACCCAAACCAGGCTCTTTGTAGACAATGTACTTGACAGTGAGTTGCCAATCAGGGCAGGTTGCACAATGTAATGTAGTCCACCAATGATAATCTACTGCTGCTTAACAGACATCCCACATAAACAACAGCAGGGACCAAGACAAGAGATGCATTGCTGAATTCTCTGTATTAACCCTTACAACATGCTGTTTTCACATTACATAGCAAAATGCTGCTGACAGATTCCTTTGAATGATGCACAGCCAAAATGAATAAAGAAGAGAAAGCTACCACTGTATAGATCCAAATGAATAACAAAGAAAGAAAGCAATACAGAAATCGCTGCACCCCTGTAAATACAAACATCATATTTTATTGATAAAGAGCTATGAAATGAAAAACAATCAATATCCTAGTCTCCCCACCAGTATAAGATATAGTAGAACAATATACATATATGAGAAGTTAGGCACTTAAATAGCAAAAAATATATGTACACCATATATCATCATTTCCCCTGAGGAAGCTGCTTCTATTGCAATATTTTCTGTATTGCTTACTTTCTTTTTGTTATGCAATCATCAATTCTGAGAAATTCAAGTTGTTAGTACTGTATTTGACAGTGATACCATATTCTATTTATATCTGTATGTATCTCTCAGCTGGCAGGGATCGGCACCATGCAGAAAAGACAGTTAATAAATAACTACCTTTATGTAAGTCCTTATCCCCATATGGAAAAATAATGTCCAAAATACCCCTTTAAATTTCGATAAATCACCACTGTAGTGGTTATTTTAGCGCTACAGTGGCACTCTATTTGTAAGCCCCCTGTTGGCGGCTGAATAGAGAATAGAAGATGTTCTGCGTTACCTTGAAGTGACTGCCACACAAAGAATGCAGCCGAGCTATTGAGTTCTGTTCACTCTGTACGTCCAGATTCTGCCAGAACTAATACAGTTGGTCAATGGAGGTGCCAGGTGTTGGACTGTTACCAATTTGAGTTTGATGCTCTATCTTAAAGGGAATCTGCCACCAGGTTTTCCCTATATAAAATATTGCCACCACAATTCAGGTCTCTTTTACAGCATACTAGAATGTGAATTATATTTAACCTTTTATTATACGCACAGACGGTGTGGTCCAGTCAAATAGGCGTCACTGATCTAAGTCTGGCGTTTTCTTTCTTCCCATGGTGGCCACCCTCCAGCTTGCTTCATGTAGATGACGCATCCTACATTGTCCACAACATGTCCTTTAATTGCAGTGTTGTACAAGCATACTTCTCCGTGCCCCATAGAGCGCATGCTTCAGGAAAAGCCAAAGCGTGCCAAAGTAAAGTTGGCACATGCACATTACAGTACTTTGCCCTCCGCAGAGTAAAGAGAAGTGAGCTTGTGCAGGAGTGCAATTAGAGGGCACTTAAAGGATAACATAGGACAGATCAACAAGCTGGAGTATGGCTGTAGTATTAAGATAGGAGGTGCTGGATCAAGACCGAAGACTCCTTCGGCCCAGATTCTGCCATCTATGAGTATAATAAAAGGTCTTTTTTGGGAGTTCTGCAGAAAGGATTGGGAATTTTTTCCATCACTGTAGCATGCTGTAAAAGAGGTCTTGAAGGTGGTGGCCGTACTTTGTATGGCAAAACCTGGTGACAGGTTCCCTTTAAGGCTATGACATCATCAATATTATATGACTTACATTTGTGTTACTTGTGTATATTGTAATGATTTTACAACAACCCTATCTTGTAATATTTTTAGAAAAGATTACTGTTTATTTACCTTGTGTCTTCAACCTTTTGTGTTTTAGTTTTAATTAACAATTTGATGTATTTCCTAAATAATGAATCTTTTTTATCACAAATATCATAAGTCAAATCAAGATTTTCACATAATTCAGGATCCGGAGAAGGAAAGAGATCACTGGCACGGCAGCTGCGCAATTAGATTTTTGAATAAATTCTACTTATGATTGATTCCTACAGCAATATTATATTAGAGAAAATGTCAGAATATTATTGTTTAATATGACATTCAAAGTGGCTCCAGACCATTCAAATTAGCCTAAAATGCAGAATTTATTACACGAGGCTGACATATATAAAAGTTCAGCAGTATACCATACACTAAGACTAATAAAAGCTTAAGTGCTCATTTATAATTAAATTTTTAGATCAAGCATAGTCAAATAAACATGGCCAGGATATATGTGATAATAAGAAGGAATTCTTTTTGGATTTGCCAAGAGGTAAGGGTGCCTTCACACTTGCGTTTGGCACGCAGCACACCGAATGCGGCCAAACGCTTGCGCAAATGCTTCCTATGTTTAACATGGGAATGCATGTGCCTGCATTTTGGCTGCATTCAGATAGAAAAGACGGCACTCACCCGTCAGCGTTGCACTTTAATTCAAGTTTGCTGGTTACATGTTGCAGGGAGGGGGAAAGACAGAGGTGACGACGGCACCGTTTCGCGCTCCTTGCGCTTCAACAGGTCACTAGCTACTGGCAGAGCAGCTCATTTCCTATAAAGGAGGAGCTTGCAGTATATAATCACATACCTAGTAGCGATTAACAATTAAAACAACAATAGTAAAACCATTCATGGAGCGCAAGGAGCGTGAAGCGGTGCCGTCGTCACCTCTGTCTTTCCCCCTCCCTGCAACATGTACAAGCAAACTTGAATAAAAGTGCAACGCTGACCAGTGAGTGCCGTCTTTTCTATCTGAATTGTGCTCTCTGCGTCTTTGGACTGGCACCGCGGTTTATTGTGACCAGCTGCATCTGCGGGGATTGCTGGAGACTTTTGTTCACACTGGTGCCCCATTCATACTTTTGCCGCTTATTTTGGCTGCGTTCGGTTGCGTTTGCGTACGTATGCGCATAATTTATGCGCCTCCTCCGCACTCCGAACGCAGCCCTGTAGCATTTTTGTGCGGATAAAACAAGCGCCTGCAAAAGCACAAAAAATGCATGATTCTCAATGGATCCGCAGTGTCCTCCGCATGACAGCGCAGGAGAACACTGTGGATCTCATTGAAATCTCTCCCCGTGGCTGCCGCTGATCAGCGGCAGCCACAGGGAGATCAGCCAGAGCCACAGCTAATCTCCCGCCGGTGTCGGCGCTGGAATTTAAAGATACCGCTCATCTGACAGCTGTTTAAATCTCCCGCACTGACCTCACCTATTTGGTGAAGCAGCAATCAGCTGTTTCTTATCTCCTGCACTGATATCACCCTATTCGGTGTCGGCGTGGGAGATTTAAACAGCTGTCAGATCAGCTGTATCTTCAAATCTCCTGCGCCCGACTCTGGCGGAATATCAGCTATGGCTGGAGAGGAGATCTCTGCCGCTGATCTCCTCCTCCCGGCCAAACCCGAGACAGCTGATTGGCTGCCCGGGCGGAGATTCTCCGCTGTGTTCACATAAGTATGTGCTGCGTTGCACTGAATTTGTCTCTGCATGCCCTGCGCATGCAGACACAAACGCAAGTGTGAAGCCAGCCTAAGATAGTCACGGTTCAAGGAAGGGGGCAATGACTGTTTTCTTAAATTGTCAGAAAAATGAAATGAAAATATATATTGTCTGTGTTACACTACTGCAAGGGAAATAGAGTGATGCAGGGTTCACATAACAAGCCATCCACCAATTTGAGCAGAGACCTTTATTCCTACAGATGGTAGAGCTAGAAATAAAGGTCAGGAAGTTCAGAGGTTGGTCAAAATGCCCCAAAACCCCTAAAGATATAAGAACCTACAATATGTATAGTACAGGTACCAAGATATAACTAAGGGCCACGTCACACACACTACCAAGTATATCTGTGCAGGAATATTTATCGCAGATACTCTGGTTGACAATGAAATCATGGACATATTGTGTACATTTGTGGCTCCCGTTGTAAATAATGGAGCAATGGCCCATGATTTTCATTGCTACCAGAGATCATGCATGCAAATAATCTGCACAAGATATCTGTGTGTGTGACGTGGCCCTAAGTGTAATGTTTAGAATATTAAAATAAAATAATGCATTTCATAACAATTGACTCCTTTCTTGAATTCGAATTTCTACTTTCAAAACTTTCCAAAAGGAAAGTGATTCTTATAAATTAATAAATTAAAAATTAACTTCTGTTCCATTAATGTCGCTTCTGTGGTCATCTCTGAGACTGAAAGTGATCATGTCCTTTCCAGTGATGAGCGAGCACTACCATGATTGGGTGCTTGGTACTCGTAATGAGCAGTTGATGTTCAGATGGGCACGACTCGAGTACCCTAGTGTAATGGAAGTCAATGGGGAATTTGTGCATTTTTCCGATAAATTTTCATAAAATGCTCAAGTTCCTTATTGACTTTCAATACACTCGGGTACTTGAGTCATCTCATCGAACACCAACAGCCCATTACAAGCATGGTACTGCTCGCTCATCACTAATCCTCTCCCTTTAGTCATCTGAACGGCTTCAGGTTTGGGCTGAATTGTTGGTATGCCATATTTTATGATGCACAACCTGACTCGATACAGCATCCAATCAGTGCTCAGTAGCTCTTTATATATTATTTTGTTATGATCTCTTTCCATTTGGAAAGTTTTAGAAAAAAAAATCATAGAAAACCCCTTGCAAATTGAATTGTTCCACTAAACCTAAAATAAACACCAGAATTATTGTTAATATTATTTTATTCACTTATATAGCGCTATTCATTCTACAGCAGTAATACTGTCCCCATTGTGGCTCATAATCTAAACAATTATATTCTGTATTTATAAATAATCCTTAAAAAATGCTAATGGCATCTTAAAAATCTTTTGTGTTCCAAGGATAGTTGCTGAGAGCATTGTTACTTTATCTTCTGGGATTAATTTATGTGCAAACACAAGTGTGCCAATTTTCTCTGAAGACCCTTCTCCCGTTACACTTCGCCTTACCCATACAGCACATTTGGAGATTTGTTTTAAATAATGAGTGGGAGTTTTAGTTATCCCTTTGGCAGAGTCCCATGTCTGATTTCATTAAATCTGATTTAAATGTTTTAGTTCTTGTGTACATGGCTGTCCTCTTGACCTCCATATCGTGTCGAGATAAATCACCAAGTTACTTAACCATGTGTAGTGTTGGTCTCTATTTTTTCCCATCAAGCTCAAACGCTTGTTACATTTTGGCAGCTTTCCAATCTGCTCAGTGTTATTGCTGCTATTCCACTCTGCCACCAGCTCAATGTTTTAAAACCTGCTCTCCGGGGTGTCCATCTCTTTATTGACTGACTTGTATAATTTTTATGAACCAATTTTAGAAATACTTAGCCTCTTGCTGTAAATACTGTAATGTTGCTTAAAGATTCAAAAATATTCAAAATAGTCTCTTTTGTAAAGTGCACTGATTACTACGCCGCCGGTTTTGCATTATGTATGAAGTTATCTTCCTTTCGAATGAAATGATACTTATTTAGATTGTTCTTCCCGAAGCAGTTACTTGATTTCCGCACAATTGCCAGGAGGAGCCAAGTATACTACAGCAGTTATGAAACAGACTATTGTGCTTTCATAAACACATTTATTATAATTTGCTCTTTCCCTTTGTACTTTTGATTCTTTTGACTTTAATTTATTTTATTTGCCCGCGCTGAGCAGTAATGAACTAGGCATTATTTAACCATGAAATTCAAATGTCGTCGACGTATCATCCAAAAAATAAATTACTGACAAATTTAAGCTTTCCCATATTTCTTTTCTGGAAACCTTTGCAAGGATTTGTTCATATATCATTTATGATTAGAGAAGCTGCATAATCAATGTTTTATACCTTGTACACACAGATTACTTAAATAGACAAAAGCTTTGGTATTGTAAATGCATCTCTTCGGGAAATTCCAAAAAACTTTTTTTTGTGCTGCCAACTTAGAAGAGGAAAAGTTGATAGAAAGGGAAATGTATTAATGATTATTGTAAAAAAATTAAAAAAAAGTTTTTTATACAACATAAACTTTTTAATTTAGCAGCTCTATTTATACATTTAGACTCATAGACATCCCACTGCAGAGTATCTATTTATTGTTTAGAAAAGAAAAAGAATTACACTTGTGCTCCATTTTCCGCAACCTGTAGAGTCCTCAGTTTTGGGGATCTGGGGCTGTGTGATGGCTTATTTTTGCAGCTTAAGCTGACATTTCTAATTATACCATTTTTGGGTCGAAGCAATGTTATGATCGCCCGTTATTCCATTTTATTGCAATGTTGCCAAAAAACTTAATGTTGGCGTTTGAACTTTTTTCTCTGTTACGCACTTTCAACATCTGATTCATTGATCTTATATTTGGATACATTGGGTGTTTCTGAAAGCGGCGATTTCAATATATGTTTACTTTTTTAATAGTTTATT
The DNA here is from genome assembly GCA_033576535.1 of Allobates femoralis. NCBI lineage: Eukaryota > Metazoa > Chordata > Amphibia > Anura > Aromobatidae > Allobates > Allobates femoralis. The sequence continues at coordinate 68,427,670 of JARQOC010000002.1, read as the reverse complement.
TTTAATGTGGCAAAAGGGGGGTGATTTCAAATGTTATATTCTTTTTTTCTTTTTCATATGGTTTCTTTTTTTTTATTTCTCTTTATTTTGCACTGCCCTTTAGGGGTCTCAGTACTGCACACTCCGATCAATTTTGCAATACAGAGATAACATTCTGCGTCTCATTGCATAGCAGAAATCATCACTTTCTGTGATCATCCGCAGGAAGTGATTGCAAACAGCATCCAGGGTCATTGCAGGACCCACAGCTTTCAAGGTAATGGTGGAGCGTTCGTGATAGCATTTCGGGACCTCTGATACCAGCGGGGAACAGAGAGAAGGACATCATGGTGTGAAGAATAGAAAGAACAAATTAAAAAGGAATACCTACAATCTGATGGCTTGATACTATCAAGTAAACAGTGAAAATAACTCCAATGGTCCTATCGAGGCTGCACAAGATCTTCCTACAGAGTGTTTATCCATCAAATAGCCATGTCTCGATATTGAGTTGAAGATCGTTAAAAAATAAAATAATGACAATTTAGTATATCAAAGTTTAAAAGGAAACTGTCAAATGATTTTTGAGTACAATACTAATACTGAAATAGGGCTTGGACAGGCGTTTCAGGATCAGTAACTTTTATTGCTCTATCTTCTCCTGTTATCTTGCTGCAAGCCCTGGAGTTTTCAGTGTCATGTGCTGACTAGTCAAGCATATGTAAATCCAAACTGATTATGCCCTGGTCCCCACACCACCTCTCAGCAATGATAGTAAATGACAGTGAACATTTTTACTATTACTGATGCCAGCACCAAAGAGGTGGACAGATTTTGGGCATGGTGAGCAGTGCTTAATAAGTTTGGATTTACATATAATTGAATAGCCGGTGCTCAACACTGAATTCTCTAGGCCTTGCAGCAAGATAACAGGTGGAGCGATAAAAGTTACTGATCCTGAAAGGACTGCCAAAGTCCTATTCCAGGATACCATTAGTTTTGTACTCGAAAATAACCTGACTGATTCCCCTTAAGGGCCCTGTTATAGTTGTTGCATCCTGCATACATATGTGTCTACCTTTACCTTTCCTTGCATATGATCACATATAGCATAGATATTTCCCAACAAGCTATTGAAATTCATGTTTTTTTAATAGCTGCCACTCCTCTTTGGGGATGTTCCAATGCAATAAAAAAAAAGAATAAAAGAAAACTGAAAGAAAAAAAAAGAAGAAATCTTGGCATTTGTATATAAGTTGTAATATTCACATATTCAGTATGTACAGAGGACGTTGTGCTGTACTTACAGAATGGTTAGGTGTAGAAAGGGGTAGGTCAATATTATCAGAATATTGTTACAAAAACATTGAAATTGTTCCAGAAAGTGACATACCGTATATACTCGTGTATAAGCCGACCCGTGTATAAGCCGACCCCCCCTACTTTTGCCCCCAAAAACTGGGAAAACTTATTGACTCGCGTATAAGCCAAGGGTGGACTCCAGCACAGGTATACAACCCCCAGCAGTGAGGTATACAGCAGCCTCCCCAGTCGTAGTATACAGCAGCAGTTCCAGTGGTATATACAGCAGCAGAGGTATATGCAGCCCCAGAGGTATATGCAGCCCCAGAGGTATATGCAGCCCCAGAGGTATATACAGCCCCAGAGGTATATGCAGCCCCAGAGGTATATACAGCCCCAGAGGTATATGCAGCCCCAGAGGTATATGCAGCCCCATATGCAGCCCCAGAGGTATATGCAGCCCCAGAGGTATATGCAGCCCCATATGCAGCCCCAGAGGTATATGCAGCCCCAGAGGTATATACAGCCCCAGAGGTATATGCAGCCCCAGAGGTATATGCAGCCCCAGAGGTATATGCAGCCCCAGAGGTATATGCAGCCCCAGAGGTATATGCAGCCCCAGAGGTATATGCAGCCCCATATGCATCCCCAGAGGTATATGCAGCCCCAGAGGTATATGCAGCCCCATATGCAGCCCCAGAGGTATATGCAGCCCCAAAGGTATATACAGCCCCAGAGGTATATGCAGCCCCAGAGGTATATACAGCCCCAGAGGTATATGCAGCCCCAGAGGTATATGCAGCCCTATATGCATCCCCAGAGGTATATGCAGCCCCAGAGGTATATGCAGCCCCATATGCAGCCCCAGAGGTATATGCAGCCCCAAAGGTATATACAGCCCCAGAGGTATATGCAGCCCCAGAGGTATATGCAGCCCCCCCATATCAGTATACAGGCCCCCCCTTGGGTAGTAATCCTGTAAAGGAAGAGATTAGTATACTTATCCCTCCGCTGTCCCGCCGCCGCCACCATCACGCTCCTCCATCTTCATCCAGCATCTTCCGTCTTCTTTCGGTTTCCTCCTCTGTCGTGCAGGCAATGACGTCATTTCCTGCGACCATCGGAGGAAGCCGGAAGAAGACGGAAGACGCTGGATAAAGACGGAAGAATGCGATGGCGGCGGCGGGACAGCGGCAGCGGGACAGCGGAGGCATAAGTACCCTAATCTCTTCCTTTACAGGATTACTACCCAAGGGGGGGCCTGTATACTGATATGGGGGGGCACTGTATACTGTATACGTTGTATACAGTATACAGTGACTCGCGTATAAGCCGAGGGGGGGACTTTTCAGCCCAATTTTTGGGCTGAAAAACTCGGCTTATACGCGAGTATATACGGTAAGTTTCCAGAAAATTATTGCATCAATCAGACTGGAGAAGAAAGGTTTAAGCGACCGCGCTGCCAAGGAGAAATCAGACCATAAAGAATGGCCAGGATATGATTTATTTCAATGCGTTTTGAAGAACACAGTCTCCTTCTTCAGGATACCACAGATTCATCACATTCCTGGTTATCCTTTTTGGACTGATTTCTCCTTGGTAGCATGGTCAATTAACACTTTTTTCTCCTGTAATAATGATCCCTTTTTGGGACTTCGGCAGACACTTTCTACATGTCTTTAGGGTGGTTGTGACCGACTCGAGGGTCTACCCTATAACCATCAACAATCTTCTTACACATCTCACCTGGAATTTTGGACTCTTCTTTATGAAATGCTCCAGGTCTCTCATACGGCTCCAACACTTTCAGCCACCACTATATAGGTATATGGTGGGCAGGATACCACACTAGCTTCTTATATCGTTCTTTCTTTGACAATGTATCATTATATTTTTGGATACAATTTAGCCCTATTTTATTTAGCCCTATATTTTATTGTTACTACTTGAATATCTGCTACCATTTAACTCAACAGCAGTTTATACATCAGATGCAACAATGACTTTTACTATCTTCAACCTTACAAAATTAATTTAAGCTACAAATAATAAAAAAAACATAAATGTATGGAGCGTTGAATATGATATATAAGGATATTTCCAAATAGCTAACAATCTAATTAAATATTGATAGATTACTTAATTCTCCTGAGCATCCATGGTAAATGTTAATAAATGCAATTATGCAGAGAAATAGTTTTATTAATGCAGAATTATACCTGATATGGGTTTTTGTTTTCCAATGAATATGAAGTGTGGAGTCCAGAAAATATCTATTGCCTCTTCATTTTAAGTGATTGCAGTGATACTGAATGATCTATATATAAATATATATATTTCTCTATCTAATATCAACCAATTGAAATATAAATATATATATAGCATAAAAAGAAAAAAGATAGCGGCACTCACGGGCGTGTTTCAAAGGTGCTTTATTTGGGTACCCTCATTCAGGGTCCCACTCAGGAGGGAGGGGGTGCAGAGACAGCAGAGATGCTGTCTCTGCACCCCTCCCTCCTGAGTGGGACCCTGGAATGAGGGTACCCAAATAAAGCACCTTTGAAACACGCCCGGTGAGTGCCGCTATCTTTTTTCTTTTTATGCTATTATTGATGTGATATATAGCGGGCACCCAGAGGCGGCCAGCAATGCCCACCTCGCATATACCCATATGAAAAAATAAGCACTTCTCCTAACTTAGCAGTGCCCAGTGAACAGGACTTTTTTGATTATAAATATATATATATATGACTGATCTTTTATCTATCTATGGCTGGGGTCACACACACAGATATCTGGGCAGATATTGTTGGCAGATCTCTGGTTGAAGTGAAATCATGGACAAATTGATCCATTTTGTGGCCATATACAATAGACAATTTGTCCATGATTTCACTTCAACCAGAGATCTGTGAACAATATCTGCACAGATATCTGTGTGTGTGACCCCAGCCTATTATGGACAGTATTCATTCATTCTATTTCTTTAACTTTCACACAATTGTTAAATTTCTATCTATCTATCTATCTATCTATCTATCTATGTACAAAATAAGTTGCAGCACTCCCAATATGATGTGTCTTAAGCCTTTATTCTGGCCTTGGGTCCTGTCAGGCTACGTTTCGGGCACAATCGCCCTTCCTCCAGCCTCCAGGGATAGAGATAGGAACTGTGTGCATGATTAGTAAGGTCTCTAGGAACATTAGATGGGGGCTCATCCAATGATGGGCCTATAAGAACAATGGCTGGGGCAGATCCAGAGTGGAGGATATAAGAATGATGTATGGGGCAGATCCAGGATGGAGGCTATAAGACTGATGGATGGGCCAGATCCAGGGTGGGGGCTATAAAAACAATGGATGGGAGCAGATCCATTGTGGGGGCTATAGAAGTCCATGGCATATTGCAGTTCACTTCCTCAAAGACTATGGCATGCACTTACCTATTGCAGTGCTATATCCTCTGCTGTCTCTTCTTCCCCCAGCAGGAGATATGTTTTCTCTTCTTCCTTCATGGTGTTGAAATCTGGGAAGACATCAGGGAGTCTCCTGAAGTGAGTGTCCCTCAATGCTGAGTATTTGGAGCAGTGTAGCAGGAAGTTGGTTTCATCCTCCAGGTCACAGTGTTGGCACAGTCTGTTCTCCCTGGGCTTGAAGCTCTGCTGGCCAAATTTTATGGCCAGACTATGGGCACTAAGTTCATGTCAGCTTAGGACCCGATGAGTTTAGGAGTCCAGGAATTTCTCCAGATATGGGGCCAGTCTGTAGTCGCTCTGTAAACTCTGTAGATATTCAGTTTCTGTGAGATTATATCGTTCCTCCAGTTTCCTGGCATTCGTCTACCATCTTTTTTATTCTGTCTTTTGTCAGGTTGTTGTGATTTGTGTTCTGGTCCGGTTGGTTTTGGGTGAGCTTTTTCAGAGGTCCTGGTTCGTTTGGACCAATTACATGTATCACGGCTTTATGGTGATGACACCTTGGATTGTTACTATGTAGGTGAGTCCAGAATGACAGCGTCCTCTTTAGACCTTCTAAGTGTAGAGGGACTCGGCCCAGCTCAGTCCGACAGGCACTGTTGGAGGTCTCTGATGGACCTGGAGAAGGTGCTAATAGAATTTCAGGTGAAATACTTCTGCTGAGCTGGAATCCAACTTTGACCAATCTGGGTAGGTGTTCGTTCCGCAGACGTTGCTGCCATACAGGAGGATTGAGGCGATTATAGAGTTCAACATTTTTAACCAGATCTTCACTGGCAGCTTTAGATGATAGAGTTTTCTTCAAATGGCATATGAAGTTTTGCAGGCCATGTCTTTAAGGGTCTCTATAGCTTGTTTGAAGCTCCTGAACTGGTGAATTTCCAGGAACAGTTGGTATATTTGTCTGTTCCTGTAAGAGCGCAGTTGTTGAGGACAATCAATAGCATTATCTATTTATCCAACTATCTACATATCATCTATCTATCTTTCTAACCAGAAATTTGAAGCAGCACAGCTGGTATGCAGGTGCAAAGCAGTTAAGGCAATACTTCCATATGCAATTCATACAAACCAAAAAAAAAATCAGAGGTATTACAAGCCTTTATTGGGCCATCAGGATCTTATGGCAACATTTCGGTTCTTGGCTGGAATGAGGTTCCTAGAACCGAAACATCGGCATGAGATCCTGATGGTCCAATAAAGGCTTGTAATACCTCTGATTTGAAAGTGGAGCTGTCATTTTTTCGGTTTGTATCTATCTATCTATCTATCTATCTATCTATCTATCTATCTGCTATTTATCAATCTATCTTTCTATCTATAACTATGTATCTATTATCTATCTATTATTTATCTATCCATTTAGCATATATAGGTGGTATCTATGTATATATAATCCATCTGTCTATCTTCTATTTATCAATCATTTGTAGCTATGGTATATATCTAATTATCTCTATCTATCTATCTATTTATCTATACTTTATCTATCTTTCTATCTCAGTGTGGCAGAGCTGTGATTTCCATTACACTATTGCCGCATTGTTGAGTGATCTTCTTTACTAATCTCCTTCAATGCAAATCAGTTCTGCAATGTGAATATAAAATTAATACAGGACGCTGGCGGTGTACACAACCCGATGTAGGATTATCTTGTATTTTATTCATTTACACTGTGGACGAATCAGCCAGATCATGAACTAGGTTCTTTTGTATCACGTATGAATGCACCAGAACAGACATGTAAAGTTCTGCTCCATCAGAATTGATATTCAAACAAAGATTTTGCTTTTAAATGAGTGAGCTAATGGATTTTGAACAGAAAGAGAAGCGAAGTGCGCGTTATAATTACAAGAATGTGTCATAGATTGATCATTCAGACTAATTGTGGATAGTCGGGCAGAACGGAGTATTTATTGTCCCTGCTTGGTCAATTCATTGTGAAACTTTTTTTTTTCTGTCTCCCTTCAGCCTCATAATGGATTTTGTATATAATGTATCTGCATTTTGAATGTTAACTTAGAATTGTGGATGTCGAGGCAACACAAATAACATTGTGGCTGTCTCTACTGATATCCTTTACAATCAGCTATCGGGTTTTGCTCTCTGACTCTTTGTCAGATTTAGCTGCAGTTGGCCCTCTCGAAGGCAGAGAAAAAGCACCGTAATCCTCCAAGATGAGAATCAAACACGACAACAGGCCTTTTTTATAGGCAAGTTATTTCTCGACCAAGTTTGTATTTTCTTCTTCTTGCTTTCTCTCCCTCTCTGTTTCCACTTTGTAGCTAAAAGTCATTTTAATGCCAAGCGCGGAACTTTGCATTGGTTAAAAGTGCGAGGTTTGCAAGATGTGCAAGAAGAAAGTAAACTAATTAAAGTAATTAAGATAACTTGTGAGATATAGATATAAATTAATTGACTGGAATGCTAAATCTACACTATGTTTGCTGGTGAATAAGCAGGACGAGATGGCTACTTATCTCTACTGGAATTTAGAAATCTTTTATTTACCCCCTGCAGGAAGCCATTTCTTGAACAAAATGAGAAATGGACTTAACACATTAAACTTTGTCCTGCTGATGTATTACATTTATACTAATGATTTATTTTCTTCTCATCTCAAGAATTGCTATAATATTTAGGGCCATAACCTAACACTGTGTTTTGCAGACACAATGCGGCTGGACATTTCAGCTGGAAATCAATTATCAATAAATACAGAGTGTTTTTTGTGTACACTGAGATATAGGATTCTTTATCTGATATACCTTCTTCTTGGCAGTGGTCTCATGAGCACTAAAATCATTTGTCAAATGTTTGTGAACGATCCTGAGCTGTAGTGTTGAAACTTTTAAAATTGGGTTTAAAAGGTATATCGGGGAATTAAAAGAAATAGAAGTGTGTGCAAACACTAACAGGCACCTCATTGCCACCTACCTGACTGTTGTGCTCAACGCATCAGCACAGAGCGGTGTTAAATTGCTCCAATTGGGGATTTTTCAGCTTCTGCTGATGACTCATTGACAGAGAGATGGCTTCTCTGCTCTGTTGATGGGCGTTATGCTTATTGACAGCTGGCTCCCAAAGTTGGGTAATGCGGATCTAGCAGTTATTCAGCATAATGTTGGAGAGTAAAGCGTAAAGGAAGCTATCGCTCTGTTCACAAAGTCATTTTATTGTAGGCAGGATGGTCTGTGAATGCTCTGTGTTGGTGGTGAATGGTGCCAGGCACAACAGGCGGGTAGGTGGCAACTACCTGCCTGTTAGTGCTGGGGCATGTATTTTTTTAAATCCTGGGTATTCCTTTTAAGATACTTGTTCCACATGTACTGATCAAAAGTATACAAATGTTCCTAATGTTTTTGCCCATGGAGCACTGACACTAAGATTTAATCCTGTTGTTGGTTCATAAAGTGACAATACTGAATGCTAACACTGGCTACAGACATGTCCCCAGACAATAGGTCATATAAATCTATGGTGCACATACACCTTGGTAGCTGTCAGTTGACAGGTATTCCTCTTGATTCCAAAATACATGCATGTTTGGTTTAGTTAATTGTACATGTTTCCAGTGAAACCTCTGGCAATAACTAATTGCCATTGATAAAAATGACTTTCAACATGCACATCCTTAAATTCAATCAGAATCCTTCTTTAACAGAAATAATCTGTCAAAGGAACGTCAAGCGTGCCTCATGCAGAACAGAAAGGTTTGTCGTGTAAACGCGCAAATTGATTCTTACAGAATCAATTTCATGATAAATTTCTCCAAAGTTTGGAGTCTGACAAATCTGATTTTTATTTCATTCATTTTCAGCAAGTCCATCTGCCACTGCTACTCTTCTGGTCCTCCAATCGGTCCACTGGGTCTACCTCTTGTTCAGGGTCTTCTAGTACAATCCACTGCTGACTCTACCCCACCGAACATGTCACATATGATGCACATTATTACCATCAATGGCGTGCATTGCATCAAGCTTGACTATGTATGTCCTAGTCCTAATAGTACCACCAAAAGAAGACAGAAAAAGAAACAATATTGGTTCCAGTTAGTGACAAAGTAGGTTTGGGGAGGACAAAGGAAAGCAGTATAAGTCTTTACTTGTTAACTCCCCTCAATTCATCCACTACAATTGATTGAATTTAAATCCGATCCCCTTCATCGAATTGAATGAATCTTCCAAGACCGAATTTCTGGAGATCTGTTTAACTCTATCCGTCAGAGCAGCTGGAGTTGGTTGGTTCAGATGACTTTACTCTTATGTCTGCAGTGCCTAGGGCATTAGAATAAATACGACTTTCCGTGTAGGAAGCATTGTAGGGATGTGGGCCAATATCATATTAATCAGTGAAGATTCCATTAATCTGTAGTTTGTGTTCATATTGTTAGGATTACTCTATAAGGCAATACATCCCGTTGACATAATAGTTACCGACTGTTGCCATATAGACCGAGCCTTTCCAATAAGTCTTACTGCTATACAATATTATTAAACTACATAATTATAGTCATTTATAGCTATTGTTTAATAAAGGGCACCAATAATTAAGATCTAAAGTGTGGTATTTGCCCGCATGTCAATACGCATGTGCAGACTATTCATACTAAATAAGTACGCCGTGATAATTATGTGCTTTCTTCTGATACATAAAATTAGCAATCACAGTAACTTCTGACTAATAATTCATGAACATGGGTTGTTTGTACGGCAGCAGATGTGGGAAAGGAAAACAAATTTAAACATTGTACAAGGCCAAAGTCTGTGGTGAAATTGTAAATCGATTAATAATGAATAAAATATGTTAATTCCATTCAAGATCTTCAGTACGTTGACTTTTTTTTGGGATTCCAATGTTTCTTTTTCTCCTCTTCTGAAGACGGAGTATTTTATCAAACGAGTCTGGAGATAACTTATTGACTTATGTGAAAAATTTCCTACGCAATGCATGGGGCTTGCCGCAAGCGCACCGCCAGTGCGGCCATTAGGCGGCACATGCAGCAGATGCGCTTTTTTGTCTGGATCCACCGGATCAAACACCAGTGTGAAAGGGGCCAACAGCATCACAAATGTATTTAATGCAAATAGAATGGGTAATACTATGCTTTGGAATATAAAAAAGTGCTCTACTCACCTTTCCTGGTTCCCTGTTGAGTCTTTACTGCCACTCCTGATTTCATTGGCGGCGTCAATGACATTTTGTCAGCAGTGCAGCAACCAATCATTGAGCTCAGTGGCTTTGAGTGCGGCTTTGCATCTAAACTGGCAAATATTCTGAGCTCACTGATTGGTTGATGCACTGTCAATATGACAGCTGAAGCACAGCTCATAGCAGACACTGAGAGCTGAGGTGGAGACTCACCGATGGTTCAGGGGACAGTGAGTAGAGCATGGCTAGTTTTTATATAGCAATCTATGATGAGGGGTAAAACAACTGAAAAGGGACACTGTCTTTACATTTTAATCTAACTTTTCCTCCAAGTTTGTTTTATGTTTTAAAATATTTTGTAGTTATTCTGATCTTTAAAGTTAGTTCAGTCGTATAAATTAACTTTTGCACTTTGAAGTTAGCACATTCTGTGGTCATTATGAGGGTTATCTTCATAGATGAGATGACAAGCTGCCGTCATAAATAAATGCAGCTTCTTAAAGTTGTTATCCTCTAGATTAATGAATATGACATTTTTTAATGGATCAATGTATCAGTCTTATAAATGAATAGCAAAGTACCAGGATCCAAGAAGATTATTCATCTATCTGACCTGTGCGAAAATAGTTTCTTGGTTGATTTATTCCCAATGGAAAATAAGTTTAATAATTATCCAGCTTACCCTTGTCCTTCCTATCAACTCTTATACAAGATTATATTTTAGTACATTTAACTTATTTCTGTTGCTTGTATGGCACCGCCATATTAATATGAAATAATATAGAAATTACGGTAGTCAGTATACCTATTAAATGTTTATTTATTCCATAGTAAACTGAAACAATGGATTTAAAGGGAACCTCTGACATAGAAAATGCTATTAACCTTGGTTAATAGCATTGTCAACCCTTCCAACGCCTGCACATTGAACCTTACTGCCGAGAGGACATTAACTTTAATCCCTTGCAGTATTCAGGTTTCAGTCATGGGGGCAGTGCTGGCACTGGTGCAGTCACCACTCTGTGTATGGAAAGTGGCGCTGTAACCACGCTCTTTGCACTGACTGACAGCGTTTGAGAAGGCTGTCAGACAGTGTGGGGGGCACTAAATATGCGTTGGCACCGTTACCATGACTGAAACCGGAACACTACGGGGAAGAATAAAGTTAATTTCCTCCCAGGGTTTAATATGCAGGTGCCAGGCAGGTTCAGAATACTATTGACCTGCAGATTAACCCCATATATGCAGGTTAATAGCATCTTTCCAAGTGACGGGTTAACTATAATGTTTTAATATCACAATTGAATATCAGCATAAAGCTCTAAAATGTCCCACAGACGTAAGTAAGAGACGGGTAACTTAATCAAGGCGTGACGCCGAGAGTGAAAGGAAAATACATGCATCCGACAGGTTGCTTTGATAACCCAATATACTACTTACATGATTTATTACAAAACTCTAAAATGGCAAAAAGTATCATAAATATATGCAAGAATACCAGAGATCAGTAGATTGAGGATTGAGTTGAATTTCCTGAAATTTACAATTTCTTGTGAACTCAAAGACTTTGAGATTCAATTTAGGATTCACAAAGTAAACAAACTTTATCAGTATTATTTCTAACTAGGGTGAAGCATCAGAGTGCGAGCAAATGTATTCTTATGTGAATGATCAGACTTCCCCGTAATGCTCTGTAGCTATTATATCAAGAGGATTATTATACTATGACTGTGGTGGTCAGTAGACCACTGGTCATCAGAGGTCAGGATTTTCCAGTAGCGCATTGTCAGGCACAAGACTTGGAGTATGTTAGACAGGGGTTGATTCCATTTCAATTATTAAACAGTTTCTATTGAAACAAAATATATTCTTTTATTTTCTTCTCTCTCTTCTTTACCCTCCACCCCTACCTTTTGCAGTATGGCGATCAGCACAAATTTAGGGTTCATGCACACGATCCGGAATAGCAGTGTTTTGCACTCAACTTCTTACCACTGTGTCCATAACGCTGTGCTGTACAGTTCAAGGGAATGGGATTTCTAGAAATCACCTGTACACTGTGCTTCTCCCCTTCAATGCGTTATTTCAGCTGTGGTGCAGGTTGCATGTCTGCATCATGTTAATGTAATGCTGCGGAGTTGGGAGCACTCAACATCGAGTGAATGCAGGGAGAAGCCAGATCATGAGTAAAGGATGGCTACGCTCACCTTGTATTCACCCGCGGCTTTCCTCAGGTCTGGAGACGAGACACTGCATCCAACACTTAGTGCCTCCAGATCATATTCACATACCCTTATGGCCCTGTCACACTTGGTGACGTTCCAGTGATCCCAACAATGATACGACCTGGTAAGGATCGCTGGAACATTGCTACGTGGTCACTGGTGAGATGTCAAACAGTCAGATCTACTGAGTGATGCAGCAACGATACGGTGACCCGTATAATGCCCTCGGCGGTCATTGGGCGGTCACACAGCAGCTAGTCTGACGACTCAAACCTACGTGGCTGAGTTCTGAGTCGCCAACGAGGACGTTGTTAAGGCGTCAAACACACTAAAGCATGCTGCCCAGCGGGACCCGCCGATCAAAAAATGGTCCAAACAATTCCGACACAATCGGTGATGTAACAGCAGGGGCCCGGTTGCTGCTACGTGTCAAACATAGCGAGATTACTGCCAAGGTCGCTGTTGCGTCACAAAACCTGTGACGCAACAACGATCTCACTAGCGATCTCGATATATGTGACAGGGGCTTAACTCACCTAAAATTGGTGAACATTCGGCGATCACTAATAACAAGTAGACTATATACTGTATATAAACAAACACACACGCATTGGAAATGAGTTGTCTTAAAGGTGCCATTCTTAAAATGATTGTTCTATTTTTTCCTATATCTGAAACTTAAAGACTTGTTTAAGAATTTTTCATCTTTGCTTCAATTATGTTTCATTTTATTTTTAAAGAAGATGCCTAAAACAAAACTTATTGCACACCAGATGAGCCCACAAATGCACTAAATTTCTTAAGATATCTAGGAGTCAAAACATCACACGTCTCAGCTACGTGGTTCAATGTCACCATAAGACCAATTTTTCATTTTTGACTTGAATTAATGTAATACTTGGTCATAGATCAATATGGCATGTGGACAGCCTAACCCTACATACTTGGCTTTGATGGATGTAGAACAAGCTAATTAGTGTTGAATTTTCACTCTTTGCCCTTTATCGAAAATTGTCTGTTACACATTACATCTCTCTGGCGTATTGTTTAAACAAGAAACTGTGCAAAGTCCAAGAAATTGTGCAAACAACAAGTACTGTTTTCTGTTCTGTGCTGTGTAGCCGGCATTGTAATATAATTTAGGGAGTGATCTCCCACTTTGAACCCACCTATATGATACATAGAGATGTTAAAAAATAGCAACATCTATTTTTTTTTTCCTGCCGTAGTTCATTGCAAAATGCCAACTAAAACCCATTGGTGATCAATGGTTTCGATCTACATCAGAAGTCATCTAGATCAGTATGCAATTAGTGATGAGTGAGTAGTAAGATATTCGGGTTTGGATAGCTCTAACCAAATACTTTGAACTGTTCCAGTATTTGGATCTGAGCGGGTTCACCATTGACTTGCATTGGATTCATTACTCGTTACTCATTTAAAGTATTCTGTAAAAGCCCCATTACATGGCACGACATCGTTAACGATATCGCTTAAGCGTCATGTGTTTGGAGTCGTTCAAGTGACATCGTTAGGACGTTGTTGCGTGTAAGGGTTGAGACACACAGTCAGTATTTGGTCAGTATTTCACATCAGTATTTGTAAGCCAAAGTCAGGAGTGGAACAGTCAGAGGAAACATATAATAGAAACATGTGCTCCACTTCTGCATTTTTCACCCACTCCTGGCTTTGGCTTACAAATACTGATGTGAAATACTGACCAAATACTGACTGTGTGTCTCTACCCTTATACTGAGATACGACTAGGATAAATCGTTGGATCATTGATCGCAGGTTTGACAACATGTTCTCAAATCACACGATCAATGATCGGCCAACCTGCTATATCGTTGTGTGTGATAATGATGTCGTTTACGACTTCGCCCATTCACAGCAATGAGCAGGGATCATTCGCTGGGTTTGCGAACGATAGCTGCTCGCTACATCGTTGGTGAGTCGTGCACGATATCTAGACGTGTGACATCTGACCAACAATGTAAAAACGATTTCTGCTACAACTGCGCGCCCATGAGATTGTTAGCGACATCGTTTCAACATCGTGCTGTGTAACGGGACCTCTAAAGCTATCCAAACCAGAATATCATACTACTCACTCAACACTGATTACATACTGATCTAGATGACTTCTGATGTCGTTTACGACTTCGCCCATTGACAGCAATGAGCAGGGATCATTCGCTGGGTTGTGTGAATGATACCTGCTCACTACATCGTTGGTGAGTCGTGCACGATATCTAGACGTGTGACATCTCACCAATGATGTCAAAACGATGTCTGCAACGACTGCGCGCCCCTGAGATTGTTAGCGACATCGTTTCAACATCGTGCTGTGTAACGGGACCTTTAGAGCTATCCAAACCAGAATATCTTACTACTCGCTCAACACTGATTATATACTGATCTAGATGACTTCTGATATCGATCGAAACCATTGATCACCCTTGGGTTTTAGTTGCCATTTTGCAATGAACTACGGCAGGAAAAAAATAAAAATTAGATGTTGGTATTTTTTTTTCTTTTTAAATATGGACTGTCACATGAAGAATTCAGAGGGGAAATTTAGGAAAAAGTTCAATGATTGTCAATATACATAAGGAATAGGAAACAAAATGTTGCCTATCGGTGTTTGGTTCCTACTGTGCATCAGCAACATAAAACATTTTTAATGAATTTTTCATTTGATTTCGTAACCATGGTTTGTTCAATTATTGTAATGTTAAAACAGAATACCCAACCACAACCTAACACACGCCAGATGAGCTCACTAACGCTATGTTATTTACTGTATCTGAAAAAATTCAGAAGGTGTTTTTTTTCATTTTTGAACAGGGCCATAACCTGCCTTCACATGCAGTACTCCCACGATGAGGAACTTTTCACTCCTTCTATGCCAGTTTTATAGGGTCCCAATATTTGGTGCAAATTGTCTCTTCAGGGAGGAAGTATACAAACTCTATTGCCACCTATTGGAAGTAGCAATCTTAATAGTCAGAACTCACTGCTGACATGCCAGTTTCGTGTGTCAATCTCACCAAGGAGAAAATATTTGGTTCACAACATATTTTTGCAAAAATGTTGCAATTTTTTACATTTTATTTTACACCCGCTCTTCCACTTTAATTAAAAGAGGATGCATATGGCAAAAGATACATGTCAACGCTCACGTGACTGCTTTATGGTAATACATGCATGCATTGTATATAAAATCTCATGTACCTTTAAGTACATTTGGTTCATCTTATTCATTCTGATTTCTCACATATATTTGAGTTTGGCATATGAAATAACAGTTTTGATAAATTCACACCCCCCCCCCCCCCCCTCCCCCCGCCCATTGTGGGTAGAGGATCATACAGACATCTAAATTGCAGCAACCATTTAAACAAATGCAAAACATCATTATTAAACGTAATTCCTCAGCAGGTTTTTGCTTTGTAATCTGAGACCAGCATGATGTGGAGTAGAGGCAGGGACTCACTGCAAGCGATAGGTCACTTACTGGTCATTTTAATAAAATCACTGTTTTCTTTGCGGTAGATCTGGCAGAACTCTGAATGTCGAGCCCATATCACTGATTTGCAGTTTTCTGTGTAGGCTGTAAATTGACAGAAAACTGCTAATCAGTGGTGAGAGTGGGGGGTACACAGAGCAGAAGGACTACATCGCATGAGATAACTAGTCCTCTGGTAATAATATGTTGCTGATAAAACACTTATTTTATTGAAACTGCAACAGTAAGTGATAATCACTGGATTCTGGGTCTCTGTCTCTACCTCATGCTACTTCCAGTTTATATAGTGAATATCTGTTGACAGATTGTATTTCATGGGCACGGACTGTGTTTGGTATTACCACTTAGCCCTATTTAGGAGGGTGAACTGCCAAACCATAGATATCCCCCATAGACAGAAGTGGTGCTGTTTCTGGACAAGTATACACCTTTATAATTCTGACCCTATTAGTGTTCTTCTTTAAATCATTTTCATGATGCTCCTATACCACTGAGGTCAAAAGATGCTTTTTTTTTAGTACATATCCTACTTAACTAAATTATTTGACTTTGAATTTGCCATAGTTAAGAATTGATAATATTTATAAAATGTGACCATGGATTATAGACATAAATGGAATCTGTCAGCTGTTTTTTGCTATCTCATCTGACAGCAGCATTAAGTAGGCAAAGAAACCCTGAATCCAACAATGTATCACATAGATTTCTGACTGCAGTTGTTCTCACACAATCATAGAATTACCGTATATACTCGTGTATAAGCCGACCCGTGTATAAGCCGACCCTCCTACTTTTGCCCCCAAAACCTGGGAAAACCTATTGACTCGTGTATAAGCCGAGGGTGGACCCCAGCACAGGAATACAGCTCCCAGCAGTGTGGTATACAGGCCTCCCTAGTGGTAGTATACAGCAGCCTCCCCAGTGGTATATACAGCAGCCTCCCCAGTGGTATATACAGCATCCCTAAAGGTATAAACAGCAGGACCCAGAGGTATACAGCAGGCCCCAGAGGTATACAGCAGGCCCTAGAGGCATATACAGCAGGCCCCAGAGGCATATACAGCAGGCCCCAGAGGTATATACAGCAGACCCCAGGGGTATATACAGCAGGCCCCAGGGGTATATACAGCAGGCCCCAGGGTATATACAGCAGGCCCCAGGGGTATATACAGCAGACCCCAGGGTATATACAGCAGGCCCCAGGGTATATACAGCAGGCCCCAAAGGTATACAGCAGGCCCCAAGGTATATACAGCAGGCCCCAGAGGTATACAGCAGGCCCCAGAGGTATACAGCAGGCCCCAAGGTGTATACAGCAGGCCCCAGAGGTATACAGCAGGCCCCAGAGGTATACAGCAGGCCCCAAGGTATATACAGCAGGCCCCAAAGGTATACAGCAGGCCCCAGAGGTATACAGCAGGCCCCAAGGTATACAGCAGGCCCCAAGGCATATACAGCAGGCCCCAGAGGTATACAGCAGGCCCCAGAGGTATACAGCAGGCCCCAAAGGTATACAGCAGGCCCCAAGGTATATACAGCAGGCCCCAGAGGTATACAGCAGGCCCCAGAGGTATACAGCAGGCCCCAGAGGTATACAGCAGGCCCCAAAGATATACAGCATGCCCCAAGGTATAAACAGCAGGCCCCAGAGGTATACAGCAGGCCCCAGAGGTATACAGCAGGCCCCAGAGGTATACAGCAGGCCCAGAGGTATACAGCAGGCCCCAAAGGTATACAGCAGGCCCCAAGGTATATACAGCAGGCCCCAGAGGTATACAGCAGGCCCCAAGGTATATACAGCAGGCCCCAGAGGTATACAGCAGGCCCCAAGGTATATACAGCAGGCCCCAGAGGTATACAGCAGGCCCCAGAGGTATACAGCAGGCCCCAAGGTATATACAGCAGGCCCCAGAGGTATACAGCAGGCCCCAGAGATATACAGCAGGCCCCAAAGGTATACAGCAGGCCCCAAGGTATATACAGCAGGCCCCAGAGGTATACAGCAGGCCCCAGAGGTATACAGCAGGCCCCAAAGGTATACAGCAGGCCCCAAGGTATATACAGCAAGCCCCAGAGGTATACAGCAGGCCCCAGAGGTATACAGCAGGCCCCAAAGGTATACAGCAGGCCCCAAGGTATATACAGCAGGCCCCAGAGGTATACAGCAGGCCCCAGAGGTATACAGCAGGCCCCAAAGGTATACAGCAGGCCCCGAGGTATATACAGCAGGCCCCAGAGGTATACAGCAGGCCCCAGAGGTATACAGCAGGCCCCAAGGTGTATACAGCAGGCCCCAGAGGTATACAGCAGGCCCCAGAGGTATACAGCAGGCCCCAAGGTATATACAGCAGGCCCCAAAGGTATACAGCAGGCCCCAGAGGTATACAGCAGGCCCCAAAGGTATACAGCAGGCCCCAAGGCATATACAGCAGGCCCCAGAGGTATACAGCAGGCCCCAGAGGTATACAGCAGGCCCCAAAGGTATACAGCAGGCCCCAAGGTATATACAGCAGGCCCCAGAGGTATACAGCAGGCCCCAGAGGTATACAGCAGGCCCCAGAGGTATACAGCAGGCCCCAAAGATATACAGCATGCCCCAAGGTATAAACAGCAGGCCCCAGAGGTATACAGCAGGCCCCAGAGGTATACAGCAGGCCCCAGAGGTATACAGCAGGCCCCAAAGGTATACAGCAGGCCCCAAGGTATATACAGCAGGCCCCAGAGGTATACAGCAGGCCCCAAGGTATATACAGCAGGCCCCAGAGGTATACAGCAGGCCCCAAGGTATATACAGCAGGCCCCAGAGGTATACAGCAGGCCCCAGAGGTATACAGCAGGCCCCAAGGTATATACAGCAGGCCCCAGAGGTATACAGCAGGCCCCAGAGATATACAGCAGGCCCCAAAGGTATACAGCAGGCCCCAAGGTATATACAGCAGGCCCCAGAGGTATACAGCAGGCCCCAGAGGTATACAGCAGGCCCCAAAGGTATACAGCAGGCCCCAAGGTATATACAGCAAGCCCCAGAGGTATACAGCAGGCCCCAGAGGTATACAGCAGGCCCCAAAGGTATACAGCAGGCCCCAAGGTATATACAGCAGGCCCCAGAGGTATACAGCAGGCCCCAGAGGTATACAGCAGGCCCCAAAGGTATACAGCAGGCCCCAAGGTATATACAGCAGGCCCCAGAGGTATACAGCAGGCCCCAGAGGTATACAGCAGGCCCCAAGGTATATACAGCAGGCCCCAGAGGTATACAGCAGGCCACAGAGGTATACAGCAGGCCCCAAGGTATATACAGCAGGCCCCAGAGGTATACAGCAGGCCCCAGAGGTATACAGCAGGCCCCAAAGGTATACAGCAGGCCCCAAGGTATATACAGCAGGCCCCAGAGGTATACAGCAGGCCCCAAAGGTATACAGCAGGCCCCAAGGTATATACAGCAGGCCCCAGAGGTATACAGCAGGCCCCAGTGGCAGTCGCCCCCCCATCATGGAAAGAACCCCCACACTTTGCAGAGCACCCCCCCCCCCCGCTGCATTATCTTACCATCCAGGGTCTTCACCGCGGGTCCTCCAGTCCATCCACGCGCGCTGTCTTCCCGGTCTCATGTGACCCGGCGGTCGCAGTGGAATGACGTCATCGCGCCGGGTCACGTGAGACCTGAAGACAGCGCGCGATGATGACTGCAGGACCCGCGGTGAAGACCTGGGTGGTAAGATAATGCAGCGGGGGGCTCTGCAAAGTGTGGGGGCTCTTTCCATGATGGGGGGGCTAGTGCCACTGGGGGCTGCCTGTATACACTGGGGGCTGCCTGTGTACACTGGGGGGCTGTATGCACGGCTCCCCCTGCCGCTGTGATGGGCGGGGGGAGCCGTGCATATCTAATGAGCGGCCCCACGTGACGGGCCGCTCACTCATCAGCCTCCCCCCGCCTCCTCCAGCCTCCCTAGCAAAATAGTTACCGTATTGACCCGTGTATAAGTCGAGGGGGTGACTTTTCAGCCCAATTTTTGGGCTGAAAAACTCGGCTTATACACGAGTATATACGGTAAGTCTTAGCAACACAGCAGAGCTGGGAAAGCTACCCCAGTCACTCCAGGCTGCCAATAAAGATTGGGCATTGACAGGGAGGTGTCAATCAGAGGAGGGGGTGTGCTGGACTGCTGCGTGCGTGACATTGTGGTCCTGAAACTTTGATCACAGGGTAATAAAGCCTTTGGTTTACTTACACAATAGCACACACCCTGGTAAGAGAGGCACAGTTGACATTGACTGTGAGGTGCCAGACTGCTGTGCATGTGACAAAGTAGTCCTGCAATGGTAATCACCAGGTGTTAAAGCATTTAGTTTAGTTAAACAATAGGCTTTTGTTTTTTAACCCCTGCAGTAGGCTGTCCTCAGCTTATATAACAAAAAACCTCCCGACAGATTGGTCTCTTTGTCATTCCATAGCATTTTCCCTATATTTTGCTGCCATGTGTTGCTTTTTCTAGTTGTTGAGCTTGGCTTTCTTTCTCTAGAGTTTTAAAATATTGAGCTAACATACGCTCTTGTGGATCTGAATGATGGTATAATTAAATAGCAACATCTGCTGCCGGAAAAGGTTTGATAGGAAAAAAAAACTATCCGTAAGATATAATACATGGACCTAGCTTTGAGCTCGGGGATACAACCTTCCTATACAAAGTGTGGTAAGACTTGGAAACCAAATGGGGGATCATTACCTGAAGAATCATGCTGCTTACTAAAGTTTAGTAGTCTGGAAAGGCTCCACCTGTCATTCTTGTCAGAATTTTGTGGTGCGGGAAAAGTCTCATGGTATGACCTAAAAACTGTTCCTATACCGGCTCTGCTGACTGAACTAAACTCTGACAAAGCATTCATCCCACTCACGATGGCAACTGATGTGGAGCAGAGCTGTCACGAACTGTAGACGAGGAAAGCAGAAAGCTATTATCTAGAGAACAAAGATATGTAGTGCAGGAAAATGATTTCTCAACATCAAATGGGTCACAGAATATTTTAGATTTAGCTTCCGGATTGAATATTTATGGGAGTGTTAAGACTTTTTCTTTCCATCGCAAAATTTGTCCACATGGAGACCCTAATTGGGAGAAGATACTCCGAGGCTTGTCTAGAGGCGACCCTTCATCTGTACAGGTCAGGCTTTCTCAGATGAGATCTGACTGTAGGTCAAGGTGGATATCAAATGACATTTTGCACAAAGCTGACCCCTCTAAAATAACAATGAAAACAAAGAATTGTACAGTATGGATGATTTTAGTAATCAAACAGGAGATCATTTTTGATTCAGTCACATCGCAAACCGTTACAAATAAAGCTTCACTGTAAGAGTAAACTAACACTTCAGTAAAGGCGACTATTTTAGCTTCTGGAAATGAAGTTTATTCATTTTAGTTCTACTGGCCAGAGATAATAAAAGCCTGGCACTGTTTTCTCATTCGTTTGATTCTCCGTTGTGATGATCACAAAACCAAGTCAAAATTTCCATTGAATGACCAGACGAGATCTTGTAAACCATGAAAGTATCTAAGGGTGCCTTCACATGCGTTCCTTCGCAGCGTTCTACGGAGGGATCCGCATGTGAGCGCAGCCACCGCAATCCCTATGTTTATAATGGGAGCGCACGGTGCTGCGCTTGACTGCGCATGACCGTGCGCACCCATTCACTGCCATATTGATTTGTGCGTAGACGAATGCCTGCGTACAAAATCACACATCTCGTCCGCACCAGGAATGCAACATTGTTCCTGGTGCGGACGAGACTGTGTGATTTGTGCACAGCTCGCCTGCGCACAGATCACATATGGTAGTGAATGGGTGCACACGGTCATGCGCAGTCAAGCGCAGCACCGTGCACTCCCATTATAACATAGGGGATTGCGGTGGCTGCGCTCACATGGCGGATCCCCTCCGTAGAACGCTGCAGACAGGTCCACAAGTGTGAACCCAGGCTAAAGAAACATAGAACTGGACGATCCCTTTAATGCTTGTTAAAATAAACCAACCACCTGCATGAAGGCAATGATTATGCCCCAGGACATCATGTTTCACTATGGAGACTTAAACTTATTTTTTAACCCTTTAATGAACAGCAAACTTTTCATTTTGCACTTTGTTTTTTTTTCCTAAACTTTCTTCCACAGCCTTAACTTTTTCATTCGTCAGTCGGCATAGCTGCACGAGGGCTTGGATTTTTGCAGGATGAGTTGCACTTTAGAAAAGTCCAAGTGGGATGAAATAGTGAGAAAAATGCAATTATATAATTTTAAGATTTTATTTTATGTTCATTGAGAGGAGAGAGAGAGAAAGAGAGAACCCTCTGACCATAAGAGGTTACACTTTACAGACTAGTTAGAGAAATTGACTGTAAGAGCTTACACTCTACAACAGTGACAGAACTCCACTGACCATAAGAGCTTACACTCTACAGTAGAGAGATAGGACACCGCTGACTATAAGAGCTTACACTGTACAGTATAGAAAGAGCTCCACTGACTGTAAGAACTTACACTCTACAGGAGAGAGGGCCCCACTGACCATAAGAGCTTACACTATGCAGTAGAGAGAGGGGCCCACTGACTGTAAGTACTTAAACTCTACAGTAGAGAGAGAGGACACTGCTGACTATAATAGCTTTCACTGTACTGACTTGTAAGAACTTACACACTACAGGAGAGAAGGTCCCGCTGACCCTGAGGCCATGTTCACACATCTCCGCTGCTAGTATTTAGCAGGTCTCCGCTAAATACTTAGCTTTTTTCAGTGAGTGAATGCTGAGCGCCGCGCTTCCTGGTGACGCAGCCTGTTACCCGATGTTGATCGTGGTAACCTCTTCCACACAAGGCTTCCTAGTGTCGCTTTCCAGAGCTAGCGCGTTTCTGTCGCTGTTAAGCGGACACTAGCAGCTTGTGTTGGAGTGGTTACCACGATAAACGGGTACTGGGCCTCACCGAAGCGCGCACTCACTCATCTCCACTTCACTGAAAAAAGCTAAGAGACCTTCTTTCCTGTAGTGTGTAAGTTCTTACAAGTCAGTGGAACCCTATATATACTGTACAGTGAAAGCTATTATAGTGAGCGGTGTCCTGTGTATATTTGCAAAAAATAATCTGGCTTTTTTATGTTTCTTTTGGAGTAATGGCTTCTTCCTGGCAGAGTGGCCTTTCAGCCCATGTTGAAACTTGTTTCACTGTGGATAATGGCACAATCTTATCAGTGTAATGACCGGAGGTCCGAAAGAGATCCAGTGAGTCACAAACCTAGACAGAGGCAGAAATACACAACACTTCCTTTACTGACATAGGGGTTAAGGTATGGTTCAGTATAAAATGGAACAGTCTTAGATTCCCCCTAGGACACTATCTCTATTAATTTCACACACAAAAGCGAAAGCTGAAATCTATGTGCCAATCCCAAGGTTCCCAGATTATGTGTATTTCACTAAGATCTGGAACAATTTAACCTAAACACTATGTCAAACTCTTGTGAGGGTGTCCTATGGGCACCCCAAGGATGACACACGAGTATAAACTTATCAAAACTAACAAAGATAAGGCACAAAACTATATCAGTGACTCTTATATACCTAGCCTAGGAATACCCGGGTATCGAAAAACTACAGTACCGTTAACCTTAGGTGTGGTCTCCCAAAGGCCTGTGATTTGCATTAGCTGCAACTAGTCCCAAAAAAATAACCTTTGGTGCAAAAAAACTATTGCACAAACAGCAAGGTCCTGTGACTTGTCAGCCAATAGCGAGCCCACATGCCGCGAGCCATATAATGACCTCGGCAGTCGTTGGGACCCTGTCACACAGCAGCTAGTCTGACGACTCAGACCTACATGGCTGAGTTCTGAGTCGCCAATCAGGTCATTGTTAAGGTGTCAAACACACCGATGCATGCTGCCCAGCGGGAACCTGACAATCAAAAATGGTCCAGGCCATTCCGACACGATCGGCATGTCACAGCAGGGGCCTGGTCGCTGCTACGTGTCAAACATAGCAATATCGCTGGCGAGGTCGCTGTTGTGTCACAAAACCCTGTGACCCAACAGCAATGTCGCTAGCAATCTTGCTATGTGTAACGGGGACTTTAGCTCTCCATTCATTCCTCATACACCCTCCCTAAGAATATAAAACAAGCAAAGAATAAGAAATAGATGTTTGAGAGAAGATTTACATTACACATCTGTACATTTAAAAATGGAAAAATGTGACAGATGCTGCGTGCAGGAACATACATTGATGCACAGTCTCGCCTTTGTAAATCTAACCAACATGAGGGAGAATAAATAGAGGTATTGCTTTTATGATCCCTTTTGTGTGCAATTTTTCATCTGCTTCAAACGATACATTATACCAGTAGACTGTCACAGCTAAAACAAGTCTATCTGCCAAAATGTACATTTAGAGCATGTGAGATATGTGCCAAAATCCCGTTAATTATCCCTGTATATGTTGTTTCACAGAGAATGGAGTCATGGTTAATACGTTTTTGTAGAATGCAGTGGCAGAAACAATTTTAAGCAAAAACATTATCAAGATAATTACTTTGAGAAATAATTTGACTCCGCGGTTAAAGATCCCAATTAAACAAGAGTGCCGCTGACCTCGGTTGCTTCGAGAGTGTTGTGTTATTAAGCTAGAAAACGCATGGAGTGAGAGCCCGGCTAATTTTTCTTCCTCCTCTTTTCCTGTTTATATTTTAGAGATCAAATGCAAAACAAGTGTATTGGATACTTTTTAATTGATGCCAAAGTTGACATTTCAAAGAAATTGACCATATATTTTTTGAGATACTCTTCCACTTATGAAAATCAATTGTGTTATTTCTTTAATTAATTAGGTAACTAAACAGAAAAATGCACGCTTTCACTCGATCAAAGTTCAGCAAGAAACAAGTAATTAGACAACATTTTGCAAATCATAAAGAAGAGTTAAGAGTTTATCACTTGTAAGGACTTAAAAAAGGTATTCAAACTTAGTTGAATGTTTGTGTAACCATAACTCTTGAAATGGATTACTTACACAAGAACAAACTGTAGATTTTAAAACACAAAGTAATTAAATAAAATCATAAAAAAAATGGGAAAAAAAACCCTTTCACATTGTTAATTACTTGGAACATTAAAAATAACTTTGCTAATTGCACATCCCAATGTCTATTATATCACAAAGCTGTACAAGTAATTGCATTTTATTAACATGAAAAATAAATTAGCATGCTGCTACAAGAAAAAAAATAAAGATCTCACTGCTTTGCTGCAAGTAATATAAGCAAAAATGTAAAATTATTTTTAAAACTTATAGCAACTTTGTCAACTTATACCGACTTTAAAGGGAACCTGTCACCCCCTTTGGTCATTTTAAACTGTGCCCACCTGCTTATACATAATGTAAATGGGGTTCTTGTAACCCCTCTATGTGCCCAGACGTGCCCCACATACCTCAGAAAATAACTTTTACTGTGTTCAGCGCTGGCCTCCTATTGAGTCCGGGAGGCTGCTATTTAGCCCAGGTGGATAAAGTCTTCGCCGCCTCCCCGGCTGCATAACCCGCCTTGCATTTTTAAAATTCCCGCCCTTCCTGTGATCGGAGCTTGAGTGACAGCTGCACTCGCGCCTGCTAAGTGGCGCGGGTGTCCATGCTCCATTGAACATAGTACCGATGTCTCGCGAGACTTTACAAATCTCGCGAGACATCACCACTGACTGGGGCACCTGCGCCTGCACAGTGGAGCTGGTGTCCATGGATTGAGACGATGTCTCGTGAGATTTGTGAAGTCTTGCAAGACATCGACACTGTTCAATGGAGCGCAGACACCCGCTCCACTGCGCATGCGTGAGTGTGGCTGTCACTCAAGCGCCAGTCAAAGGAGAGGCGGGAATTTTAAAAAGTGCCGGGTAGGTTTTGAAGCCAGGGGGGTGGCAAAGACATAATCCACCTGGACTAAATAGCAGCCTCCCGGACTCAATAGGAGAAAAACGCTGGACACAATAAAAGTTAGTTTCTGAGGTATGTAGGGCACGTCTGGGCACATAGAGGGGTTACAAGAACCCCATTTACATAATGTGTAAGCTGGTGGGTACAGTTTAAAATACGCAAAGATGTGACAGGTTTCCTTTAAAAAGACATAAAAACTGAGTTTGATGCTATAGTTGTACCATTTCAATGTCTTTTGCAAATTCAGATAATTATGCCAAGGGAAGACCGGAAATGTCAAAATTGGGGTGAGACCACATCATGGGCCTGGTGACACATGACCACATGACCTGGTGATCCTGGTCATAGGATGGACAATTTTGAAACAAGAAAATGATGTGCCCATCGGTCATCTAGGTAGTGTTTTGACTGAGTGGTCAGCAAGACTGTGTAGTTTCACCCTTAGAATTAGTGGGGGGACTAGGTCTATTTTGGATGCTAAGAGTGCAATCATTAGAGAAGAGGAAACATTTGAAATTTTAATTTGCTAGCTTCGCTGAATTTTCTTTTAATCAAAACTACTCCAATACCTCTCTTCATCCTAAAATGTGTGTATGACACAGTGACTCTCCTATTTTTTTTCTCCTATCAATTTAATCTTTGTGGCTTTGTTTTCTTCACATATTATTTACTCGCTATTTATACAGTTTCTTTAGTGTTTTATGGCTTTCTCTCCCTATCTCTATAGCTAAGCTGTGAGTGGTGATGTCCTCTTACTATCCAGATTCACCACAAAATGACTGCTGCATATGATGCTTCTGCTTTTGTCCATGCTATGATAGTCCTCCTCATTGGCTGGGCAACAGCAATAGATGTGGTATTAGCAGCAGCAGAACTAATGAATGGCACTCACCGGTAAGTATAAAACTTCTCTCATTTCATCCTCTGCATAAAACAACAAGGCAGGATTGGGAGTACAAATGACAATCAAATGATGGTTTGCATTGTATGCATTGATCGCGCTTCAACAGGACCTGTTAAAGCATGTTCCTCATGTGCATTGAAAGCCATCGTCTGCTTGTCTCCTGCACTCACCCTTCTCTCCTTGTTGTTTTATGCCGAGGATGAAATAAAAGAAGTTTTATACTTACCGGTGAGTGCCATCCAATATGTCTGCTGCTGAAAATGTTTATAGACTTGTTCTTTCTGGCTGTGCACCACCAGCTTCTGCCCATGGATCTGTCCATGTGTATACTGCGGAGTATAATAACCCATGTAGAAGTAGTGCTGGGCTGTTTCTTTATTTGTGTTCCAATAGATGTGATAGCTGCTAAGCCATATAGGAGATCCTTCCCAACCGTACCCAAGGTCATGTATTCCTTTTCTGCCTGATGCAATATTCTGCGATATGTAAAATCGCTACAGTCTTTTTTAGTTGATTCATAGAACCATAGAATGGTAGAGTTGGAAGAAACCTCAAGGACCATTGCGTCCCTCTTCTTGTGAGTGCAGGTTTTCTTAAATAATCCCGCTATATATTCAGCTTCTCCTTGATAATTTCCAGTGATGTAGAGTTTATGATATTCTGTGGACGCCGGTTCCACTCTCTGACTGCCTTCACTGCCAGAAAGTTTTCCTAACATCTAATCTGTATCTCCTTCCTTTTAGTTTCAGCCCATTGTTTCTTGTACTTCCTTGTAGAATTAAATTTTCCACTTTCAACAAATTCCTAAAAATCTGTCATAATGTTGCATCAAATTGATTCCCTCAACATTTGTAGACATGATACTGGTTTAAAGTAATTTTAGATGAGTACTGTGATTTAGTGTCTGCTTCTTACCAGAACTGGCACTGCACATGCTGCTGATGTTGCAAATTTTCTACATTTAGCTTCATGGGGTTGATCTGTAACAAGCTATAAAATGAGACCCTTCCTTTATAATTAATTATAAAAACATATCAACAGAACCTTACGTCGCCTATCACTAAGAGCCCACTAGATTGCTTTACAAAAAGATCATGTTAATATTATTCATCAGAGTATAACCAGCCTCGATTACTCAGGGTATGAACATATGCATGGATTATTATTGGCATTCACTGCCGGTTCTGTTTGAGTGAACAGATGGTGAGTGATGCCTGTTTTGTATGTGGCTCGCCTTGTTTAGTGTTGTTGTGTTTTACTTTGAAGATCTTGGCTGAGCAAATGAGATGACTTCCAATAAGATTGCTCTCATATTATCTTAAATCATTTAACCAAAACATTAAATGTATCTAATTTGTTTTGAGTATCTATGTAATACCACCAGGATACACTTTATAAGTATCATATTATCCGTTACTATTGTTGGTTTCCATTTGTAAAGAGTCTGATAAATTTTAGATTTAGAAGCCTCCAGCATTACTTTATTTACTGCCTGGTTTAGTCAATATATATTAAAGCCCCGACATGAACGATGGCAATCTATCATTTCAAAGGTCAAAACAACCATAGGGAGTCATCACAAATATGAGTAAATATCAGAAAATAAGTAAGAAATCATTTAAGAAGAGTGATCGGGAGGAAGGACATTTGCCATCACTGTCCTTCAAGAACATTTATGGTGTGGAAGTCATCATGAACTCCAAAGCAATCTTATGTTTTTCAAAGAAAAGGAAACTTACTAAACTGTCCAAGTATAAGTAGAAGACTTTCATGTGGCCCATATGATTGAAGCATACTCTCAGTATATAACCTTTCTCCATTGAAGTAGTTGGTTACAGATTCAATGACTTGTGCTCTGAAGTTATTACTTATTTGTATTATTAAAAATGTTTCCTCCTGGTTCAAAATATTCTGAGATGAATGCCCCAAGATTAGAAGCTTTCTAAAAACCATTTAGTGTTTACTTTTTAGGATATGCTTTGTTATATATACTGTATACATATGTGGCCGCAAAGTGGATTTTGTTAGGCCCTTTTCACAACTATGCATCCCCTGAGCTTGCCTGCCTTGCTCTAGTGCAAATGCAAGCGCAGGTGCATTTACAGGCAAGTGAAGGAAAGTGCATAGGCACATAGATACACAGCTCTTGCGCTCGCCTGCGCTCGGTGCCCCCATTGCCTGCTATAGACGAGTGCAGCCGAGCGCAGGAGATGAAATTCCGAAAGCACGGGTTTGACTGTGTCGACGTCACCGCACACATGCGCTTGCCTAGATGCACCTGGAAACGTGTAATGCAATGTTTCCAAGTGCATCTGGAGAAGCGCATGCGCGGTGAAATCAGCTCATTCCCACTCACGCTTCCGGAATTTCATCTCTTGCGCTCGGCTGTGCTTGGCCATAGCAGGGAATGGGGGCACCGAGCACAGGCGAGCGCCAGAGCAGTGCATCTATGTGCCTATGCGCTTGCCTGCACTTGCCTGTAAATGCACCTGGACTTGCATTTGTGCTAGCGCAGGGCAGGCAGAAGAGGCAAACGCAGGGGCTGCATAGATGTGAACTAGGCCTTAGTTTTGCTAACATCTCATAATATTGCATTGAACTAGTTTTGTGAGAAATTGGAGTCCCTAAAAGTGATAAGTAAGCATTAAGATACTTGGGTGCTCAGTAATCGAAGCGAGAAGTTGATGCTCTGATAGGCATGACTCGAGTTCTCCAATATAATGGAAGTCAATGGGCAACTCTAGCATTTTTCCCGAAGAGCTTCCAAAAAAATGCTTGAGTTTGCCATTTCCTTCCATAATACTCAGGAACTTGAGTTGTGCCCATCAATAGTGCCACTGCTCGTTTCGAATATGGAGCACCCAAGCATCTTATTACTCGCTCATCACTAGTCCCTAACTATATCTGTGTAAACAACAATGGAAGGTAAATCATACTTTTTTGTTGCCATTTGTTTTACTAGTCAGAACTGTTCCTTTGCAACTCTAGTCTGTAAATTAGTGCTACTTTTGAAATTTAATAGAATACTACTTTAGACTTCTTAACTGATTACTATACCATGTTGATTGTACACACAGTCCATTGATCAAACTATGTTTCTTAGGTATGAGAAATTTATCTCTATTTGTTTAGTCATTTCAAAGTCATATGTCTGATATAGACAAATCTGAGGGTATTTATTGCTAAAATATTAGATCCCTATAAAGTTAAGTTTATGTATTGTACGTGAAGCATCTCAATGATGTCTTTATGTGCTACAGTTTGATGACTAAAAGAAAGCCAATACTTTTTTTGAGAATTGTCATATGCTACAATACAGACTGTAAGCAACAGAAACACCAAACTGAACTTCAATCATGTTCATTATGCACTAGAGTTGATCTAATCTGGTGAGGTCCAAATTCGACAAATCTCAGAAACTTCACATTGAAATTTGATGTGCAGCAAAGTTTTTCAATGTAAATTGAATGTATCCTATTATGCTCTGCAGGATTCAGACCCTAGAACATGGTAAACATAGGATATGAAAAAATTAAAAATAACTCCTCAAGTGTAACATGACCATAACAGCCCCACTTCCAATTTTCATGACTCTTTTTTTTGGCTTTTCCCTGTTGAGCGCATCTCTCATTGGTCTCCTTTACTTTATGCTGGGACAGCGACTAGACCTCTAACGTCTTTGCATGACCTGCAATTCTGCCTCTCGTTGTGGTGTCATGACGTGCGTGATATGCCGTTCTGACTATCATGGCAGTGAACTAATCAGTGCTGAAATCATAATGTGAAGTAGGCTAAATAGCATGCATGTGGTCAGCAAGATGACAAGAAGAAAAGCAGAGGATCAGATGGTGGACGCAGCACTAGTGGTGTGATGTATGTGTCATGCCACTACTTAATGACACCACAGAGTCTACTAATCTGAAATCAGAAGAACCACTGGGGTTTGCATTGCTGTGGTTTAATGGCCATGAACTACTCTAGACAAGGGTCCAACCAATCCTTTTGCTCAGTTCTAGTCCGGCCAGATGTTAGTATCTTTTAATGGCCAGAAAAGGATCTTTTACTGTGAAAAAATAATAATTCTTACAAAAGTATGTGGGACCTTCTAAGATTCAAAATGTCTACATATCAATTATTATTATTATTATTATTATTTATTTATATAGCGCCATTAGGTTCCATGGGCTTTACATGAGGATAGGGGAGACAAGCACAATTACAATAACTCTAGACAATCAGGATAAATAGGTACAGGAGGGGAGGGGACCCTGTCCACAAGGGCTCACAGTTTACGATATCAATCCGTTGATATTGAATCTAGCATGAAAATGAAAACTGTGGCATCAATGTAGGAACGCCTCAGAACATTGCAAATTAGTTTCAAATTTAAAGTGTATCTTTACAACTAATTACTTTCAGCCCTATGGATAAATTCATAGACACTAATTAAAATTCTAAACTGCTACACATTATCTCTACTTGTGAAGGTGTGTGACAATCTAATATATAATTGCCGTAGGCACTTCCGTGTCGGACCCCGCAAAAGACCGTGGCTTTGTAACTCTGTGACGTTACCACGAGCGAAGCATTGCCCGCATAGCGGGCAATGCGAGTCGTTGGCGTGCGCGAGCAATGGTCGCGAGGCCATTGCGAGTCGCTGGCCGAAAATCGAACCAGAGGCTCAGTCGCATAGTTAGCGATTTACCGCTCATGTAGCGCGAGCAATGGCCGCGAGGCCATTGCGAGTCGCTGGCCAAGTTAGCGATTTACCGCTCATGTAGCGTGAGCAATGGCTGCGAGGCCATTGCGAGTCGCTGCCTGAGCCGCCGCACCTGCCGCAAGTCCCCCTATACTTTCTATAGGGATTACCGCAACCGCGCCGCAAGTGTAACGGTTATGCGGCAAACGCGGCAGATGCGGTTACACTTGCGGCGCGGTTGCGGTAATCCCCATAGAAAGTATAGGGGGACTTGCGGCAGGTGCGGCAAGTGCGGTTTTGCACTTGCGGCAAGTGCGGCCGCGAAAAAAAACGCAGTCAGCCGCGGTTTTTTTCGCGGCCGCACCTGCCGCAAGTGCACAACCGCATTTGCCGCACCTGCCGCAAGTCCCCCTATACTTTCTATGGGGATTACCGCAACCGCGCCGCAAGTGTAACGGTTATGCGGCAAACGCGGCAGATGCGGTTACACTTGCGGCGCGGTTGCGGTAATCTCCATAGAAAGTATAGGGGGACTTGCGGCAGGTGCGGCAAGTGCGGTTTTGCACTTGCGGCAAGTGCGGCCGCGAAAATCTTAAAAAAAATTTAAAAATATTCTAGACACCCGATGCATTTGCATCTGGCTCACAGCTAGTTACATAATACTTATCTATACAAAAAAATGTTTATTTCAAAAGATTTTTATTGATGCTCGTTAATTATGATAAAAAGTTAATTCAAAATTGTTTACAAATATGTACAAATTTACATATATGTACAATTTACAAAATTGTATGCAAATATTACAAATATTCCAGAAGAGGACACAAATCCTAATCCAAATTCATTATGTATGTATAGTCCAGTATAACATGTGGGCGGCATGGTGGCTCAGTGCTTACAACTGCAGCCTTTCAGCACTGAGGTCCTGGAGTCAATTCCCACAAAGGACAACATCTGCAAGGAATTTGTATGTTCTCCTCATGTTTGCGTGGGTTTCCTCCGGGCACGCCGTTTTTTTCCCACATTACAAAAACATACTGATAGGATGTTTTGATAGTGAGCCTCAATGGGGACAGCATCACTGATGTATGTAAAGTGCTTATTATTACATAGCACTTTACATACATCAGTGATGCTGTCCCCATTGAGGCTCACAATCTAAACATCCTATCAGTATGGCTGCGTTCACATTACGATTTTCTGGGATCCGTGGCTGTCCATTGTAAAGGGTATGTGTAGATGATCTGGAGACACTGAGTCCTGGATTCAGTGTCTATGGACCTGAGGGAAGAGACATTTGAATGCAGTTGCCCTGTGCCCATGATTTGCGTTTGCTGCAGTGTGGATTTACCTTGCATTCAGCCGCAGAGGCCACTTCCAACTCTGCAGCAATACATTATCATTCTACGGAGATGCGGGAGCGCGGCAACCCACACCGCAGGTGAGATAACACTGCAAAGTAAAAAAGCACAGTGGGCATCGGATTTCTAGAAATCCCATCCACTGTGCTATTATTGTTGAATGCAGTGTTTTCGATGCAGAAAATATACACTGTATCCAAAACACTACTAATTCTGATCATATTAACACATCCTAAGGGCTGTGGATAAAAAGCGCAATAAGGTCTTACCCAAATAAACAAACAGAAATTGACCGGAGTTGTGTGCTCACCATGTGCAGTTGTGTGACACACAGCCAGTAGACAGACTGTGAAACAGCTGCCACAGAAACTACGTGTTCAAAGGCTATATTGAAATAGTCCAGGGAGCAGAATAAAATGTGGATAAAATCTGCGATGCTAAAATGTGATGTATACGTCCAAAACACATATGGTAAATTCAGAGGTGTATGTAGGTTTCTGCCACCCGGGGCAAGACTTCAGTTTGGCACCCCCCCAACCCTCTCCCACCAGTGTGCTGCTCACACTCACCCCCCCAGTTTGCTGCTCAAACGCAACCCCCAGTTTCCTGCTCACACCCCCCATCCCCAGTTTCCTGCTCACACTACCCCCAGTTTCCTGATCATACTCCCTCCCCCCAGTTAACTGCTCACAATTCCCCCCAGTTAACTGCTCACAATTCCCCCCAGTTCACTGCTCACAATTCCCCCCAGTTTCATGCTCCACCCCCCCATTTCCTGCTCACAGTCCCCCCCAGTTTCATGCTCAATCCCCTCGTTCCAGTTTTCTGCTCACACACCCCCAATTTGCTGCTCACACTCCCCACCCCAGTTTCTTGCTCACACTCCCCAATTTGCTGCTCACAATCCCCCCCCGTTTCATACCCACACTCCCCCCACCCCAGCTTCCTACTCACACTCCCACCCCCCGTGTTCTTCTCGCACAACTCCAATTTGCTGCTCACATTCCCAACTCCGGTTTCATGCTCCCCCACCCCCAGTTTTCTGCTCACACCTCCATCCCCAATTTGTTGCTCACACTGCCCCCACCTTCTCCCTCCATGCTGGCTCCCTTCCCCTAATTACATTAATCTTCTGTTCAGCTTCCATGTAGAACGCTCTACTTCCCCAGCCTTCTGCCACGCTGTGCTGCTTCTGCTGAGTGACATCAGCAGCGTGGTCAGTTGATCTGATCACGCTGCTGAGGTCCCCCTGACCCGGAAGTGCGGGAACAGGGCGGCTGAAGACGATGCTTCCATAGTACAGGAGTCTGATAGATGCCTGTACATGGACAGCAGGAGCCGGCGTCTGCAGATCCTCTGCTCCTGCTGTCATCATCTCACCACGGGAGCAGAGAATAGCCGACTCCCACAGCGGAAGGGGGATCAATATGCAGCCGGGGGGAACTCCTTAGGCACTACAGCAGGAGGTTTCACAGCGCCCTCCTGCCTGCCTGTGCCCGGGGCACATGCCCCGCCAGCTTCCCCCTAGATACGGCCCTGGTAAATTAATAAAGGGGGTTGATTCAATGTGGTTCAGTGCAAACCTTGGTTCTTTTTTAGGAAGACCACCTCTCCTGAAGAAGATGCAAGGTTCACCTCGAAACACATCGAATAAATCACCATTGTTAATCTACCACATATGTTTTGGACCTATTCATCACATCGGCAGATTTTATCCACATTTTATTCCGGTTCCTGGACCATTTCATAAATTGAAAAAAAGGAATACTATTTTTTATAACTACAAGACAGAAGCGTTGAGCTGTCATGCTGTGAAGTGAATAAGGCTGGCAGGTAAGCAGTACTTTTACACTGAAAGCACAAGTTGGAAGATATTTACTAGAGCTTCATGAATATGCATCTATATTCCAATCATCCATGCCAGGGACTTCAATTCTCAACTTCCTTGTCATATTTCTAGCGTAAAAAGTGATATTTCAGGAGACCGCTGCAACCAAACAGGGATTGATATGTTAACTTGCACTGTTGAATGTGAGGATCTACTTTATAAGCCTGGAATACATAAATAAAACATGTTAGAGGAGCACAGCGGATTCATGCATCACTGCCTGGATTGCAGACAATAGGAATAAAATTCACTCAAACTGTGACTGTAAGCTGTGTCATTTTGAAAACACAATAGCTACTTTAGTTTAAAGTGGACCTGTCAGGCTGGCATAAAACCATGCCAGTGTCTTTAAACACAAAGTAAGGATCTGGTCTAATTCATTGTGAGCACACAAGCAGAAGGAAACATACCTTTTTAGTTTCTCTCTCTAAACCAGAATAGGACATTTTATAAAATTGCAAATTGGGCACATTTCTTTTCAAGGTCATCTTTAACCACAAAAAGTGGGGAGCCGATCCATCTAAGAATTGGCACTCCGGTATTGAAAAGAATTTTATAGTAGGTGGAAATACACCCAGTAAGTCATGTTGCAAATTAGCTATTTAAATGGGTCAATTTCAGTCATAATGATTACCAATTAAATGATAATTAAAAAAACATGGCTTTTGTCCTCCTATTTTTATAACTTTTAGAATGCTGAGATTTGGTCCTCAGTTGGCAATGGATCCAATATCATACTAAGGCTAGGGTCACACTTGGGCTATCACCCACGTTTCATGGAGCCGCTTAAAACGTACAAAATTTAGCAGAAGCGCATAGCGTTAACGGTAAGCCGTGCCCGGTAACGCAGCCCCATAGAAACCCGCTATTTACCTTAGCAGTGGCTCCACGCTAAGCATCAGGAAGTGCGCTTTTGGACAGCGCACAGGAAAACATTGCAGCCCACTTTCTGTGAGCTTTCCAAAAGCGCACTTCCTGATACTTAGCGTGGAGCCGCTGCTAAGGTAAATAGCGGGTTTCTATGGGGCTGTGTTGCCGGCGGCTTGCCGTTAACGCTATGTGCTTCTGCTATATTTTCTAAGTTTTGAGCGGTCCGTGAAACGTGGGTGACAGCCCAAGTGTGACCCTAGCCTAATTGATGAGCTGATCGGAGAGGGCTGCTTTCAAGTATTTCCTGATTCACAGGCATTTGCAAATTCGAACAGCTTTCAGTTTGATTTGCAAGAATTGCCCGCCAAAAATGAATTTATTTGCTCATTCCTAGCCAAGACTCAAAGCTTCACTGCAGCATTCTTAACCCATTGTAGACACTCTATGTTTTGGATAAGAATTAGCTAGCCCATCTTTCACCATAAGCATTGATGAACCATGGGTGTCGTTTACTGTTAAGTGGTTGTCTTTCCTTCAATCACTTTTTATTGGTATTAACCAATCTATATAGATTTTTTTTTAATTTGCAAACGCTAATAAAGGCTTATATTTTTTTTCTTACATCAGAGTGCTGGATTATGATTCTTTTTCAAAGCAATGCATGTAGCCAAGCTAAATCCAGCTACCGGAATTGAGGATTCATTGGTGAGCTAGTACTCAACTGTTAACAGAAGACATCCTATAAAACCTCCCTGATTTAGAGTGCCCTTACCAAGCATATAACCAATCATGACTTGCAACATTTTTTCAACTTTAAAAAGTGACTCTTTCTTTGAAAACTAATGTAGCCCCACCCTGGACATGCTCAAGAGATAATTGGTCTTTTTCACTTCATCTTTTAATGTTATGACTAATTGTTGTACAATGTAATTGTAAAGGTATTAGCACTACGAAGGCTTCTTGGATCCTGTAAAATATATACTGTGCTGTTGGATTGACTCCTAAGACATCCCTAGTCATCAAATAGTTCAATATGGCCCATCAACAATTATTATTTCAACATCCATTTTCCCATGCATTAGTGTGTGTATGAAATTCAATATACTTTTGATGGATGTTCTCTTGGCAGACAAGGTTAACATGGTTCAGGATGCAGTTTAAATCTTGCTCAGAAGCCTAGTAAATCACACATGCCAATTACGAGTATTAGCCACTAGGTTTGTCACTTTTCCACTTATATGTTACTTTATTAGTTTGTGCAGTTATTATTTTAGCACAGTGGGCATGGATAAGCCAGTGACACTGTATAATAACATCAAGAAGAAATGTATCATTACCCTTTGTTTGATAGAATCATTAGGGCACATAAAGAAACATACTGAGGACACTTTGTAGTTACCATAACAAGCAAGTTTCCTATTCATTTTTGGCTTCAAAGAGCAACCCTGGGGTCACATAATCCTTGTTAGTATACACAATGATTTTTGCTATACTGACTTCTTGAGAGCAAGGGAGCATGGGAGAGTAAGAGCTGTATAAAGGAATTTATTTTTGACTGTTTTAGTAGTTATTGTTTTGTCTTCATTTAGTTAAGGAGCATTATTAAAGGGTTTATCCATGTTTCAAGTTAATTTGAAAGTTAAATTTAATCATTAGATCTCTGGATAATAATAATTTCCACAATTGGATGTGCTTTAAAAAATAGTTCCTGTGTAGGGTTGAGTGAACCCGAACTGTAAAGATTGAGGTATGTACCAAACACCTAGTGTTTGGGCACGGACCCCAAACCCAGACTTGCCTGAGAAGTCCGTGTTGCAGTTTGGACTCAAGTTCAGCGGGAAGCTGTAAAAATAAACAAAATTGTGATTAAACATCTGTTCAAACTCCCGATTATTCACTAGAGATGGACACAACAACCAATCATAGAGGCTGTCTCAGAGAGTGAGTGTCTGTGGTTGGCTTGGAACAACCCATACATTCTAGCATCTACCCTGCACAGTGTGATATTAATGGGTAAATGTACACGGTACATATCAGGTGGTGAATTTAATGAAGAGAAAAGCCAGCAATGATTGGACGCAGGGTTTGCATGATGTCACAATGTCATGTGAGCCCCGTGAACGTGATTACTGAAACAGCTGGAATGACATCGGCACAGGAGGTGAGTATAGGCGTTTTTTATTTACCTTGGGAAAATATATGGAAACAGAAGAGGTTGTCCTGGACAACACCTTTAAGTTTGGATTTCTGTTTGACACTGTTGAATTCTTCTTTCTCTCCATTGAATCCCAGAACATTGACACAGTGCCTACACATCCATAGTTTCATATTTTTT
Organism: Allobates femoralis; assembly: GCA_033576535.1. Classification (NCBI taxonomy): domain Eukaryota; kingdom Metazoa; phylum Chordata; class Amphibia; order Anura; family Aromobatidae; genus Allobates; species Allobates femoralis. Next base: position 68,389,979 of record JARQOC010000002.1, on the reverse strand, counting down.
AAGGATGAAGGTAGACTATAATGGTGCTGTCACACAGCACGATCTGGCCAGCGATGTCGGAAGCGATGCCCGCTCAGTTCCGACATCGCTGGCCAGCTGTCACACAGCATCGCTGCGGCCGGCGATGTCGCAGCGACGCGGGCGGTGACATCGCTCGCTGGGCTGGGCTCAGCCCAGCGAGTGATCCGCAGCAACGCTGCGGTATAGCTGGATCGCCGCCTGGCGATCTCACACGGCGCGATCCAGCCTTATCGCGGGTCGCCGGTTGCCAGGTTTATGGTTCTTCCCGTAAACCTGTCAACATGCGGCCAGCGATAAAACGCGGTCGCGCCGCTCATTTACACAGCGCGACGTCACTAGCGACATCGCTGATACGTCACTTTTTCGGCGATGTCGCTAGCGACGTCGCCAGGTGTGACTGCACCATAAGTCCATCTTCTTCGACCCATAACCTAACATGTTGATCCAGAGGAAGGCAAAAAAACCCACATGGGGCAAATATTGAGCTCCATACTGGGGAAAAAAATTCCTTTCTGACTCCATTCAGCAATCAGACCTGATCCCTAGATCAACACCCTATCAAGGAATCTAGCGTATATTACCTGTAATATTACATTTTTCAAGAAAGGCATCCAGGCCCTTCTTAGATGTTAGTAGTGAGTCACTCATTACATCATGTGGCAGAGAGTTCCATAGTCTCACTGCTCTTACAGTAAAGAATTCGAGTCTGTGATTATGATTAAACCTTCTTTCCTCCAGACGTAGAGGATGCCCCCTTGTCCCCGTCTCAGCCCTAAGAGTAAAGAGATCATTAGAAGGTTCTCTGTACTGTCCCCTCAAATATTTATACATTATTATAAGATCACCCCTAAGCCTTAGTTTTTACAAACTAAATAACCCCAAGTGTAATAACCTGTCTTGGTATTGCAGACCCCTCAGTCCTCTAATAACATTGGTCTCTCTTCTCTGGACCCGCTCTAGTTCAGCTATGTCTTTCTTATACACGGGAGACCAGAATTGTACACAGTATTCTAAGTGTGGTCGGACTAGTGACTTGTATAGAGGTAAAATTATGTTCCTTTCTTGAGCATCCGGACTCTCCGGATGAACTATGGTGGCTTAGGAGACACCAAATAGAATTTAAAGGACTAAAAAAACATACATAAATATTTATGTTTTTTTTCAGTGTGATATTGATCACATTATATCAACCTTGAATGCACTAGGATTTCATATATACTGTAATTTCAAATATTGACATAGGTTACACGAGTGATAACTGATGTCTCTTCTGAGTATACATTGCTTCGAGAGATGGTATCATCAGGCCGGAGCTGCTGACTTTAGATTGCCTCTGTACGCTCATTTCTTTAGCAATTGGGTAGTGGAAGCAGAGATCTGCTTTGTATATAAATGAATGGAAGACACACACTGTAGCATCATGCTTTACTGATGAGGAGATCATTATTTCTTTTCTTTTTATTTATTGAACTCATAAGCAGAAGCTGAACTGCAATGTGAAATTATCTCCAAGTCATTAGTTAGATCAATGCTTTTTAGATTGGGATTGATATAAATACGTGATTCATTCAGGTCAGAATTACTTAATCTATAGCCGTTAAAAAATCAGTTTTCTTCTCCAAATTGGAAATGGAATTTCACCTTAGACGGCAAATCTAAAGTGATACAAACAAAAAGTAAATATTTCACCCATCTCCATTCCAGACTTTGCTTTAATATATTCCTTAGGTTCTGTATAGATTTGCATTGTATCTGGCTTTTCCCATGGAAGCTACAACATTGTGACATATCCAATGTAGAATGTGTCACCAGCGGTCCCTATTGACTTGACCCTTTCTGTATTAACGTCTACCATTATTTGTCTCTTCTCTCATCTCTTACTCCTTGTCTCTATCAAGCCTTCTTCCTATCTGTTTCATGAATTCCGCACTAATACTATACTGACCAGCCCAATCGATGTAAAGTGGTGTCTGTTAGGTTTTTGAATGGTTCCATCTCTTTTTGAGGAATAGAAGTGCAGTGTCATTCTTCTCGCCTAGTTTTATATGCAAATTTTCTCTTCTGAGATTAAGAAGATGAACTCTGATTGCATCTATTGGACCTAGCAAATCCTTAAAGTCAATATCAACCCTTGCTATATGAGGTAGGATTATACCCAGACTAGTGTTTGCAGACACAGTGTTTCAGGGTATTGATCCTCATCAGTGCAAAGTATGAGATCTGATCTGATTGGCATGTCACTCTCCTTATGGTGCCGTCACACAGCACGATCTGGCAAGCGATGTCGGAAGCGATGCGCGGGTGCCCGCTCGGTTCCGACATCGCTGGACAGCTGTCACACAGAATCGCTGCGGCCGGCGACACCGCAGCGATGCGGCAGTGACATCGCTCGCTGGACTGGGCGATCCGCAGCAACGCTGCGGTATAGGCTGGATCGCCGCCGACATCGCTCTGGCGATGTCACACGGTGCGATCCAGCCTTATCGCAGGTCGCCGGTTGACAGGTTTACGGTTCTTCCCGTAAACCTGTCAACCTGCGACCAGCGATAAAACGCGGTCGCGCCGCTCGTTTACACAGCGCGACATCGCTAGCGACATCGCTGAAACGTCACTTTTTTGGCGATGTCGCTAGCGACGTCGCCAGGTGTGACGGCACCATTAGGCTTTGTTCACACTGGGAATTTTTGATCGCTTTTAGGTGCTGTATTATTTTTTAAATTGCACCAAAAGTGGGTCAGTCAAAACATCTGCCAGCCAAGGGAATGGGGTTTTCAATTTGCTGTTTAGACGTTGCATTTTTTGACTGCTGCATAAGTGGTGAAGAAAGCTTATCTGATCTAGAAATAGTTTTTTTAAGTACTGGGTATGTCATATGTCAGGTGCCCCCTTTGATGTGAGCTCCCGTGGTGAGCTCACATCTTTTCCCTGGCATCTCAGCTGATTAAATCAGCTCAGATGTGGGGCTACCACCAGTGATTATGATCGGCGGTAGAATCACACTGATACAAAGCGCCATGGCGGGGATAGTGCGGTTCTCCACCGAGATCGGAGATTCCACAACAAGATTGCGGGATCTCTGTGAGTTACCTGATAGCCCGGGTTCCTGCGGTGACCCCAGAAGCTATCAAGGATCACGTCCGGCGGATGGTTGGCAAGCACTGCCAACCACTGAAAGTGATCATTTGTGCTATGTCCCAATGTGCTGCAGCTCATCGTCCCGATAGCACAAGAGATTGGACTGTGCAGCACTATGGGGCTTATGGGGCAGTGTAAAATAAAGAAAAAATAACAAGAAAAAAGTTTGTAAAAATATGAAAAAAACACAAAATTTCAAATCACCCACCTTTTCCCCCATTCAAATTAAAAGTAGTAGAAAAAATCTAAATAATAAACATATTTTGTATCATCACATTTAGAAACGCCCGATCTATCAAAATATAAAATCAATTAATGAGAGTTGTAAACTGCGGAACGAAAAAACGAGTCTAAACGCCAAAATTATGTTTTTTTGGTCGCCGCCACATTGCAATAAAATGCAACAATGGGTGATCAAAACAGTGCATCCACCCAAAAATTGTATCATTATGTTATGAATGTCAGCTCAAGCGGCAAAAAATAAGCCATCACACAGAACCAGATCCTGAAAAATGAGGACGCTACAGGTCGCGGAATACGGCACCAAAAGCGCAATACTTTTTTTTCAAACTTGTGAAATTATTTTCACCCCTAAGATAACAGTAAAAGCATACATGTTTGGTATCTACATACTCGTACTGACCCGAGGCATCATAGTGACATGTCAGTTTTACCATATAGTGAACACGATGAATAAGAAACCCAAAAAAATGTGTAACTGCACTCTTTTTTTTGCAATTTCATCGTATTTGGATTTTTTTTCCAATTTCTCTATACTTTATATGGTAAAATAGATAAGTTCATTTAAAAGTACAACTCATCCTGCAAAAAAAAAACCCTCATATGTCTACATTGACGAAAAAATAAAACATTTATGACTCCTGGAAGAAGGGGAGGAAAAAACAAAAACTCAAAAATGAAAAATCGCACCTGGGTTAAAGGGGTTAATAAAGCATGTATCATGCATTAAAATTAAGTTTTCCATAATAAGAAGCAAGATACAAAAGCGAAGCCTGTAGTTCAAGTAACATCAGTGGCAAGTGGTGAGTGACAAAAAAATCAAAGCCAAACTGGCTTAGCTGTCCATAACTAAAATCACAGCACAGATTTCAGTTTTAGAGATTCAAGTTTAAAATGTGATTATACAAATTTTCGTACAAGGTTAATTTTAACGTTCATTTTAATTAATAGATCTTGGATTTATAATAATTCCAACAATTGGATGTGTTTAAAAACATTTTCCTGTGCTGAGATAATCTTACATATGTGTCCCTGCTATGTACTGTGTAATGGATGTGTCTGACTGTACAGGGACATGGTCTGATCATACCACATCTCCTGTGCTGAGATAATTATATATATGTGTCCCAGCTATGTACTGTGTAATGAATGTGTCTGACCGTACAGGGACATGGTCTGATCATACCACATTTCCTGTGCTAAGATAATCTTATATATGTGTCTCTGCTATGTACTGTGTAATGAATGTGTCTGACTGTACATGGACATGGTCTGATCATACCACATCTCCTGTGCTGAGATAATCTTATATATGTGTCCCTGCTATGTACTGTGTAATGGATGTGTCTGACTGTACAGGGACATGGTCTGATCATATCACATCTCCTGTGCTGAGATAATCTTATATATGTGTCCCTGGTATGTACTGTGTAATGGATGTGTCTGACTGTACAGGGACATGGTTTCATCATACCACATCTCCTGAGCAGGGGAGGATGCAAAAATGTATACACACATTACAGCATGGGATCATAGATGATTCTTTTTGTGAGATACAATATATAAGATTATCTCAGCACAGGAGATGTGGTATGATCAGACCATGTCCCTGTACAGTCAGACACATCCATTACACAGTACATAGCAGGGACACATATATAAGATTATCTCAGCACAGGAGATGTGGTATAATCAGACCATGTCCCTGTACAGTCAGACAAATTCATTACACAGTACATAACAGGGACACATATATAAGATTATCTCAACACAGGAACATTTTTTAAAACACAGAGTTGTGGAAATTATTATTATTCCAATATCTATTTATTAAAATGAAATTTTCTCATGGGAAAACCCTTTTAGTTGGCAGCAGTTTTCTTATACAAGTCCTGGGAAACTTAGGCTTTGCTGAAACTGTATCTATGTAGGAGGTATCTGTTATTTTTATTTTACTATGGGGAATATAGTCTTTACAGGGATTGTTGCAGTACAGGTTTTCTTAGCAATCTGAAGGTGGAGATGGCTTGAAACACAGATTTCAGCAATGTGTTGTTTATTAAGCTGTGTGCTAATGTTTACTTTTAATGGGGGTTTTATCATTTGGACATTATCTTTGCTGGAACTAGCTACCTCATGCCAAATCTTCCAGCCACACCTCTTCCTGTAATAAGCAGTTCTCTGTAAATATACAATGTACATAGAAAACTGTGGTGTAAGCGGGGTTAGCATTCCGAACTCTGATAGTGTCACAACTTCTGCACCCAGGAAACTAAGTAATACATTATTGAATTCAGGGACTCTTTTCCTATATTATGCCGCTCTCAGAAGAGATAGCAAATACCTGGTGACAGATTCCCTTTAAGAAGGGGGTTGCCTGAGTATTTGACTACTACTTCGATAGTGTAAACAGTTTATGTGACATATTTAGTATAATAAATATTCTATAAATAATGCAAATATTCTTTAAAATATTCTTGAAAAGTTTTGACGTAAAAAAAGAGTAGGTTGTATTTCCAAAGCTTTGAAACGCCTCTCGGTAGCTTGTGTCTGGCGGTGCACCTTGGCTCTAGTAATGTGAACAATGATGTGCTGTAATACTACAGACCTGGGCACAAGGCTGGCACTGGTTTTGGAAGACCGGAGCCATGATTCTCCAATCCTTGACAAACCGGCTTGTGATTTCCTTTCTTACCTATCATTGATGTCTTTTGAATAACTTTTCAGCCGGAGTATGACTATTTGTAATTGTACTTTTATACCTATTGTTATATTTATAGACTTATAGAACGCCATTAGTAATGCTGCAGCCCTCCATCCCCATTCACAGTATGAATACTTAGATCACAGAGATTTGTGGCCTCACCGTTCTCGTTCCATAAATCAGCAGGACAACATTAAATTACAACACAACATGATGGGATGAATTGCAGAAACTCTTTGTAGTCAATATCCATATTTAACCCCAAGACAGGAAAAGCTTTTAAATCTGTGATCTAATGCACCACTCACCTCATGTACAATTTCTCTTTGCATATCCACTTGTCAGCGTTATAATGTACAGTATTATGCATAAGCGTTAAGTAGCTAAAGAAATGCATGTCTATCACATATAGAAAACATGAGACACTTGCAGTAAGTAGCTATAGAAATATGTTGGATGATATACTGTAAAATAGAAAAAAATATGGGTATAGGATTCATTTAATTATTTGGGGTTCATTGAAAATGTAGTAAACTCCTTGAGATGGCGAGTCTACTCAAAACTGCGCTGTCAGTGGGGTTAGTTTTTTTCAAGGACAAGTGTGAAATCCAAGATAAGAAAATTGAAGATCTTTTGAAGAAAGGCTAGCTTAGCAGGGAAGGAGGGAGGTTGGGGGGCTATTTTGCTTGGGCAGCTGGCTTAAAGGGATTCTGTCAGCAGTTTTTTGCTACCTTATCTGACAGCAACATAATGTAATCAAGGAGATTCTGAATCCAACGGTGTATCATATAGATTACTGGGTGCAGCCGTTCTGACACTATCAAAGAATTGAGTTTTGAGTTTTAGGCCAGTAGCTGAGCTGGGAGAGCTGCCCTCACATACACCAGGCTCTCAATAGAGACTTTGCATTGACTTTGAGGTGTCAAACACAGCAGGGGCATGTCAAACTGCCATACACATGAGTTTCTGCTCCTGCAATGTTAAACAGAAAGTAATAAACCCTTTAGTTTATATAAATAACAGCAGGCACACAGATAAGAGAGGCACAGTTGCATTTGTTTTTTTAATTCTTACAGCATTGTGTTCTTAGTTTACATAGCAAAATCCTGCTGGCAGATTCCCTTTAAAGGCAAGATGAAAATACACATTAATATAAGGTTTAAAGGGACTGTCTGGTCTAAAATGATAATTCTTCAGTCACTCTGTGTGACTCCAGACTTATCAATCCTCCTAGCACCTGCACTGTGCCTGTGAGGATTCGCTGGTTTCTAAGTAAGGAACGGAGCACAATTATGTGGTATGCATGTTCCCGGCAAGAACAAGACTAGTGAACGTGACTTCGCTATATACAAGTGGCCGACTGCCATACACTTGTATTAAGTGAGGCAGTGCCCACTAGTTGGGGGTTCTGGCCGGTAACATGCATACCACATAAGTGCGGTCCATTCCTGCTTTAGAAACAGTGAATCCTTTCAGGCCACAGTGCAGGGGCTAGGAGGATTGATAATTCTGCAGTCACACAGAATGGTAGCAGAATTATCATTTTAGACCAGACAAACCCTTTAATTATGAAAAAAAAAAATTCAGGTGATAGTTGTGTAGGTAGAACAAGTTGTGGATTTTTTAAATAAGAGGTATTTGCTTTAAAATAAATGTTTATCTGACTGTACGCTCACTTTTGAACACCTGATCAGCGAGGATGATCACATTTCATGGTTCCTATGATAAGCATAATTTTAAGTTTTGGCTACCTCCTCTAATTTATGTCTGTAGACAAACTGTCACGTCCCAAACTTTTAATTGTAGATTTGTATTTCAAATCTGTCAGTTGATGGACAATGCATGACAACATCTTCTCTGTTTCAGAATCAACCTATGTTAGCATTAATTAATTCTGTAACTTTTTGTCTGCTTCAAATAGTGTACATCATAGATAGGATGAATTGTGCTGCCAGGCTTCACCATAAAATTCATAAGACATCCATGGTAATATGGTAGATAGATCCTTTAGTATTGACGCATTTCGTTGAATTACATCAACTTCTCAGGATAAATTTTATCCTGAAGAAGTTAAATGTAATTCAACGAAAACACGTAATAATAAAGGATCCATCTACCGTATTACCATGGATGTCTTATGAATTTTATGGTGAAGCCTGGCAGCACAGAAGCTCAGCAACCCGACCATTAGTGATGAGCGAGTAGCAAAATATTCACACTCACTATACTCATACAAGTAGTTTTCAATACTCGCGTACTCATCCAAATAGTGAGTCCAATGTTAGTCATTAGTGATAGCTCCACCCACACAGATCCAGCATAAAATGAGTTTTTCTGGGGTAGGGTGGAAGGGGTGGCTTTTTTCCATTTTCACTGCTACAACACCTTGCTGTGCCCCCCAGAGAGAGCCTAACATTCAATCTGCTCTCACTGAGGTGCCGATCCCTTTGTGTACTGAAGGGAGTCACAATATGTGTCAGATTGCTCAAGATCCACACATCACTCACGAGCAACCACGACACTCGCCGAGTCCGAGTATCGTGAATACTGTACTGTCCGTGTGAGTAGCGAATAGTAACGATTGCACTCGTTCATCACTATTTTCTATCCTATCTATGAAGTACTGCTATCTGTGGCTTCCTTGCAGCAGCAGGTGATTGCATATAGTTGTTGTGTCTAACAAAACCCAACCAGTTGAGCGGCATCTTCAATCCCTTCAAGTAGTCAATTTTGTCATGTAAGACCCTTTGCGCTTTGTATTTCCTTCCAGTTTTTACTCTACTAGTTAGGTGATAACATTCAGTTTTACTGTACGTCGTAAAATGAGATGCGAGTGTGGTGCAGAGACCAGCACGGTTTTCTATTTATCCACTAGATGTCAGTCAATAGTGAAACAGTGCAGTATTTCATCATTTCATTTTTGATGTATAGACTGAATTGCCAAGAAGTAAAGCAATTACTCTAAAACTGTTAACATTCTCAATTTTTTGCATTTTAAAAAAATAAATAAAAATAAACAATTTCTGATGTGTTCCTTTAAAACATGTCTTTTATTAATAATTGGAATGATTAGATATAAATCTCTTTTAAACACATTTTTTTTATTGGTGTAAGGTTTTGTGTAGTAAAAGGTAGGAGCAGATTCCTGTTTTTCATGCATGCAGTGTGCGAATTGCTTTAGTTTGGAAGGACTGTCATGTTCTTTAGAATGACTGGCATTGAGTGACAAGATGAGAAGGAAGCCTGTTCAGGGCAGTTTGACCTTCAAGTAAAGGCTGTGACGGGTGACCTTCCGAGTATGCAACAAAAGAAATACAAAAGCTATTCCATCAAATATTAATATCTCATTGCAACCCATTGTACGACTTTACACATGCAACTTTTGTTCTTTTTAACATAATGCATTTAAAATAAAATGGTCCTTTCTGTTGTTCTCTTAAACTTGAGTACGAATTGCAGAGTTTTGTCGTACGTTGACCTGCGGAATACCAAGGTCTATTCACTCGTTACGGTTTTAGAAATGTTAAAAAAAAAGTAGAGCCTTTGAATACAACAATGAATCTAACTTTCGATGTGAGAACAGCCCATTTGTCATCTTTAGAAATGTAAAGAATGGTTAAAAAGCCTGTGATGACATCTTGCCGAAACGCTATAAAGTTTCAATATATACATTTAATTACAACCTGTGCAAATGTGTTTATGGCTAAATGGAAATTTTTATTTAGTAAAAGGATGCTTTTAAAATTTTCCCAATTTTTGCATTGTAACTTTCTTAATAATTAGTCATATAAACATAATTTAAAGGGAATGTGTCACCACATTTGACCTATCTAAACTATTAATATAAGCATACAGGTATACAGGCTGGAAAAAAGTCTTCCCTGTGTGCCTTACATCAGATGCTTTGTTGTGGATAACATAATCTTTTATCATTTTATGTAAATGACCTCTTCCAGGTTATGGGGAGGATGTTGCCTGGAAGATAACGCGCCTCCAGAGCTTTTTTATATAGCAGGTAGGATTACCAGTGTGATATGTGATGGCTGCTCTCTGCCCTCCTGATCTAACTATACAGTTCTGTGTGATTATAACTGACACCCCTGCAGCTTCCTCTCAGCTTCAGCTTCCATCTCACAGGTAGACAGGGGTTTTGCAATTCTGCAGACCTCAATGAGCTACAAAAAAATGTATTTGCGAGAAGGCAAAGTTAATTTCTCCTGTTTTGTGTTAGCTACTTGTCTCACACTGGTAAAGTCCCCGTAATGCCTCTTGAGGCAGAGTTATCTTCCAGCAACATCCTCCCCATTGCCTGGAAGAGGTCATTTACATAAAGTAATAAAAAATGATTTATCAACAACAAGACATCGGATATGAGGATACAGATAGACTTTTTTCAGCAGTCTATAACCTCTATGTCCATATTAATAGTCTAGATACAGTAAGTCAAATATAGTAACAGATTCCTGTTAGGTATCAGGAAAAAAAACATAATATGAAAGTCAAGCTTTTATTATAATATTTAGGATGTAGATTGTGTGCATCATTGTCCACTCCGAATTTATGAAGAGAGTAAGCTATACCTAACTCAGTTGCAGAAACAGGAGTCCAACAGAAAAAGACCTATGCAAGCAGCTTGATCCGTAAAAAACAAATATTTTATGACCATGAGAAAGGCGTACTACTGAAATGCGTAGTCATCTAAGGAGCCATAGACTGCATTAACAATATGTCAAATATATGTCACGTATGGATTTTAATCATGAAGGAATAAAATATTTGTTGTTATGGATCAAGTTGTTTGTATAGGTCTTTTTCTGCTGGACTCCTCTTTCTACGATTGAGTAACATATGAGTGTGAGCTTCCGCCCAAGGTCGAGCCGGACATTGGAAATCGTCTTTATGAGACAAATTTTTAACGTAATTTTTGTAAATATTTATGTTCCCAAAACGACAAACGTTATGTAGTAGTGATAACTTTAGCGGCTGACCAGAAAAATGATAATGATAAAAATTATAATTTTTCTAGTTAGCCACTAAAGGGATCACTACTACAATACTTTTGTTATTTTTGGGGCTATAAGTATTCACATAGATTTTTCTGGCTAACACGGCACCAAAATATTATTTTGTATTGTTCATCATAAAGTTAATGTTGATATTTTTAAAGATATTGTTGAAAAAAGGTTTTAAAATCACATTTGATTCAATGAAATGGAATGGAAATATGGCCAGTAGTAGCAAAGAGATATGTAAATTTGTCTTAACATTGTATTGCTGGCTTCATTTCAGTTTGATATTATTTATTATATTTTAGTCTTTTCTTTATTTTCATTACAACAAAATGTTCAAGAATTCATACCACATCTAGAAATTTGACATACATGTAAGTCAAAATCGGTAAAGTGTTCCTACAGTGACGTACATATACTGTACATCATGATGATTATGAGGGCACAGAAGATGTGTCTATATGATCACTACCAGGAGATCAACCAACAAAAGAGGTCCCACAGCAACGGCAAGTGTCGGCACCCATCCTTGCTGTTTAATCCTCTAGATCAGAGGTCCATAACATTTTTGACCTTAAGAGCCAAATTCAGCTTCAAATGAGAATTGAAGGCCACATCCAGCTCCTTCCCTCCCTCACAGTAGTGACACCCAGAGCCCCCATTACCGGAATAATTACAGCCAAAGCTTTTCTGCAGAAATAACACCGAGGCAAAAAACCAAGATTCAGAGGTTCCTATATTACCCCTATACAGATCTGCTCTTCTGTGCATGATTACTCACATATTTCACTATCTGGAGACCGACCTGTTCTTCATAGCTGTTTGCTAGACCTGGTGCTTATAGAAAAAACTGGAAGCAGGTATGAGCTAAATATCACGGGTCCGCAAGCAACATGTGGCTCTCGAGCCACAAGCTGAATACCCCTTCACTAGATTATGTGGTTAGTTGAAATTGTGGAAAAGAAAGGACATCCAACTCTTATCCTATTACCCCCCTCACAATGTGAATTTTGGGTGCTGATGGTTGCCATGATGATCAGAGGTCAAACAATGACCTCCTGGTCTGCCAGGCAAGGTTGCCTTTTAGATGCTGCCATAAGCAGGGTCTGAATGTCTCCTATCAGTGTAAAACTCAAAGATCTGTACTGTAATATGTGAGTATGGCTGTGCATTAGACCAACAATCAGAGTATTCAGTGTTAATGTATCATAGTTAAAAAAAAGAGGTATAGGAAGACAAAAAAAAAATGAAGAACAAAAATGAATAAACTTTTTTTGTCATTTAAAATGAAATTTTCATGTAAAATCAAATAGAGTACATATTTAACATGTCTACACCCAAAATATAAAACTGTAACACTAATTCACTTGTATACTAAATACCCTAAAAAAATCAGTTAAACATACTGCAATAACATTTAGACTATCACAGAAGTGGAATAAAATTGTACTTTTGAAATGTCAAATTAATCTGCTAAAAACAATACCTTCTAAGCTACATGGATGAAAACATAAAAACGTTGTAGCTCTATCAAAAAAAAGATAATTTTTTTGTAAAAAATTGCTTCTAGTGTGCAAAAGCAGCAAAACATAAAAAAAAATAGTAATCTGGTATTATTGTTATCGTGCTGATCTGAAGAAAAAAGTTGCCTTATCAGTAGTATTGCACTGTCATGGGCATACAATTTTTTTTTGAAAAATCAGGAATTTTTGTTTTTTGTTCATTCTGCATCAAAATGTCTAAATAGAAAGCCGTCAAAAAATTGTATGCACCTTATATGCAAAAAAAAAAAAAAAACCTGTAACAGTCCTACGATCCCTGGCAAAAATTATGGAATTACCAAACTCGGAGGATGTTCATTCAGTTGTTTAATGTTGTAGACAAAAAAGCAGATCACAGACATGGCACAAAACTAAAGTCATTTCAGATGGCAACTTCATGGCTTTAAGAAACACTAAAAGAAATCAAGATAAAAAATTTGGTAGTCAGTAAGGGTACCTTTTTTCAGACCAAGCAGAGGGAAAAAATTATGGAATCACTCAATTCTGAGGAAAAAATTATGGAATCATAAAAAACAAACACACAAAAGAACACTCCAATACATTACTAGTATTTTGTGCACCACCTCTGGCTTTAATAACAGCTTGCTGTTTCTGAGGCATGGACATAATGAGTGACAAACAGTACTCCTCATCAATCTGGCTCCAACTTTCTCTGATTGCTGTTACCAGATCAGCTTTGCAGGTTGGAGCCTTGTCATGAACCATTTTCTTCAACCTCCACCAAAGATTTTCTATTGGATGGAGATCTGGACTACTTGCAGGCCATGACATTGACTTTATGTGTCTTCTTTCAGGGAATGTTTTCACAGTTTTTGCTCTATGGCAGGATGCATTAATATCTTGTAAATTATTTCATCATCCCCAAACATCCTTTCAATTGATGGGATAAGAAAACTGTCAAAATATCAATATAAACTTGGGCATTTATTGAAGATGAAATGACAGCCATCTCACCAGTGCCTTTACCTGACATGCAGCCCCATATCATCAATGACTGTGGAAATTTGCATGTTCTCTTCATGCAGTCATCTTTATAAATTTCATTGGAATGACACCAAACAAAAGTTCCAGCATCATCACCTTGCCCAATGCAGATTTGTGATTCATCACTGAATATGACTTTCATCCAGTCATCCACAATCCACGATTGCTTTTCCTTAGCCCATTGTAACCTTGTTTTTTTCTGTTTATGTGTTAATGATGGCTTTTGTTTAGCTTTTCTGTATGCAAATCCCATTTCCTTTAAGTGGTTTCTTACAGTTTGATCACAGACATTAACTCCAGTTTCCTCCATTTTATTCTTCATTTGTTTTGTTGTGCATTTCCTGTTTTGGAGACATATTGCTTTAAGTTTCCGGTCTTGACACTTTCATGTCTTCCTTGTTCTACCAGTATGTTTCCCTTTAACAATCTGCTCATGTTGTTTGTATTTGGACCAGATTTTAGACACAGCTGACTGTGAACAACCAATATCTTTTGCAACATTGCGTGTTGATTTACCTTCTTTTAAGAGTTTGATCATCCTCTCCTTTGTTTCAACTGACATCTCTCATGTTGGAGCCATGATTCATGTCAGTCCACTTGGTGCAACAGCTCTCCAAGATGTGATCACTCCTTTTTAGATGCAGACTAATGAGCAGATCTAATTTGATGCAGCTGTTAGTTTTGGGAATGAAAATTTACATGGGGATTCCATAATTTTTCCCTCTGCTTGGTCTGAATAAAGGTACCCTTACTGACTACCACATTTTTTATCTTTTTTATCTTGATTTCTTTTAGTGTTTTTTAAAGCCATAAAGTTGCCATTTGAAATGACTTTAGTTTTGTGCCATGTCTGTGATCTGCTTTTTTCTACAATATTAAAAAACTGAATGAACATCCTCCGAGCATGGTGATTCCATAATTTTTGGCAGAGGTTGTATAAGCAGAAAAATAAAAATGCTGTAGCTCTTTAAATATAGAGAGGCAAAATAAAATAAATTACATATATATATATATAGCATCATGTACCTATATTTGCCAACATAAAGTACAATGTACCAAAAAATCAGCGGCACTCTGGAACATGTAATTGAATATAGCACAATATTATAGCTAAGGGGAAGCAAGAAAATGAGACTCTTAGCTTAGAAATATGGTCATATTGATATCCGTCCAGTAGCCACATTGAGGTGTGTCTCGTATACTCGGGCACTACGCTTAGTCACAGCCTGTATCTGGATTAAAAACCACCTATTTTATGGGTGAGTAGGAACTGTATAAAGTACAATGTGTCATGAAAAAAAATCAAAATCATGGGATATATAGAAGTAATCCAAGTTTATTCCAAAATAAATTGATGCATGGCAGATTTGAAAAGGTCGGGGAGGTGATTATTGGCTTTGGCAGAAAACGGTTCAGCTAGTTATTAAGAAACAAAAATTCTCCATTAACTGGAAGACCTACTTCCTGCATGTTCTTGGAAACATAAGAATTATATCATATCAATGTGAAAATACTTAAACCTTCTTGTGTTCCTCATCTCATACAAGATTTTATCTTTTGTAAGACTTCAAATGTTGTACCTCATAGTATACTCGACTTTGGTTCAAACACACCCTGCCTATTCTAAAATATTAGGCTGGAATATTGCCAAGATTAAGTAGGGCATAGCTATTTCCAGGTTTATAAACTTGCAGCTGGTTGATGTAGTGTTTGAGATCTTTGCTGAAGAGGTTCCCTAGGTGATAACATTAATGTGAGCTCATTATAGTCATAACGAGTATAGCCTATGTCGACATTTTATAATGGGGTAAAAATGAGGCGTCAGGGACAAGAAATTATACAATAGGATAGAATTTTGCATGCACACAAAATAGCCCAACTCATCAATGAATTATAAGGATTTAACCAGGAGTAATTTCAAAATCTCCATGGTGTATAATTTTACAGATGAATTCCATCATCAGTTCACAGGATGATATAATAATCATTTTTTAATGGTTCACCTTCTTACTGCATGCCATACACATATAGGAGCAATTTGTAAAAGGCTGAAGAAGACTAGAAAATTATTTATTTTCAGATTTGGAGTCTTAATAATTTTTAATGGAATTTCCTGGGAATCATTTTTATTTCCCCTAAGGTTGCAGACGTTAAAATTATCAAATACCACAATACTCAATTTCTGGAGGCCAACACATACCTTCCCAAAGTTACTGTGACTTTTAGTGACTGGCTGACAACTACAGTGCACATGACCACTGCATCCAATCTATTGGCTCATGTGTCATTTATATATGAAAAGCCACTAAACCCAGTGATTGACTGCAGCGGTCAAATACACTATAGTGGTTGCATCAGCTATGCTGAAAGTCAACAAAGATCATGGCTGCAGCAGAGAGGCACCACTGTGTATGAGGAGGTCATAAAGAAGACACGAGATGTGTTGACTAGCGATGACGGAATCTGCAGAGGTTCGAATTTGGAAAATCTCTCAAATTTATCATGGAAATTTTCATTGATTTTATTTAATACAAAATAAATGTTCCTTCTCGTAAGAGTTCAAAACGTAATAAATGCAACATGTAATGAAAAACATAAATAATACCCCCTCATTGCACACTTGTCCCCCAACTCTCGATGAGCTGGACAAGTGATGGTGCTCATTTGATATTTGCTTGTCAAGGTGTGGTGTTGCGCACACTTCTAATAGAACCCTGACTTGGTAACATTATGGTATTAAAGCTGGAGTCACACAGTTGTATTATTCTTATGTGGATGGCATTAAAATTACCAGACTATCTGGCAGCTCTCCTGACCTGAGCATGATAGACGCATGTATTTGTATACAGATGTAACTCTAAAGTGAAAAGAGCCACGGACCGGTCCAGGGAATGCAATACGATCCTCACGCGAGTCATATACTAGTGTGACTTCAGCCTTAAAGAGTATTATATATTTTTTTTACTATTTTGTGGGGTGTGCTGTTGACTACACTTCTAATAGGACCTCAACTTGGAAACATTATGGTATTAAGACTGAAGTCACACAGCCGTATGACCTGCACGTGGATACATTCAAAATGTCTAGACTGTCTTACAGATCTCCTGACCTAAGAGTGACAGCTTCATGTATTTCTATACAGCTGTTACTCTCTGGTCAGGAGAGCCATTGACTGGTCTGGGCAATGCAATGAGATCCTCTAATGTAACTCCATCTTAAGGCTAGGGTCACATTAATGTTACTGACTGCGCTTAAGTTGCATTGAAAACATAGATTTTGGCAGCCTAAATGCAGTGCTACCGCCATGGTAGAGCCGCATTAATGCTGCCAATGCTTACCTATGTTGATGCGGTACCTAGCACGGCTCAAACACCTGCATCTGAGTGAAATCTCATGCTTTTTCCTAACACAAGTGAAAAGACGCTATCTTTTCCCACGTTAGGAACAAGCGCGAGACTTCACTCAGATGCCAGCGTTTGAGCCGCAGTAGAGACCACATCACCATAGGTAAGCATTGGCAGCATTAACGTGGCACTACCATGGTGGTAGCACTGCGTTTAGGCTGCCAAAACCTATGTTTTTAACGTAATCCCCCAGCGCAGCCAGTAACGTTAATGTAACCCTAGCCTAAGAGTGAATATTATGTTTTTTTTTTGCTATTATATTTTTATATAATAAATACTTTTTTCAAGTAAAAATCAAATGACAGGTACACCTTTCACAATGGTCAATATTCTTTGATAAAAGCAAATATAGACTATAAGCAAGCCAGTACAATATTTAATACATTTAAGGAAAGCTTATTTCCTGAATTTAATCATTTCCACTTCTGGGTTGTATTGATCTGTAAATGTCTTGCTTCTCTTGACTTGGCTCTACATTTGTTCTTGGACACAATTTACGAATAAATAACATCTCGCAAGTGGGACATCTGTTTATAGAATTACGGCAGACAGACGGGGCAGCGTAAGACATGCTTATTGTATCACACAAAAGAGTCCAAAAATGAGCATTTCTTTCATTTCTGTGCTTCATATCAAAATTACATTTTAGGATCTTGAAATGCTTAAAGATTCAAAGCTTATTATTTATCAAGCTCTTGTTGTAACTTTGTGTCCATGAGGAATACATTGTGTGATTCTTTTAAGTTGGTCAAAAATTGGAAAATCTTTGAATTTTCTTCGATTTAGAATAATTTTAAATAGTGTATCAACAAATATCATAGTTGTGGCAAATAATATTCTACAATGGTCTCCAACTCCAGTCCTCAAGAGCCACCAACAGTGCATGTTTTCAGGATTTCCTTAGTATTGCACAGGTGATGGAACTGTTGCCCTTGCAAGTAATTAAAGGGAACCTGTCACCCCAAATAACCCTTATAATCTATTAATACCTATCCCTGCAGCCTTAGAATACATTCTAACGCATCCCTGTCTCACTTTTTGTAGTAATCTACAAGTACAATAAGGTAGTTTGTAAACTTACGAAAATCTTGTCAAAGGGGCGTTCCTCCAAGGCATTTTGACTGGTAGGCGGGTCCCCTGTACCGGCTACTCCTGCCTCAAGCTCTAATACACTCTAATGGGCGTTATTGTACAAATGCCGAGCGCAGGCATGATTTCAATATCGCGCCTGCAACGCCACCGCTGCGACGCGGTCATGTGACGGCGGATCGCCGCGTCACTTCCGGTCGCACACAGGCAGACTTCAGCATGCAATCTGCGCATGTGTGAAGTCTGCCTGTGAGACCCGCTACCGGAAGTGACGCGTCCCGGCATCACATGACCGTGTCGCAGCGGTGACGTTGCATGCGCAATATTGAAATCGTGCCTGCGCTCTGCATTTGTACAATGACGCCCATTAGGGCGTATTAGAGCAATGAGGCAGGGGTAGTGTGGCACAGGGAACCTGCCTACCGGTCAAAATGCCTTGGAGGAACGCCCCTCTGACAAGATTTTCGTAAGGTTTCAAACTACATTATTGTACTTGTAGATTACTACAAAAAGTGAGATAGGGATGTGATAGAATGTATTCTAAGGCTGCAGGGACAGGTATTAATAGGTTATAAGGGTTATTTGGGGTGACAGGTTCCCTTAAAAGTCTTACCAGTGCAATACTAAGGAAATCCTGAAAACATGATATGTTGGTGGTTCTTGAGGACAGAATTTGTGGAACATTGATATACTATAATACTAAATGATATAACTTAAAGGGAGCCAACCACCAGGATTTACCACCTGTAAATCAGTGCAGAAGGTGATTGTCGTGTGCAGCATGACATCACTATTTGTTTTATTTTTTCTTATTCCTCCCCTGTGGGCTTGTCTTTCTGCTGTTAGCCAAACAACCTCACCCCTCACTCTCATCCAGACTTATTCTGGGGGTGAAGGGTGAGCTTAAACCAGTAAAATAAGCCCACAGGGGAGGGATAAAAGAATCAAATAGTGATGTCATGCTGCACACCTCAATCACCTTCTGCACTGATTTACAGGTGAGTCAATTTTCCTCCTGGACCTACTGGAAACAAATATGACCCATGTTGCCTATTTGAGCTGACAGCCTGAGCCAGAATAACAGATGCACTTTAGTGAAACCTCTTAGAGAATATATAAAAAATTCTTTAAAAAAATATACAATGTAGCTTAATGTTTTCTAATTTAAAAATACTATTTTCTATTTTTGTAACTTTGATCTTGTAGGTAGACAATTTGTCTAATCTGCTTTACAAATGTTCACAAAATTTGATCAACAGCTTCCTTAAGGACATAAGAAAATATGTAAGGAAATGTCCTGGGTTTTAGAATTTTGAGGGCATGATTTGTGATGTAGGCAGTAGTTACTTGGCATGGAGGGGAAAAAGGCATTCCTCTAGAAATATACAAAAAAATACATTTATTGATACACAAGAAACCACACAATAAAAATACTTATGACATAGCCTCTATTTTCAAAGTTTTTGCAGTTGCAGCCAACATCCATAATTATTAGTCGGGCCTGAACTAGTGCGTGGAAGCTAGCTCTATAATATCTACCACACAGTCAATAAGAAAAGAGAATTCCTTCTCCCCTGTATTTCTACAACGTATATAAAAAACATAGAGTAGGACCAATCTATTTGAGATTGTCGTGACGTGGCAAGTGGCTCAAATAATTCATCAATTGTTTGCAAAATATCTCATTTTTAAAGTACAATTAGAAATTAATATGTGCATATGCACTTTTTGTACTGCATGCTGACCATAGGCAGTGCTGGCTTCTTGGCTTTTTTATAATACACATTAAAGAAGATCTGTCCCCCCTGCTGCATGGCAAACTAAATGCAGCACTGAATGCAACATGTCTGCATCCAGGGAAGGGTTCCCCCATGTCTCTAGCTCTCCTTTAAACTTTAAAAAAGACATTAGAAAACTTACAGATAAGTAGTCTAATGGGTGGGAACTGATGAAGAGGTCTTCATTGCTGACACAGTCCTCCATCTTGTGTATTCCGACCCCTTCTATGTCTCTTGCTGCCTCCTGTTCTGCTGGGTCTGCCCTCATCCTCTCCTGCTCTGTGTGACGTCCGGAGCAGAAGAGGAGGCAGAGCCAGCAGAACAGAAGGCGCACAGAGACATAGAAGGGGGTGAATACACAAGAAGGAGGTTGGAGGGCTGTGCCAGCAGTGAAGACCTCTTAATAAGATCCCACTCATTAGACTACTTAACTGTAAGTTTTCTAATGTTTTTTTAAAGTTTCCGGGGGGCTAGAGACATGGGGGACCCCTTCCCTGAATGCAGCAGACATGCTGTATTCAGTCTGCATTTAGTTTGCCATGCACCAGGGGGGTCTTCAGCAACAGCATGGAATTATTTACTGCAGGAATCAGCATTTTAACTGTGAATCCAATTTAGAGTGAGAAAAAAAAAACAGACATCCTGTCTGTGTATCTCTCTGTCTCTTTCTAAGTCTGCTATTGCTCCCTCAATACCCTCCCCTCTTCATATACATGTATGAGGTGTATGGCATGTAAAAAAAAGATTCATTTTTCTTTGTGATATATTGCAAAGTTGGTTTCGTTTCATAGTAAAATGAAAAATTTGAACACAAAAGTAGCTGAATATTTGAAATTATTGTCTAATATATAATCCTGAGTTTAAATACCCTATCATTTAACAGTCAGGTTTTTATTTTTTTTTTGCCTGGCCTTTAAAGATTATGTACAAATGATTCCATCAATGATTAGTTTTGAGCATGACCACTGAAAAAATGCAAAAGGTAGTGTTAAAAGATATGCAAAGAAAAAGATCCTTAAAGGAATCTCTTACATCTTAAAATGATTTAAATGAAGGTTAAACTGAAGGTAAATATAAAGCTGAGCTGGCTTTCAGTCACAGGGGTTTGCACGAAGCGACTACAGTCAACACTCAAAGCATGGCTCCCAATATATTTTAAGTATCGGCTGTAAGTAAACTCCCAGCAATCTATAATAAGAACAGTACATTGAAATCCTGGGATGCAAACAATGAATATAAGAATATACAGTATGAACATGAACATGCATTACTACTGGGCAAAACATGAAAACATTCTTAAAAAAATGTAGATGCTTAATATATAAATAAGGCAGATTTATTTGAGGCCAGTAGTCAAACGTCAAGGCGTATCTTTTTTTTACTGGGTGCCTCCCTAAGTAAGCCTCACTTTGGGTTAAAAAACCTCCGATATATGGGCAGACAGGAACCTGCTGATGGAGAATTAAAAACATCTAAAGTGAATGAGGGGGAGAGCACAGGCAGAAGGCATGACCCCATAATCTATATAAGAAACCTGATGGCACTTCCTAATCTGCAATCTGAACAGATGCATACTAGAGATACGAGTACTAAATGCTCGGATCTCACCTGCGAGAATCCAAGTACTCGTGTATCGCCGAGCCGAGCCAATGTAAGTCAATTAGTACAGTCCGCCACAGACTTCGTCTATAAACGCTGTTCTGAAAGGCAGAGGGAACTTTTCAAATTGTCGAACATACAACACCTTTGTGCCCCCAGAGGGACCCTAACAATCAATCTGCTCTCTTGAGGTGCCAGCTCACTGTGGCACTGAAGGGGCTATGTATTTGGTCAGATCGTAATTATTACAAAAATCCCAATCTAGGCGTACTCGGTGCTCGAGCGAGTAACGTGCGATAAGATAGCGTGAGCATGCACGCTCATACTAATGCATACTGAATGTAACGACATATACATAATAAGAAACAGTTGCACTCTTAAATACTAAGGAGCAAGAATGGATATAGAAAACAACATTATGCAAATGAAAATGTTAAAAATTGATACTTAGCATATAAAAGGCCAGTTTTATTTGAGCTCAGTAGCCAAATGTCAAGCATATCTCTTTACTGGGTTCCTACCTAAGTAAATGCCTCTATTGTATTGGGACAGGAATCTGCTAATTGAATCAATACCTGAAGTTAATGGGGAAGAGTGCACAGTCAGAAGGTCAGAAGGTATGCCCCATAATCTAAAAAAACAAAACTGATGGGACTTTCTAACCTGCAAGTCTGAACAATTTGATTGACAGCTTGCTCTGCACAAATGAGCAGTGCGGTATACCAGGACTGCAATCTGCACCTCCCTTATGACTGAAAGTTAGCGGCTCCAGGAAGGAAGTATATTCAGTTCGGCGGCCTCACCTTCAGTTAGGCGGCCGGGCAGCTTCATAGCGATATTTACTTGCAGATTAACCCTATATCTGCAGGTAATTAGCGTATTCTGAAGTTACAGGCTCCCTTTAAAAACTCAGTCTTCCTGTGGTTTGCTTCTCAGTACATGCCTCCTACTCTTTTGCGAATTCTATAGAACTTCATTTTGTCTTTTCCTTTTTTTCCCTTTTTGTCAATCTTCAAAGAACTTGCTCTCATTGAAATTTTGAACTACCAGCATTATGATTCAAGCTTTTGTTTGCACAAGATTAGATTACTGCAATTCATTGTTTACAATCTTTCTCAATCTCGCATAAAGCGGCATGCAGCTCTGGCTTTAACCCTAATTCAGTTAAGCCTTTAGAGGATACATGTTTGTTTTCTGTGGGAATTCACTTTTTCATTGACAATACTAGACTAGCTTCAAGGTAAAAGATTGGGCTTCAATGTACATTTCTGGTTATTTACCTAATTCTGCTTTTGCTCTCTTATTTGACTGAATTTCCAATTATGTCGTTATCACTTTTATCATTTTTTTCCATCAGTAATAACATGGTTAGATCATTGATTGCTTAAAAGGTTTGTCTGTTAGTTCACAAGTACAGAAAGGGCCAGTGTTAATACCATATGAATAATAGTCATTACAAGTTGATGCATTAGATGTATAAAGTAAGGAATATGTTTGCATCTGCTTTACTTTTTACATGGTGAAGCCAAGGACAGTCCATAATTCTGGGACCCATGGAGAGAGGTTTTCCTGACTTTGATGATTCCATGCAACTATTGCTATTGTTGTGAACACGTGTGCTGGACTTCTGTCTCTCCAGAAAGGCTATATTGTTAGAAAATGAGGGATTATTCCAAGGGAGATCATCTCAAAATTATGGTGAGAGAGAATGAAAGAAGCTTCATACCCTTCTCTCCTTGATGGTCGTAGAGTTAGAACTATTTCTAATGGTACCTTTACACGCCGCTACGGAAGGTTAGAAACCACCGGGTGTCGGAGACAATTGTACCTTGTACCGTCAAAACACCGCGAGGTAGCGGCGTGTAATTCAGGTTGTTGCCACCGGTCTCTGTCGACACCTGTTTCCCAGCCGTGCTCAAAAACAGGTAGGTATAAACCCTATGGTAGCGGCGTGTAATTGAGGAACAGGAAGGTATTTTCATCACCTAGTTAACTCCCTGGGGCGTGACACAGCCTCTGGGATACCGCGCCCCATCAGCGATCATTGGTTGAAGCTCCTACATTACGATTGGTTGTCCCTGCATAGGGTGGCATATTTAACGAGCTGACCATTCACACTACACATTTGCAATAGCATCATGTATTAGCCAGCCTTCATGCGCTGGCTTGCCAATCATGATGCTATTGCATTGTCCAATGATCGTACGAGCATCTCGTAATCCACAACTCTGGCCACCTATGTGTTGTCCCTGCTGCCCCAGGTCCTCCCATATTACCTTGTGGTAGCGGCGTGTAAATCAGGGAAGGTGCTCTACAGAAGGTAACCTGCGGCACCCGTCGGTGCTTCCAGGGATTGAAAAAACCTACTGTGGAGCACCTTGTAGCGGCGTGTAATGGCGATATCAGGTAACGTTAGGAACCGTTGAAACGTGCACGTGCACGTGTGACACCCGGTGGTTTCTAACCTTCCGTAGCGGCGTGTAAAAGTACCATTAAGGTTTTCTAGACTGATATATTGGTGATGACCTCTCCTTAGGATACAGCTCTGAATGGAAGCGGTAGTATTTAAGAATCACCACGGGACAGTGTACTTGAGCCATTCTGCCAGCAGGTGTTTGGTAGGTCCTGGGTGTCACACATCAACCAATTTAATAATGATGACCAAGTCAAAGAAAATCTACATGTTAAAAATGGATGACATATACTGAAACAATGTCTCTCTATTCATGTTGACTGTGGGAATGATCGAGAGGACGACCTGTTTGGAACCACTAAAGGATAGATCATCAATACATAAGTCCAGGAAAACCTTTTTTATCTTGGAAGTGTAGCAGCTATCAACATGATAGTTGAATTTCATAGTTTTTAAGGTTAAAAATAGACTAAAGTCCATCGATTTTAATCTATAGACATTAACAAATGAGCCATGCACAAAGTAAACAGATCTGTAAGGCCGTGTTCACACCACCAGAAAACTGGATCACAAAAAAGCAGTTAAACAAACCTGAAAAAATACTCTGCTGTAATGGATAATAGTAAAAAGCAAGTCCTGATAAAAAAACAGTGTCAATTACAGGGTATTTAGTTAATACTTTTTTGCAAAAAATGTATGGAGCCGCTCTACCAGTGTCAACGTAACCCATATTAGAGAAGTCCCTATCTAATATATTTAAAACCTGATCATGTGTACAATACCTATAGATGCAGGATTCAGGCAGGCCAGAGTCCAATATTTACAAGGTGCAGAAATGGCTTTTTATGTGCATGGCTCTTTAAGCAGAGTATTTTTACCTGTTTGTTTTACTGCTTTTTTGTGATCTTGATTTTAATCTATAGCCTAACTTTTGATCCAAAGGAACGTAAACATTTCATGGGGCAGAAAATAAGCTCCATATTAGGGGGAAAATGTCTTTGTCATTTCTAATGTGTTGGACGCAGTTTATTATGCTTTTGTAATTCTTTTGGTGGATTTGCATTTTGTAACATGATAGTAAAAATCCCTGAATTTTTATCATCAGTATCTTGCCTATAGGCAATGCTTAGGGTATGTGCCCACGCTGCAGATTATCTGTGAATTTTGGTGCAGATTTGGTGAAGAAAAGTATCTGCAACACGTGGCCTTGTGCACATGCTGTGTTTTTTGGTGCAAATTTGCTGCGGTTTTCTGACAAGTCTGAATGCCTATCCTGAAGCCAGCAAAGTCAATGAGAATTCTGAAGTGTTGTGCACATGTTGCTTATTTTTTCCTTGCAGATTTTGTGTAGAATTGCTTGCAGAAAAAATCTGCAGTATGTCAGTTCTTGGCACAGATTTCCTGGATTTTCAGCCCTTTCAACGCACTGCATTTTTTTATGTGTTTTTCTGCCAAAAACTTGACATCCACACATAGCCTTAAGGCCCAGTCACACACTACGATATCATTAACGATATCATTGCAACGTCACCGGTTTGGTGACGTTGTAGCAATGTCAAAACGACATCATTGCATGTGACATTTACCAACAACCAACGATGAGGTTGTTCATCGTTGGTTGTTGGTAAATGACCTGGACCATAAATTTATCATTGGTCTCCCAATGGGCGGCCAGCATCGGTGCATGTGACAGCGGGAGACAAACAATGAACAATCTCCCAGCGCCGCACAGCACACGCTGGGAGCTGGTAACCAGGGTAAACATCGGGTAAGTAAGCACAGCGCTCTGCTTAGTTACCTGCTGTTTACCATGGTTACCAGCATTCTTGCTGGTCCTGATCGCTGGTGAGTCTGCCTGTGTGACAGCTCACCAGCGATCAGATAACAATGTCCCAGCAATCCACATCGTTGGTGGGATCGCTGGGACAT
Source organism: Allobates femoralis (assembly GCA_033576535.1). Classification (NCBI taxonomy): domain Eukaryota; kingdom Metazoa; phylum Chordata; class Amphibia; order Anura; family Aromobatidae; genus Allobates; species Allobates femoralis. The sequence continues at coordinate 68,364,112 of JARQOC010000002.1, read as the reverse complement.
CGTATTGTGTGATGGGGTCTTTACTGTGGTTCTTAGCACTTCACAAGATCATCTGATAAATCTAAATGAATAATCTTTATATGGCCCCAACATATTCTGTGACATTGTACTATTCAGACAGTAGATGTACAAACCATTGTTATTACAGGGCAACACATATTTCATGAGAGGGGTTAGAATCTACTCATAAACTTACAATCTGTGAAGAATTAAAGGGGGAGCACAAAAGATAAAGAGAGCTAATATATTAAAAGTACGTCTGTATGAGTCAATCACCAGGAAGATTTGTACAATAAGTGCATGGAGTATGGAGAAAAGTGAAGGAAAATACTTAGAAAGGGAGGAATAAAAGAAAGTTTAATCAACGATTGTGATAGGCTTTCCAACCAGAATGTGTTTTCAGAGCAAACTTAAAACCAAATTACCGTATTCTAATTTCTCTGTTTGTCTAGAGTAGAAAATTCTAGAGAACTGGTGCAGCTCTAGTACTGTCTTGGTAAAGGCAGTGGTATGTTCAGATAATTGAGTATGTACAGTAGGTCTTTGACTATTATCAGAACAGAGTTCGGGTCCTATAGTGGTCTAAGGGGGACATAAAGGGCTATAGCACAATGGAGGGATGAGAGCAATACATTAAAAATATATTCTAAAGTAAATGGACAACCAGTGCGTGGCACTTGGTGGAAGGTGGGATGGAGAATGCAGTGTTTGCACGAGATGCGGAGTCCAGACGATACAGTAACCAGGAGATTGGAAAGAGTTTTTCTTATGGACAACTCATTTCAGAGTTGTTCTAACTCCTTCATCATGAGTAAGTACAATTCCGAAACGTGTTGCCAATAAAATTCCACTCTTTCTAATCTTGTGCTTTCCTCTGAACTCCACAGCACTCGATAATACCATATTTTCCATTTTCCCTATCTTTACGTGCTGGACTGGGTCACGTTCAGCAGGTGAAGCAGCAGCCAAGTCCTACCATTCGTCAAGATCCTAGCAGTTTTGTGCTTGCAATTAGCTCAACCTTAGCAAGTGATCAGATCCCTGGAGTCTCCATTTCCATTTCTATCTCAGTGATATCACACATGGATCAACCCTTCTTATTCTTTAATTTTTGGCACATGGTTGAGGCATCAGTGATGGCGTTGGAAACATTTATGAGTTGGCTTATATAAAAAAACATAGAACTTCAATGGCACAACATTAAAAACATGAGGCTTGATAAGAGAGATTTAAAATGCAGCAAATTGGAAATTTTCAATAACAGTTAATTGAAGATTATCATTCTTCTTGATGTTTATTTCCCATTATGATGATGCTTTTCCGTATCTGTGTGGTCATTTATGTATCAGTCATTTATGGATACATAGTAGTAAATAACCCACAGTATTTATCTCTACCCTGGGGGAGGGAGCTACAAACTCAATTATCTCACCAATTATTTGCAATTTAATTAGTTCTGAATATGTTCATGTTCCTGGAGAAAACAAAACATAGGGCTTCCCTTATTGTGGTCATTTAGAACCATAAATAAGAAGGCAATCTGTTTTCTCTTGGCTTTTGGTTAGTAAACATTGATGTAACATACTGCATTTAATTATTAGGATAATCCCGTAAAACAGTGCAGAGAAATCACAGATGGATTGCTGGACACTTGGTTCCACAATCAATAACAACACATTAAGACTGAAAATTGATGTCTGCAGTGGCCACAAAGACAGGAATTCAGTTAACGCATTGGAGTTGATTGGTCTGTAACGCTCTATAAAGAACACATACTGCTAATTCCTGGGGTCAATCTTTTATGACTTTCTTGTAATGTCTATGTATACTTTATAGAGGGGAGGGGTGGCTTGGCTATACATGCTATGTGTAGGAGGAGGGGACGTTACTATATATTTTATATGTGGTGACTTGATTAAATATGATGCCTGTGGGGAGGTGGATTTGGATATGTGTACTGTTTGTGTGTGAGGGGCTTCCTGGGAATACTTTGCTATATACAATTTATATTTGGGAAGGGGGAATTGGTTATAAATACAATATGGTGAAAGGGGACATGTGTCTATATGCTGTATTTGAGGAAGATGACATATTTGCATTTATTATTATTATTATTATTAGAGTGCCATTTGTTCCATGGCATTATTCATGTTAAAATGGTATAGATAATAACAACAAGTACAATAATCATAAATAATACAAGGCACACACAGGTACTGGAGAAGAGAAGACTCTGCCCATGAGGGCTCACTGTCTACAAGGGATGGGTGAGGATACAGTAGTTGAGGAGAGACGACCCTGCCTGTGAGGTCTCACAGTCTACAAGGGATGGGTGAGGATACAGGAGGTGAGGAGAGATGACCCTGCACACAAGGGCTCACAGTCTACAAGGGATGGGTGAGGATACAGGAGGTGAGGAGAGATGACCCTGCACACAAGGGCTCACAGTCTACAAGGGATGGGTGAGGATACAGTAGGTGAGGAGAGAGGACCCTGCCTGTGAGGTCTCACAGTCTACAAGGGATGGGTGAGGATACTTTAGGAGACCGTAGAGCTGGTCATGCAGCGGTATAGTAGACTGAAGCTCACTGCAGATTGTAGGATTGTCGAAAGACGTGGGTCTTCAGGTTCCTTTTGACAGCGTCCATAGTTAGCGAGAGTTTTATATGTTGGGATAGAGAGTTCCAGAGTATGGGGGATGCACGAGAGAAATCAGATGATTGAGAGAAGTAGATTGCAGAGGAGATAAGTTTTCAGAAAGCTGAGTGGCAGAAAGGAAACATACCTGTGGAAAGTGTAGATAAAGACATGATTAGAGAGTGGTGATGATAGATGACTGTGTGCTGTATCCATCATATTGAATTCTGGTCTAATTCTTTATAGCATACTTAAATGACACACTTAAAATGATGCACTGGGCAGACTATGACCATATGCTTTTATATCTATATATGCTATTTGAGACATATCTGTATATGCCTATATGTCTATAAATGTTATATGTGTGAGAAGGGGACATAACTATATATGCCTATATGTCTATATATGTTATATGTGTAATGGGGGGAACATAACTATATATGCCTATATGTCTATATATGTTATATGTGTGAGAGAGAGACATGACTATATATCCCTGTTTACATGCTATTTATAAGGGAGGGAGAACACTAAAGAACATGCAGTCAAAAATACCATGTCAACTGCATGCAGGTGTAAAATGCGTAAAAATTTCACCATGTTGTTTTACCCTTACAGTCATGGGGATGGGGCTTTGCTATAAATGCTATGTTTGGGGGGATAAGCACTTCACCTTAAGGGTTTCTTAAACATAAAAAATTGCTGTTGAATCATATTCAGATAAGGAGACCTGTTGTTGATTTACACATCGGTGAAATACTGCCTGAATGTTAGAGACATGTCTGTAGGACTAGATTCCTAATATTATGTTAACTTGAGTGCAACTTCAAAGTTTCATTATTAAGCATGGTCACAGGGGATCCAAATAATTTAAAGGGATCCTTTCACCCCCAAAACACCTCAAAAGCTATTAAAAGCTGTCCCTAGAGCATATTCACACTTACCCTACACTCCTTTTAGCTCCTAAATGCAGCTAGTGAAAATGAAGATAAATGTTATTACACTACCTCATTAGTGATGATAATTAGTGACTATGGTATTCATAGTCACCCTGGCAGGCTGTACCTCTTCATGATATCACGCCTCAATAGGCGTGATCTTCAAATCAGATTCAAATGCGCGCCTCCCCACTCTGTCCTGTGTCGGCCGGGCTGCAGTGGGGCTGGGTAACGCGAATCGCGTCATTTCCGCCGCCGGGTGACGATATGTACACCTTTGCCGCTCTGTTAGCTTCAAAACGCGCACAGTGCAGGTCTTGAAGCTAACAGCGGCGCGGGTGTACATACGTAACCAGGCGCCGGAAATGACGCGATTCGTGTCATACAGCCGCACAATGCAGCGGTCCGGGTGGCATAGGACAGAGCGGGGAGGCGCGCATTTGAATCTGATTTGAAGATCATGCCTATTGAGGCGTGATATCATGTAGAGGGAGAGCCTGCCAGGGTGACTATGCATACCATAGTCACTAATTATCATCACTAATGAGGTACTGTAATAACATTTATCTTCATTTTCACTAGCTGCATTTAGGAGCTAAAAGGAGTGTAGGGTAAGTGTTACTATGCTCTAGGGACAGCTTTTAATAGCTTTTGAGGTGTTTTGGGGGTGACAGGATCCCTTTAACTATATTGGACCTATAATTTTCTGATGGCTGCACCATATAAACACACCTTAATTTTCCTCACTCAGTGTTCACAGACGTTAGCTCTGCATTGTAAGTAACTGTAGTTAAGCCTAAATGTGTCATTAGATTCTTGAAGGCCGTCTGTCAACACAAAACGACTGTTCAAACCAAACACACAGGCTTGATGCACCGTCTGCGTAGACAAACAGTTTACTACATCTTCTCACCTACTTGTTTTCCATTAATCTCGATCCACTTAATCATTGATTGACAGCACTTGCTTTAACTTTACAGCCAGAGAAGGGGAAGAGAAATATAAACAAGTTGGTGAAAGTTGCAGTGCAATGCCTGATCGTGCCGAGGGTGCACCCGAGTGCTCGTGCTTGGTAAAATCACTCATTCTGTGCTGACAAACTCTATTTTACCTACTATTCTTTCCATCAGATGTATTTTACATTGTAGTTTGGCTTATTCAAGATTGCTGCTGGCTGTAAGCACAAGTTCATCATACACTTGTTAGGTAATAAGTTCAAATGATGCTGAATACTGAAAAAAGTCCCAAAAATGTTATTCTCAATGACTTCTAATACACGGAGCATGACTATTAAAAATAATGTGGCACATAACAGTTAAATAGAGAAACTACGGTGGAGACAATTGAAGAAATAAAACAGCGGTAGGATCAATTTTAGCCTTTATAATTGGTGAAATGCATAGTGAGTCTCCTATTAATGTCCATGAAACCTTTCACAATGAACAAACGAACTTGATGTGTCGAACGATACAATAGATGGAGCTGCATCTGTGTAATGCAATCATCCCTGGTTCACAGGTTCAATTCTTCATTCTCTGATATAAATACAAATTGGCACAAAGGGCAAACCACAGACCAGAAATTCATGAGCTTACGTAAATTATAACATTTAAATCCGTATGGTTATTATTTGACTGATAGTTCCTGTTTCACATGCTTTGGGTATTTATTAGTATTCATCTTTAACTATTTATTATATGATTGTATTATTATATTCATATTAAGCATTTCATAGTATTTTTTTTATAAAATCGTTCATGGGTGTAAACATTTAACTATATATAAAATATAAGCTACTAATGCAATATTTGCAGTGATAGTGTTGAAATATCTACTTAAGTAACTTGCATCAAAGTGTCCCCTCGGCCAGCAGTCCCTAACCTTACTCACCAAAGAAGCCACATTCAGTTTGAGAGAAGGTTGGGAGCCATATTCAGCTCTGAGACAGGGTCGCGAGCCACATCTAGTTTCCACCCCCTCACAGTAGTGACACTTGAAGCCTTCTAAGAAATCACACCAAGGCCGTATACCAATATACAAGGGGTTCCAACCTTACCCCCATTCAGATCTGCTCTTCTTTGAGAGGACTACGGAAAAAATTCACCTACCCTTCATAGCTGTTTGTTAGACCTGGTGCTAATGTACCAAGCTGGTAGACAGCTGTGAGCCACACATTACAGGCCGCAAGCTACATGTAGCTCCTGAGCTATAGGTTAGGGACCACTGCTCTAGGTTATGATCATGTGTCTATAGACATTATAACATGAGAACAGAGCAAGACCTCCCCTTTCCCCTATAGAAGTTTCTTAAGTGACAAAATTAATAGTATCTATTTCATTTAGAGACATTGATGTACACCGCCCTGTGGTAACTGTACCAAAGGTTGAGAATATGGGCTTTTCCCAGGACTGAATTTGTCATAATCTGCTTCAATTCAATTTTTTTCATGGGTAGTGAAACATTTGAAGAGGGTGGGACAGTTCATTTACTTAATGTGATGGGGTTACTCAGTTAACTTGGTGTGCAAAGTAGCAACCGGTACACTTCTCCTTTAAAATACAACACGAGCCTTCCTTCGGCTTTACAGAAACATAACTACACACAGTATTACAGTTAGTTTAACTCACGGGTATGACCACACAGGTTTGGACACAACTCCTCCACTGAAGTTTCCCAGTGGAAGCATCTCAGACTCCACTCACTGACCCCGGTCAGTATATGCAACATTTCCAAATCTGTTTCCTCTCAGGATGTATAGCAGCTTCCATACACTGGCTCCTGTCAGTGCACACTCAGCAACACTCTCAGAGGCTCCTTATCACTGACTGACTGCCCTGACTGACCATGTGCAAAACAAACATACACCACTATTACATGAGAAACACAGCCATGGGTAGAGGTATGTGAATAAGCAGACCCACCCATCTCTCTAGCTAGCTGTAAACCTGGCCCTGAATGCTTTAGCAATACTCGTGGAACTAAAAGTCCAAGACTAGACATTCCAGGTTTACGTACCAAAGAACAACCACCTCTGTGATACAAACTGCCCATTTACAATGTATAACAAGTACAAAAACCTACGTTTTTTGAATTACAGAATGTTAATTCTTCTGTTATTTCACCATTTCTATTATAAAATTGGTTTAAAAATTCAGTATTCAAGTTCTGATCTCTGGGAATATAAGTGGTTACAATGGTAATATGTCTGTTAATATGCTTTGTTTTTCATCCATGGATGTACAGTAGTGTGGAGATGTTCCTTATCTATAATCTAGTTTTAAATAATGTCTCATTCCGAATGCATAATTGCACATACCGTATATACTCGCGTATAAGCCGAGTTTTTCAGCCCAAAAATTGGGCTGAAAAGTCCCCCCCTCGGCTTATACGCGAGTCACTGTATACTGTATACAATGTATACAGTATACAGTGCCCCCCCCATATCAGTATACAGGCCCCCCCTTGGGTAGTAATCCTGTAAAGGAAGAGATTAGTATACTTATCCCTCCGCTGTCCCGCTGCCGCTGTCCCGCCGCCGCCATCGCGCTCTTCCGTCTTCATCCAGCGTCTTCCGGCTTCTTCCGGCTTCCTCCGGTGGGCGCAGGCAATGACGTCATTGCCTGCGCGACAGAGGAGGAAGCCGGAAGAAGACGGAAGACGCTGGATGAAGATGGAGGAGCGTGATGACGGTGGCGGCGGTGGGACAGCGGCAGCGGGACAGCGGAGGGATAAGTATACTAATCTCTTCCTTTACAGGATTACTACCCAAGGGGGGGCCTGTATACTGATATGGGGGGGCTGCTGTATATACCTCTGGGGCTGCATATACCTCTGGGGCTGCTGTATACTACCACTGGGGCTGCTGCTGTATATACCACTGGGGCTGCTGCTGTATACCACACTGCTGGGGGCTGTATACTTGTGCTGGGGTCCACCCTCGGCTTATACACGAGTCAATAGGTTTTCCCAGGTTTTGGGGGCAAAAGTAGGGGGGTCGGCTTATACACGAGTATATACTTTAATTGGGTCTGTTCACACTGCATTGTGTTGCAATTTTTGCTGTATACCTCCAATGAAAGCTAAGGCATAAAAATAGGCAAATACATAAAACAATCATTAATGATATCCTATTAGCAGGATTTTGCTAAGTAAAGTAATGACATAGCCATATTGGTGCTGTAATACTAATTAATTGATACCTGTGGTGAAGAAATCCTATTTTGTTTAATCAGCATTTGAAGTTTTCATCTGGGACTGTGGGCAGTGTTTTTTCTTTCTGCTCTGGCCCCTCCGTCTCCCTTCAGTGTTTGAATGATAGGGCACTGAACCATGATTGATCAGCTGGGGTTAAAAGCACAGTTTTTGGGTCCTTGGAAATGTTTTACTTATGGCTGTCTGTATGTGGACGAAGAGCTAAACTGCCAATCAGTGACTTCCATTGAGGTTTGGGTCAAGTTTGGGGTCACAAACAGTGCACCAAAAGGTTTGTCTGCTCAGCCCAAACCCGAGCATTAAAAGGTTTGCTCATCGCTAGTAATCACTAATATTGGTGCTTCTTTATCCAGATATACTAAAAGGATTCTACTGACATATATCTGGTCAGTACTAATGTTTTCTGTGCTTGCTTTGTGACCTTTTCTGGCGTGTGCTTACTTTGCAAATATAGTAATACCTACCTATAATGGTATTTTGTTTACAGCAAAAATTAATTGTTTTGTGAAAAGTTTACAATTTCCCAGTATATTCTTTGTTTCAATTCTTCACACACCTCTGCTTTCATTCTTTACTTCTAGAGCGTAAAAAATGCTTGCACCGGTACATGGTTTGTCACAGTAAATGTACAGCTATTGGAGATCTTGTAATGAGCATTGCACCTACTGTATGTGATTATAATATGACCAAATATTAATTTCCTAAGAAGTAACCCATAGCAGATCTAATTCACAGAGTGCAAGCACAGAGGAATCTGTCAGCAGGATTTCACCCCACAAATGATTTATATGCACATGTTGCTTTTTCAAACAATAAATTTACAAGATCAGTATTTTCCTCTGTTACTGAGAAATCAGCGATTAAATTGATATGCAAAGGGCTATGGTAAATCTGAGGTCTCTGCCACTCCAGCTCTATACCCCTCCCAGTTCCTCCTCCTGTTTGACTAAAGGCTCCTTTGTCTGAAGTCACACAGCATCAAAGCTGTCAGTCAACCAGGAGGAGGGGACGGGCAGGAAATAGAGCTGGAGTGACAGAGCCTTCAGATCTACAGTAGCCTCTTGAATATCAGTTTAAACATGGAAGAGAGGACCATGCAAAGCTACTGCTGGACTTGTGTTTGAAGGGGTACATGTGCATATAAAAAGTCTTTTTGTTGTTTTTGGGTGGTGGGTGGAAACCTACTGAAATTTTTTGAAATCAGTCATTCAGCTGCTTTTGGATATTTCCTGAATCATGAAACCTAATCTGAAAAATGCATGTGCGGCAGGGGCGTAACTACAACAGGTCCAGGGGTTGCAATCGCACCAGAGCCCTGGAGACTATGGGGCCCCAAAAGTCCCTTTGGCCTACAGTAAAAGACTATTACTATCCAAGAATTGCAATAGTTGGGGGCCCTATTGGAGCTTTCGCATCGGGGCCCCTTGGCTCCAAGTTACGCCACTGATGTGCGGTAAACTATAAACTATCCAAATAATGTTTACTGTGACAGATACCAACTATCCTTTTAAAGTAACATACTTGAGGGCTTTACCCAGAGGATTATAACCAAGACTTATTAAAACAAGAATGATAATTTTCCTATTTATAATGCATTGATTTTGCATTCCATTTAAATATTTTACAAACTATTTATCATAAATCTAAAAGAATTATATTTCAAAGTGCATTTTGCATGAATCGTTCTGAGCTGAATTCATCGGGGTCAGGACTGCGATCATTCAGACTCTCTTATCGGAGATCATATAGCTATAATGGAACGGATAGTCGTGTTTAGAGTGTTGAAGGAAAAGCACAACAATATAATTAAGGCAAACAATCTGATTGCCTTTTTTGTCCTTTGCCTGGTTCTAGACATCTTGCTTGTCAATCTTGCCTTGTCGAATGAGCAAGTTTCCTGTGTCATTACTTCGAAAGCCTAGAAGTCATTACCATTAACACGTTTCAGTATGTGCAGTAATGAACAAATGAAACATAAAGAGAGAATACTGAATGCAGCCTTCCTCGGATAACATACGTCTTAATAATGTTTTACTGTGATTTGTATGAATACGCTTTTTTTTGCTTGTCGTAGCGATTTCAAAAAAATGAGGACTATTAAAAAAAATGCAGCCTCGACATAAACTTTTAGTGAAATCCCAATGCTTACGTGAAGTGACTTGCTTTCCAGAGACAGTAAAGAAAAGCACTGTAGGCTTGTAGTTAATTACCAGGGGTGGATGCTATTATGTTGCTTGCATACGTTATCTTGGATGGTATAATACATTGTAATAAAGAGATTATTTGTCACTTCAGTGAACCATAGAACATACAAGGGAAATGGCATTGCGCAGCATACAGGGCATGTTGTGCTGTATTATTATAGCCTCCGTCTGATAATGTCATGGGACATTATCATTTTATGGTAAGATTGCAGTTTACCGGAAGGGTCTATATTATAACAATTAAATGAATTACAATGATATCAGTTATTGATTACTCCATATTGATACATCTGTATGTTTGTGTCATGTGTTGACTGCACAGCAGTCCATGTGAAATGATCTTCTCTAGTTTAACACTAGAAGGCCCAGAAATTTCGAGCTCCCCTCTGAAGTCCCGAAAGAGGGTCAAATGACCCTAATGGTGGGGTTACACGTCCCGATATCGCGGCGATATCGGAGGCAACTCCGCGGGAGCGCGCATTTTTTCAGCCCTTTTCCCAATATCGCATCGGCGGTTTACACGCTGCGATATCGGGAAACAACGTCCCTCCAATGTGTACGCCCACCAACCCAGTAACGACCATTTAACATGGGAGTTAATGGGTGAGGTGCGAGTACACATCGGAGTTGGGCTGTCACACGCTGCGATGCTGCTACAACGGCCTTGCGATATCGGGGAGTTGAATAGCTCAGCTATTCAACTCCGATATCGTTTTGGCATCGTTCCAGCATCGCGTTGTACGCTCAAACTGTACAACGCGCACACGATATCGGCTCCAACTCGCGACCCACGTGACTTTTTGTCGGAGTTGGGTCGGAGTTGGACGCCGATATCGCGGCGTGTAAACCCACCATTAGTCCAAACTGAATAGAACTAACTAGAAACAAAATGGCTCACTCAATGGAAAACAACAAACTTCTGTGGTGCTACAGTAATGGCCTTAATTACAGAACAAAAGACGGTGATTAGAGGATGTTAGCTAAAATCCTTCAGGTCATTCGACCCGTCTCTGGGTTCCAAAGGTAGAAATGTTAAATGACCCCTCTCTGGGACTTCTAGTGTTAAATAGGAGTTAATTTCCTTTCGCACATTTGAAGGTAATGTAGAAGCTGTTGTAGTGTTGCTGTGCATGTCTGGGTGGCTCTATAGGTGAGGGTGTGTGTCAGATAATGCAGCTGTCCAGTCCACTAGACTTTAAATTGTTTATCTTCCTTTCACTAGGTGTCACTGAAAGAGTTTCACTCTGCTTTGACCGTGTGTGCTGTTAGGATGTTTCAGCAATTTGCTGAAGCATTCCTGCAGTGCTTTTGCTTGAGGATTGCCATCTTTGGAGAACTTGCTGCTGCTATCCCGGTCCATGGGTGGAAGTGAGGGATGTTAGCCCAGAGATGGTTGAGAAGCAAGGAAAGGGTGATAGCCCAGAGGTACTTTAGGGAGCAGGGTCAGCTCAGGACCCCAGTCTACAGGGTCAGACTAGTTATCCAGTTTTCCTTAGCCCATCATTGTCATCCTGCTTCTCATTCCCTTGTCTATGATACTACCTTCGTGACAATTTGTGTGTTTTTGCAAATTTTGGGGTTTGGGAAATTCCAATGATAAGCTTATTGTATTGCAAATTAAGCAACCATTAAAATGAATAGAATTTTAGGGTAATTTTGAACTGAGTCTTATTTTAATGCTAATAATGATGCTTTCTATATGGCAGAGTGGACCATGACCTCCAATGTTCCTCTAAAGTCATAACAATGACTTAATGGTTAACACTGTAACCTGCCGTTCTGTTAAAGAATTAGCCCCTATGGGGAGAGTGAAAAATGTTAAGTCTGTAGGGCAATGTGGAAGTTGAAGAGGTTGTCATACTCTGTGTGACTGCAGAATTGTCAGTCTTCCCAGTGCCTGCGCTATGCGCTGTGAGGATTCACCATTTTGTAAGCCGAGAATGGACTGCAATTATGCAGTATGCATGTTCCTGGCAAAACAAGACCAATGGGCAAGGCCTCACTCAATACAAGTGTGTGGAGCAGGTGCGTCTAAATATTGAGCACAGACGTCTAATGGGAGCGGCCTTGCAGCATACAATTGTAATGAGCAAGGCTGCGCCCACTAGACAGGGGCGCAGTGCTCGGGAACATGCATACCGCATAACTGTGGTTCATTCCTGGTTCAGAAACAGCGAATCCTCATAGCACCCAGTTCGGGCGTTGGGAGGATTAATAACTCTGCAGTCACATATAGTGACTTCAGAATTATCATTTTAAATCACAAAACTCCTTTCACCCCTTCACACCTGGGTGATTTTCCATTTTCCAGTTTTCATTTTTCCCTCCTCTTCTTCCAAGAGCCATAACTTTTCATTTTTTCCTAAATATAGACATATGAGGACTTGTTTTTTGCGTGACAAGTTTTAATTTTAAATGAAATAATTTATTCTGCCATACAGTGTACAGAAAAATGGGAAAATGACTCCAAGTCCGGTGAAATTGCTAAAAAAGTGCAATTACGCATTTGTGTTTTGTTTTTTTATTCACCATGTTCACTATATGTATAAACTGACTAAAAAAAAATAAGGTATTAGTGTATATGCCCAAGATGAATCACAGATGGGATGCATTATAACAAATACTGCTCAGCACAGAAAGGGCACAGCTCTTCCTAACTTGCCAGAAGACAAGCAGTTAAATGGAATGCAGACAAAAACTGAGTCAGAATGTAATAGTGTGAACAGGCCTGTATTGCTGGTTCGCATAAACTCATTTGTTTAAACTGACAAAAAAAAACAACTATGTGTGTATAGTGTCCAAATACCTTGCAACAAATAGGTAAAAAGAAGAATACTTAAAAATACAGGGTACTTGGTACATACCTTTTTTGCAAAAAAAGTTCTTAAGCCATCCCACCTATGACAAGGAGACCCATCTCGGGACAGAGCATACACTAACTATATTGTAACCTGTTTTGTGTCTAGTGACCTCAAACAGCAGGACGCCGTTTGTGACCAGCAGTATCTGTCTGAAAAAAGACCTTTCAAATTATAGTTTAATGTCCAGTTTATGTAAATGTCTAGTTTATGTAAATTATCACTTTAAATGGAGTTTATTAGCACAAAAGGACTGTTGAAACCAAGCACAGCTGCTCTGTGCACTTTTCCCTTTGGCATCTTTGAAATTCACTGCACCTCCCCATCTACTTGTTTTTCATTTATTGATACATATTCTTCCCTAACTGATAGCTAAGGCCATAAAGCAACCTGAAGCTGGCGGCAATAGCTGATTGTAAGGGTATCGTCACATGTGGCGACGGCACCGCTGATTTATTAGGCGATGCAGGGGTGTGGCCTATCGGTACCGATATCGCCTGTGCATTGCCTAATGTAAATAGGCGATGGCGACGCCTTTTAGTGGTCGCCTGGTTTCAGCAGTGCTCTAAAACCAGGCGGTCGATCTGGGGCGATGTGTACACATCGCCCCATGTAACTGGCCGACGGCGAACCAACAGGCGATGGGAGCCATAGGCTCCCATTGTACTGCATCGCTGCTGGGGTTTTGAGACACCCCGGCGGCGATGCCACCTGTCAGATCACCGGTGCATTGCCAGAGGTGTCGCCATGGGGACGGCGACGCTGGCGGGGCGCCAAAAACAAGCGCACTCCCACCCGTCGCCGCCGACATCTCCGGTGCCGTCTCACCGTGTGACGGTACCCTAAGGTGCATGAAATGTTTGGCCATGCAAAGGGTGCACCAAGCAGCTATGTTTGGTTTGAACAGTCATTTTGTGCTCACCGGCTGTCTATCAAGGTTCCAGTGTAACTCTACAGATGTATATAAACAGGAATGCAGTTAGCTCAATTGGATAGAAGAGCCCTATACATCATATTTCCTACAAAAGCTGACAACTGCCCAACACATTTTGAATTGAGAGCAGTTGTTTAAAACATAGAACTGCCTGGTGGCAGCCATGCTCCAGATATTAAATATAGTTTGATAACAAATATTTTGCATGAACTGAGCCACTTTAAAGAAGGACATGTTGGGAAGAGGTCAAAAGACAAGGGACAATACTAAGTTTTGCCTTTGTATGGTACCATGTTAAGGAGATATATTCATTTACATCCATTGTCATTTTCTTAATACTATGCCCAGTGGATCTCTTCATATTTGTATACAGTCTTCTAAAATAGGGTGTATACAGAGCATACATAGATGCATAGACTGCTATGGGTCCATATTACATTTTTGCACATCTCAATGGTTTTATGAAGTCCTTAGATCAATTCCATTTGGTTGTGCCGTCTTGTAGCCAGAAGCAGACTTGATGTCACTTAGAAGGTCATCCGACACAGATTTCTAAGCATTGAATTTCTGTATCAGACGTTGAGCATCCTGGTAATACAATGAACATGGAATTAATAGTATTTGTAGAATTTCATGTTCTCTGAGTAGCCAACATATTTTTGATAAAGCAGAATTGCAGAGAGATAAACTTTTGGTCTAATGCTGAAGGTTATGAAGACAGAGGAAGTCATTACCAATACCACAATCAATAAAAAAGCCTTCCAGCAAATATGGTAGAGCCGAGAACACTTATTGATTTGGAAGTTGTTTGAAATAGGCTCCAGGGTATTCTAACAGCTGAACTAAGGCTCGAAGCAGTAAGGGTCAGAGGCATCTCTGGAAATAGCAAAATCATGACTGCAGGTCACTTTCCGATGCTCTGAAATGCTTACAAAAAAGTTTATAGTTGCCGTGATGTAAGACATAGTATCAACCAAGATGCAGCAAGAAACTTAGTGAATCCAAATTCTATAACTTAGGTCAACTTTTAGCCATGTTTTGGGTCACTGATAGAGTTGATACAAATATTTCACAGATCCCATCACAGGAATTAATCTCCAGATATCGATGACAACCCATCCAATCCAAACAAACAAAGAGGTCAAACCACAAATATCCAGAAATTATGTGTAATGATGAGAAATAACACAGGGAAAAAGTATTGAACACATGAAAAAAGAAAGATGCAAAAATTCAAGGAAATTCATGACACCAGCTCCAGCTGAAATCTATCAGTAATTAGGAAGGAATCCTGTAAAATCTCTAAACTACTGAAGGCGTCAGTGAGCGTTTTTGGGGGCCATAATGCATAAGTGGAAAGAACATATTTTCATCATAAGCTGGCCATGACCAGGTGTTCCCCACAAGATTTTAGACAAATGAGTGTAAAGAATTATCAGAAGAATTGTCCAAGTGCCAAGAACCACTTGTGAAGAGCTACAAAAAGACCTGGAATTAGCAGGTAGAATTGTTTTAAAGACAACAAGTAACTCACTAAACCTCAATGGCCTGTACGCCTACTACCATGCAAAACTCCTTTACTGAACGAAAACTATGTTCAAGCACGTTTAAAGTTTGCTCAACAACACTTAAAAACTTGTGACATACTGGGAGAAAATAGTCTGGTCAAATGAGACCAAAACTGAACTCTTTACAACACATCATGTTTGGAGACCTTTAACACCATACCAAGGTGGGAACTTCATGGTATGGTGCTGTATTTCAGTATACGGCACTGACAAACTTCATGTAATTGAGGGAAGGATGAATGGACAAATCTACAAAGACATTCTTGAAAAAAATTTGCTGCCATCTACCAAGATAATGAAGATGAAGAGAGGGTGGACTTTTCAGTAAGACAGTGATCCCAAACATATAGCCAAGGAAACTCAATTGTCTCAGAGCAAGAAAATAAAACAGCTAAAATGAGCAAGCCAATCACCGGAGCTAAATCCAATAGAAAATTTATGGAAAGAACTAATGCTCAGAGATCATAAAATCAACCCACCGGACCTTGAGGATTTGAAGAGCGTTTGTGTGGAAGAATTGGCCCAAATTACACCTGAGCGATGCAAGCGACTAGTTTCTCTATAGGAAGCATCTCTAAGCTGTCATCACTCACAAAGGCTTTTGTATGAAATAGTAAATACATTTCAGTAAATGAGTTCAATACTTTTTCCCTATGTCATTTCTCATTATTGCAACAATTAATTTATGGGCACCTATAGTTGATTTCTTTGCCTGTGTGGATTGGATGGGTTGTTACCAACATTATGTCAATTGCAAATTTAGAAATATATTTAATTAGAAAATTTAGGAAGCGTCCAATATTTATTTCACCCACTGTGTATGGATAGTCAAACTGTCAACCCACTGAACAAAGTCCATTTTAATTAACACAACAGGGCAATTTTCTAACCCAAATGAACCAGTGTTCTGGCTTAATTAACACCTTTTATGGATTTCAGACAATTTTTATGATGTGTGGTCCAATATAAAAGTTACTGTGTTTTAGAAATTGGCATACATTTTTTGCACAATGTAAGTCAAATAACAGGTGGTATACAGTTAGATTAGATATATGTTATTGTAATAAAACCGGCAAATTTTAACACTGTCTGGTCTAAATTTGCAAAAGTGATTAAATATAAGAAGGCAGAGATGAATGAATTTAATCAAGTGGAATTTAATTTTCCTAATTTTACAAACATTCATACCCTAGCTGTGGCTGTCATTTTGCTTAACCTTAAAATGCTGGAAAAGGATTAAAATAATCCTTCACCCTCGCCTGTCCCACTATTATTATGGTCCACCATATGGTCTGCCACAACATTCCTTTGCACTCTCCCTGAAGGCATAAATTTGCTTTGTCTGGCTTCACTCTGACCACAACTTCCAGCTCGTCCAGGTCTCTGATGTGAATACACAAAGCAATGTTGTGATACCCATCATGATCCTCTTGTGTTTCCAGAGATACTGACTAGGCTTTGGGTGACAAACTTGTAATATTGTGACATCATCATGTATTCCTTGACTGAAGATCGTCCATAAGTCTTAAAGGGAACCAACCACCAGGATTTAGTGCCATGCAGCAGGTGATTGACGTGTGCAGCATGACATCACTATTTGCTTTTTTTTTTATTGCTCCTCTGTGGGCTTGTCTTGGCTGGATGAGAGGAAGAGGCGGCGGTTTGGCTTACAGCTGACAGACAAGCCCCCAGGGGAGTAATAGAAAAAAAACAAGTAGTGATATCATGCTGCACATGTCAATCACCTGCTGCATCGCACTAAATACTGTTGGTTGGTTCCCTTAATATACCAAGTAACATACCAGATAAGATGAACAAAAAATAGAGGTATGGAAGATCGGATGGCTGCGGGTTCTGCAGGATGAATGACAGGAGCGTGATGAGATCAGTATTAACTTATTTTTTTTACATCTAAGGCTGGTTTCACATCACGTTTTCCCGCAATCCGACGCTGTCCGTTGTAAATCGGACAGCATCGGATCCGATTTTGGCCCCATGTTATCTTATGGGGACGGATCGGATTTGCCCTTAATGGCATCCGATTTGCCTCCGATCCAATCCTATCTGATTTTCTGCAGCAGCCAAAATCGTAGACTGCTGCGATTTTTGACTCCGCTGCAAAAATTGGATGGCATCGGATCCGATGTGATCCGATTATGATAATATGGGAGTCTATGGGGATCGGATGGAAAATCTGATCCGATATGGGATCCGATTTCTGTATGGAGCATGCTCCATCTCCAAGACCTCCCACAGCCCTCCCCCATTTAAATCGGATCCGTTAAAGAATCAGATAAGATCGGGTGCCATCGAATGCCACCGGTCCGATTTTGAATCGGACCGGTGGCATTCAATTTTGAGTATCCGATCTGATTTACAACGGACAGCGTCGGATTGCGGGAAAACGTGATGTGAAACCAGCCTAACGTTGATTATGCTGATAATAAGGAAGGAAGCATTCAATTTGCAGTGAATGACCTCGATGTAAATCATACTTCCTTGTAAAATCCATACGATTTAGCGAATTTGAATCCTGGCCAATTTCATTAGCTCTATGAGACATAAGTTACCCCAGTGTGCGGAAGCCACCTATATGAACATTAATATAAATTAATTTCTTAGCTTTACGATAATATTGGAAAGAAGTAAAGGCGAAATTGTTCAGAAAGAGAGTAAAAAGAAGAAAAGAAAACTTGTTTAACTCAATGAGTTATCATAATGTACAGTGTAAAAAATGAGTCAGAAATATAATATTGCATGACCTAATACATATGAGTCATTAATCTGTTATGCCTTTTGATTTATTGGCCTTTGCCTGTGACATTCTTAGATTTCTTAAGCATGAAGGCATTTCAGTGGGGGCAGTAGAGTATTGTGCGATGAATTGGATGACACATTATCTGTATATTCTGTATGTGCTTTATAAAAAGAATTTATGGCATAAACAAATAAGTTGAGGAAAAGATACCACGAACAAGTGCCTGCTCAATAGCTCATCTGCTTTCGGATAAGCAGAATTATTTTTCGAGGATAGACTCTCTTTAAGTAGATAACAATAAGTATCTTAAAGGATGTACTTTTAATCCCTGAATTGAAGTGGAGCTTTAATGCATGCAATGAAAACTATTATTCAGAAATTGTTTTTTTCTCTCTCTTTTCAGTTATAAAATATTAGATTCAAGTCCGCTGCATGCAGCTTAAACCGTGACCGACTGCGCAACTTCACAGTTGCTAAATGTTTACTTCTACCTGAATCGTGCATTAACTCCGATAAAATATCTTTAAGTTTAAATGGTAAAACCAAGGGAAAAAAAACACATATTAACATTTTTCAAAAGAAATACACAAGTTCATCAAGTCATCAGTCATAAAAATGTTTATGAAAAAATGATATAAATTTCATACACCGTATTATAAATCATATTTTTGGACAATAAGATGCATCGGACCATAAGAGGCACCCTAAATTTAGATTAGGAAAATGGGAAAAAAAGGATTTTTGATGCTCAAATGGGGTCCTTCTTTCAGTCTTATAGCCTCAATGTATGTTATTGGGAAGGGTGTGCGGTGGCGGTGAATCAGGGTTGCCACTGTTGGAAGTTGGCGATGGTGATACTGTGGCTACTGAGCTGGGAGGAATTGCGAGACATGGCGGTGTGATGCTGGAGTCATTGATCTCCCAACGATGGACATAATTGACTTCAGGAAAATGGTGCAGTGGCATATGCGAGATGCGAGCCAAGATCTTAGTCTGCGCATGTGTCTCTTCCGACATGATAGAAAAAGGTGCCAGATGTGGCGCATGCGCAGATTGAGATCTTGGCTTTCTGAGATCTCAATTTGTGCATTCACTGCCTCTAATGCCATTGTCCTGAAGTCAATTATATCCACCGCCAGGAAATCAATGACGCCTGCCTTGAGCTGGCAACACATCCCCTTCTCCCAACCTTTGGCTAGAAGCATCGCCCCACTTGTACCCCTGCTATGTTCCTGCAGTGACAACCCTATCTACCATGACCCTGCTCCACTGGTACAAGCCCCTGGTAAGCTACAGCCAAGCTGTCAGATGCACCCTCATTTTCCCTCATTTGTCCTGTGAAGCTTTTTACTTCCAGGTCAACTGATGTTGGAGAAACCACCTCTATATACCGTATGTTTTGCCACTTGTCTAAAAAGGATGGCATTGCTTTGAAAAAAAAACACTGGTAAATAATGATTTGTACAACCATAAATTCATGCAATGCAATCCTCAATCAGTAATTAGTTTACACAATGTGATGCAGCTGATTAACTATCCATTAAAAATGAAATATTATATTTTTTATCCACTTACTTTTCAAATTGCATCTTGTTAAACAAAATTACATGGTTCATTTCAATGCTATTTCTGTTTTGCTAGGTAATTTGGGTTGCCTTTGTTTAATTTGTGCAGTCTTTATGTGTTGTGAAAGGTAAAATGAATTACACTAATAGAACATTTAGTAAAAACACAAAAGATAGCAGAACTGTTTATTTTCTGCTTAATTCATGTTAAAATGTCATGGAACAGTCCATGGCTACATACCACTATATTGTTCTTTGCTATGTTTTATAATAAGATACAAAATTTCCATCAATACATAAGGAAAGATACCACAAATTCATGGGAATCTAACCTTAAGAAGATACTCAGGAATACACATGTTCATCAGAAAAAAAAGAGAGTAAAGCTTCAATATGCAGTAATACACAGCAAATGTATTCATACATCATAAGGACCAATGGATGGGGAGAGGAGATGTACAGTAAAGTGCACAAGTGCCAAAGGGCCACCGAACAAAAAGGTTTTACATACAGGGAAGATACATATTAAAGGACATTGCCACAGAGGCAGAATCAAAGTTCTCAAATAACAGTACATATAGCATATATTGCACTTTTACATACACTTTGTAGAATGTGGGATAACACACAATAACTATGACTTGTACTAAAATTAGTCTCTAACCTATGGCTGTCACAGTCCCATGACTATAAAGTGCAGGTGCTTTAGGAAAACAATCCTCATATGCTTTGTAGGATCACATGGAATCATAACATGGCATACCCACCCACAAAGCTCTTCACAGTGCAGCACCCCCCTACATCTTCTCCCTCATCTCTTACTACCACCCAACCCATTGTCTTCGCTCTGGAAGTGACTTCAGACTCACTTCCGCAATAATCCGAACCTCTCACTCCCAGATCCAAGACTTCTCTCGAGCTGCAATAATTCTCTGGAGTGCTCTACCCCAAGAAATTAGGTGTATCCACAACTTACATAGCTTCAGGCCATCCCTAAAAACTCATCTTTTTAGGGCAGCCTATCATGATTCCTAGTCAAAGTCATCTAGACATAGCCTACCCGCTACTCCAATCTCAAGTGGATCACAAATAATGGGTGGTGGCCACTTATACTGCTCCTAACTGTTCCCCATCTCCTCAAGTCGACTATACCATCATTGTAAATAAGCCCCTGTACTTTGTCACCCCCACCTCATGGTTAGACTGTTATGAGTAGGGCTGTCATTTTTTGCTCTAATTATTGTATTGTATTACACTTTGCAGTGTATTATACTGTCTTTGGTATTGAATTGTATTTTCTAATTGTTTGTTATGATTGTTTAAACATGAACTTTGTATTGTGAAACCCTGCAGAATATGTAGGCGCTATATAAATAAAAATTATTATTATTATTATTATCAAGAGACACTAAGTCCAATAGAATCACATGTAGAGTATGTTACCAAGAGTGTCAGAAGCCATCTGGACAACTAGGGAACACAGCAGGGAAGGCCGGGCAGAAGGATCCCAACGCGTTTCATCATGACCTGGCGTTAACCCATTGGTCTCTTTATCAGGGGATCACTAATAAAACATTTAGTAAAAACACAAAAGATAGCAGAATTGTTTATTTTTAGCTTAATTCATATTAAAAAGTCATGGAACAGTCCATGGCTACATACCACTATATTATTCTTTGCTATGTTTTATAATTGGTTATAATAGCATAACTGTTTAGTTGAGGAATCTAGTGATTGAGTTAAATGACAAGTAGTGATAAGCAAGGTCTACCACGTTCGAATGCGCGGTACTCAAAACGAGCAGTCGGACATTTGCACAGGCTGTACATGTGAACCAAATATAATGGATGTCAATGGGAAGTCCGGGAGATCTCAATTCCAAATGATCATTTGGCATCTTTGGTACTCAAAGAATACTTCTAAGAGATTTATTTATTTTTTTTGAAAGCCCATATGTTTTTTAACTATCGAGACCATTTTAATAGAAATTTGGATGCAATGAGTACAAAACTAGTTGTTCAGTCCCAAAAAGTAAAAATACTTAATAGAATAATTCTATAAACTATTATATAGTTGCTCCCTAGAGACGTTTTAGGAACATTTTTGATTCCTACACTTTTCAACAATACCCCTTGCTGTGTCTTACTGTACATCAGACGCTGAAATGGTCAGAAAATTGTTGGAAAATGGCACTACACTGTTTAACCTCCTTTTTTTCTCATTTTTGGATAAAAGCATCATAGCAGTGGGATGAGTGCGCTCCGTAAACTCAGCTTGAGATTTAGAGAAAAAATGCACCAGATTCTCTTTTGCTTTTTTGCTTCTCCTATATGTGCTTTATTTTTTTTTTATCTTATTTTTAGATTTTTTTTTTAGCTTTTTAAAAGAATTAACTTATTTTTTTTGCCGTACACTCAGCATGGAGAACATATGATTCTTAAAATTGAAAGTGTTGTTTAGCAGCTACTTTTTCCTTTAGCAAAGAAATAATAAAATCTATACATTGTCTTTAGTCCTGTTTTATCTGATACATTTTGACGTAGAAGGCAAAAAAGGGAAGACAAATTCAATTGCTTGATTCATTATACACTGTGTTATTTCTCACAGATTTTTCAGCTTAAGAGGTGAGCACGCAAATGCCAAACACGTCTAGTTGACAAATTGACCAGTGCAGATATCAAGACCGTGAACAAGGGCATTTTATGACTTTCCTATGTATGTTATACCATTATCACAGATTTTTTTTCCCTGTAAATATAGTATAGTAACCATAAGTTATCAACAAAGTGTAGAATTATATTGGTCAAACATTTCATCAAAGAACATTTTATTTCAGAATGTATAATTGCATAATTATATAGGTTGGAGTTTCTACAAATTGATTCCTCTATGCAACATCTTACCACTTTCGCCCACTGAAACCCTGGGCATCCTTACACTAGGCCAAGGGACTCTGGCTGTAACTTGGCCTGGAACATCCTTTTGCATCATAAGTGTGTGTTCCAGTTTTGGAGAAAAGACGGGAGCTGCACACAGGATTCCTTAGGTTGTCTTTTTTATTAGTGGGCAGGGACTTACATGGTGAGGGGTAGCGGATGGGAGGACGGGGAATTAAGGCACAATGGCCATTTCACGCCGTGAGGGGCGCTACCCCTCACATTAGTCCCTGCGCACTAATAAAGAAGACATCCTAAGGAATCCTGTGTGCAGCTTCGTCTTTTCTCCAAAACTCGAAGTGACGTATCGCTGTTTCTAGGAAGTGTGCACCAGGTAAACTAGGCATGCTGAGTACGGGACACTTGAGAAAGATCATGAGAGCTGAACGGCAGCCGATCAACCTCCCTGAGAAGGATTTTTGCACCGTGGATTTGGTGCTGGCTGAACCTGAAACTGTGAATCATAAGTGTGCGTGTTGCAAAACTGTGGCTCTTGGTGTAATGTCACAACGTAAGCCGCTACAGTACAATGCACATTCTAGGCTGGAACGGCTGAGCATAACTAGGCCTGGGACATGCCTGTGCATGTGCAAGGAAATCCAAGGCTTAGCAAAAGTCAAATATCTCATCCCAGCATGAAGATACTTAAGGTTTCAGCCTGTAGAGGCAGAAAAAAATAGGTATCGATGGCCAAACTAGGTAAATCAAGCAGAGAAGGTGGCAGGAGATGTGAGCAGTGACTATTTTGTTTTTATAACCTTTGGCCAGTCTTCTATGGTTCAATACTACGGTGGCCGTGAAGCGAATCTCCCTTCTTTAGCAAAACAAATTTTTGTAATGTTCAAGTAGAATTAAATTATATGGTCATAGTCAAATCTGGCTGTTTTATCAGAATCCAGAGTTTTAGACATTACAAACCATTGAAGATAAAACTTACTTTGATTTGGATTAAATAGGCTGACAGATTGTCAAATTCCCTATCAATATTTGACATTGGTGTGCTTAGAGAACACAGGCCTTATAGGGAAAGTTAAAAATCCTTGTTTATTTTCTGCCTAATACTATCACACTGACAACCACCAGAGACTAGAAATTCACTTTCATAACAATTTGACTCCCTGACTAGCATTTCATCATTCGTGGAGACCACAATTCTGTGGATCTTCTCACCACTCATTAAAATGATCATAGATTAGTATACCTACTCACCTTTCCTCTTGTTTAAATATATCTCAGGATAAGAGGTGTAAGATGACTTGGTTGAATAGTATGAGTACGATCTGATTTTCCAATGCTCTGCCCTAAAGGGGCCGCCACACGCGTCAATATCGCTGTCAATATCGCTGCTGCACGTGATGTGACAGCGATATTGATGCGTGTGACAGGGCGCATCAACCAGCAATAAATCGCTGGTTGATGGTCGCCATGTTTTTTGACTGGACCGAAAACCTGGTGATGGTCGCCCGGTGTACACGCAGCATCGCTGCGTGTGACACCAGGAGACGCGATCAGCCAGCTCCCAGCGCCTCTCAGCAAGTGCTGGGAGCTGGTATCCATGGTAAATTTTTGGTAACTAGGCAGCGCGTGCTGCCTAGATACCCGATGTATACCTTGGTTACCAGTCTTCTCGCTCACTGGCTGGTATCCAACTAGGGTCCCTAATTACCTTCTATGTACCTTGGATACCAGCCGGTGAGCGGAGAAGGCTGGTAACCAAGGTATACATCGGGTATCTAGGCAGCGCGCGGCCTAGTTACCCACAGTTTACTGTGGATACCAGCCTGCAGACATCGTGGAAACGATATTTAAATCATTTTCACGATGTCGCTGGTCCACTGATTGCTGGTGAGTCTGCCTGTGTGACAGCTCACTAGCGATCAGCCGTCAATGTCGCCAGCGATCATATTGCTGACAACATTGACGTGTGTGATGCCGGCTAAAGATGTTTATTCTTTAATTTTTTCTATATGGTGTAATGTTCTCTTTGATATTTTGAGGTATATGCTACTATACCATGTTAAAGAATGAACTACGTATAGTGAGAAATGGAGCACTCCATTTCTCACTATACATAGTCCATTCTTTAACATGACATACTGGTGTAGACCTCAAAAATGTCAAAGAGAACGTTACACCATATAGAAACAATTAAAGAATAAACATCTTTAGCCGGCATCACACACGTCAATGTTGTCAGCAATATGATCGCTGGCGACATTGACGGCTGATCGCTAGTGAGCTGTCACACAGGCAGACTCACCAGCGATCAGTGGACCAGCGACATCGTGGAAATGATTTAAATATCGAGAACGTTACACCATATTACACCATATTACACCATAGTGAGAAATGGAGTGCTCAATATTTGGATATATGCATGATATCATATATATCATGCATATATCCAAATATTAAGCACTCAATTTCTCACTATACATAGTCCATTCCTTAACATGGCATACTGGCATAGACTGCAAAATGTAGAAGAGAACATTATACCATATATAAACAAATATTAAGCACTCCGTTTCTCAGT
The DNA here is from genome assembly GCA_033576535.1 of Allobates femoralis. Taxonomy (NCBI): domain Eukaryota; kingdom Metazoa; phylum Chordata; class Amphibia; order Anura; family Aromobatidae; genus Allobates; species Allobates femoralis. The sequence continues at coordinate 68,338,963 of JARQOC010000002.1, read as the reverse complement.
ATACCTAGTCCATTCCTTATCATGGCATATATTATATACATATTAAATATTATGTGTATATGTGGGTGTCCAACTATTGTTACCATAAGTTGTTCTGGCCTTCGGCCATTCAGAGGATAGGAGGACAACGGAACTTGATGATGGTGGGACAGAGTAATTATTATATTAGAATATTATCTATCTATGTATCTATCTATCTATCTAGAAAAAGCAAAAAAACGAAACAGCACAGTCACACACAGTCGGGTGCAAGGCCCTCCTACCACTTCACTGGTACTTATATAGATGAAAAAACGAAAGGCAGCACTTCCTTCAAAAAATCCATGTGGGTTTTATTCTAGGACTGCAACGTTTCGGCGTACAGCCTTTTTCAAGCAGTCTCGGCTTGAAAAAGGCTGTACGCCGAAACGTTGCAGTCCTAGAATAAAACCCACATGGATTTTTTGAAGGAAGTGCTGCCTTTCGTTTTTTCATCTATCTATCTATCTATCTATCTATCTATCTATATTAAAAGAAAAAAAATGGTACCAATCAAGAAAGAAAATGCAAGAAAAGGACTTTTCTATCAGTCCATCCACCCGGTATGGCGATATTTTGGTCCCAGTAAGCATTTTTGTGTATATATATATATATATATATATACTAGCTGTGAGCCCGATGCAAATGCATCGGGTGTCTAGAATATTTTTAAATTTTGTTTAAGATTTTCAAAAGTGCAAAACCGCACTTGCCGCACCTGCCGCAAGTCCCCCTATACTTTCTATGGAAATTACCGCAACCGCGCCGCAAGTGGAACGGTTATGCGGCAATCGCGGCACTTGCGGCGCGGTTACGGTAATTTCCATAGAAAGTATAGGGGGACTTGCGGCAGGTGCGGCAAGTGCGGTTTTGCACTTGCGGCAAGTGCGGCCGCGAAAAAAAACGCGGTCAGCCGTGGTTTTTTTCGCGGCCGCACTTGCCGCAAGTGCAAAACCGCACTTGCCGCACCTGCCGCAAGTCCCCCTATACTTTCTATGGAAATTACCGCAACCGCGCCGCAAGTGGAACGGTTATGCGGCAATCGCGGCACTTGTGGCGCGGTTGCGGTAATTTCCATAGAAAGTATAGGGGGACTTGCGGCAGGTGCGGCAAGTGCGGTTTTGCACTTGCGGCAAGTGCGGCCGCGAAAAAAACCTGTAGGAGCCCTTTGAGCGGACCAGAATGGAAACTGTGTCATTTGTAAAGACACAGTTTTCATTCTGGTCCGCTCAGAATCGCGGCTCAGGCAGCGACTCGCAATGGCCTCGCGGCCATTGCTCGCGCTACATGAGCGGTAAATCGCTAACTTTGTGGCTGAGCCTCTGGTTCGATTTTCGGCCAGCGACTCGCAATGGCCGCTTCGCGGCCATTGCTCGCTCATGGTGACGTCACAGAGTGACAAAGCCACGGTCTTTTGCGGGGTCCGACACGGAAGTGCCTACGGCAATTATATAGTATATATATATATATATATATATATATATTCTTTATTTTTTTGTTTTATGTATTCGGTTGTAATAGAGCAGACCCAAGGGGTGTTCACAAAACTGCTTAGTTAGTCCATTTTGTTGTGAATAACAGTAAAACATTTCCTTAATATGAAAAACTTTTACCTTCCATGCTCTATACATCTGCATGTATAAAAGGCAATTGTATAAGATAATTAAAGCATGGGGATCACTTGAAATAATTAGATTCCTTAATAATCATTACAATTTTGGTTTGTAACCTCATTGAGAAATAAGCTCATGTGACAAGTAGTCAGAAGCATTGTGTGGCTGAAATTAACTTTGGATAGTTTCTGGAAATTGAGATGCATGAACTAGCAAATTAGTCATATAGCTTTATGTTTCCATCTTTAAAAAAAATTATATTAGTCTTCTCATGGGGAATTTACCAATCTATCATTTGTCTGCACGGGAACCTTGCTCATGCTCAGTGTATCTGTTTCCTTGGAGTTCTTCAATTACTTATGTGATTAAAGAATGTGGACTTGGGAGATAGGAATAGTCAGTCCTGATTTTGGCCTAAATCCATATGGGTATATATTAGCAGGAGCACATAATACATAATTGAGAGGGATCAAGTCAAATTGGCAAGAATGACGGTTCTCTAGAGGGCTGTAATATATGCCAGCCTATTGACAGAAATTCAACAATGGAGAGATAATTTGTGTACAGGGACTAAGTGTAAGACTGGACCGAAACTAAGAGGAATAGTTATTATAGTAATTAATATATAGTTATTGGTATGAGCATTCATTGATTATTAATAATGCATATGGTAATATTTGTTTATAATAAAACAGCTATCTCATCATTACTTAGTCTATTACTTATATTTTTCATTTTTTAGCCAAGTTCCATATCATGGTCAATGCAAGATTGAATAATTTCTACTTTGGATAAACCCTATAATACTTTCTTTTGGTTTATGAATATAGTAGTAACTGTAGAGAAATGGGAAGAAATGAGAAATTCAGTAGCACCAGCAAATTAGGGATCGAGATATGAAATATAAAAGGGATGTAAATGCAGTTGATCACTTCAGTTCCTGTCTCGTCAGGCTCATAATCTTATTTATGCGCCGTCTTGGATAAGAAACTAGGGGCAGTTTATTAAAAAAGTGAGTTGACCTCAGTGTGTTTCTGTAATGAGGATGGATGAGGAACCTAAACAAATACAAGGAGATTATGCTAAGCTCATGTGATAGCCTTAAGGCCCCGTCACACCTGGCGACAGGGCTGGAGATGTCAGCGGCGACTGGCGGGTGCGCGCACGTTTTTGGTGCCCCGCCAGCGTCACCGTCCCCCATTTACATGGGGTGACTTCTCCAGCACCGCGCCGGTGATCTGACAGGCGGTATCGCCGCTGGGGTTTCTCAAAACCCCAGCAGCGATGCAGGACAATGAGAGCCTATGGCTCCCATCGTCTGTCGGCTCGCCGGCGGCCGGTTACATGGGGCGATGTGTGCACATCGCCCCAGATCGGTCGCCTGGTTTCAGAGCACTGCGACCTCCCAGCAGCGCCGAAATCGCCCCTTTACATGAGGCGACGTAGGCGCGATGTCGCTGCCAATAGGCCACGCCCCTATGTCGCCTATGTAATCGGTGGCGATGTCGCCACGTGTAACGTGGCCTTTAGTTAACCATTAATTCAGGATTCCAATGTTTAGATGGGACAAGTACTCAGTGTATCAATGAAGATGATCGCAGGACAATCCCAAACATTGATCATTGAATGTATATTCAAAGTGTAATTGAATTCTACTTGCGTATTCCAAACATCATCACTCGCCAAAACGCCAAATTTTGTTTTGCCACAGGCCTCTATTTTTCTAAGGCATAAAAAGCTATCAAAAGGTTAAAATTAAAAAATAAAAATCCTTTTACTCTCATCAACATTCCTCCTCCTTGCATGAAATTTCCCAGGAAATTAGATCCATGGAGAATAATTCTTAATTTAATGTCCCTTATTATTGTTTGGGGTCCCTAAAGAGCATTCCAGCATAAGATCACAATCCTCCCAGTGCTCGCATTAAGTGCTGTGAGGATTCATGGTTTCTAAGCTGGGAACGGACCACAATTATGCAATATGCATGTTTCCGTCCAAATCCTGACTATTGCGGTATAGCTTTGCTCAATACAAGTGTATGGAGCAAGGCTGTGCCTACTAGATGGCAGGGCCTACTGGTCAGACAAGCCCCCTCCTTACACTTATATTGTTCTGGCCAGGAAAATGCATATTGCAAAATTGAGGCCTGTTCCCAACTTAGAAACGGACAAATCCTTGCAGTGCACAGAGCATGCACTGGGAGGTTTAATAAGTCTATATAGTGACTGCAGAATTATAATTTTAGACTGTGAAAACCCCTTTAAGAATAAAATATAAATTGTCGTTAGAACAGCAATTAAAGGGAACCGACTATGTGGGAAAATGCTATTAACCTGCAGATATTGGGATCATTTGCAGGTCAATAGCTTTTTGAAGCTGCCTGGTGCCTGCACACTAAACCCTGCTTCCAGAGGAAAATAACTTTAATCCTCCCAACAGCGTTCCCGTTTCAGTCATTATGGCGGCACCGGAGGGGGTTCAGTCACCAATTGTGTATGGAAAGTGGCAACTTTAACCAGGATTAAAGTTTATCTCCTCCCAGCAGCGCCATGTAATATGCAGGCACCAGGCAGATTAACCCCATATCTGCAGGTTAATAGCATTTTTCCATGTGACCGGTTCACTTTAAAGAAAGAAATTGCGGATCACTTTAATAGGAAGCATTACCATGAAAAAACAAAACAAATGACTAATCGGTAACAATAGAAATTATTTTCTGTCTTCTACTTGAAGAAAAAGAATTTACCTTGATAGAACTTTCCTTATTTCTCCTTATTTAATTCTTTCTTCCTTTTTTCCTATTTTAGCTTTGCTAATTTATTGGTCTTGCTGGTATCTATCTATATACATGAACCAATTGAGTTGAATAAATGGCAAAAATAACTCCCCAAATGCTAAAGCTGTTTGAAAATGAAGTCTAGACTTCTTAATTCATATAAACATATCACATCTAGATATTATTAGAATAAGACATTCACCCCATGCATGAATAGAGCTTTTTTTTTTAGATGAATCTGAGACATCTATAAATATTCAATCACTACCAACACCATCCAGAATTAATTCCGGTGTCAGCCATGACTGATCAATTGTTGTTTATACGGATGCTAATAAGAAGAATTTAAATTTGTCAAGTGTGCATGAAGTCTGCAAGGGCCGATCATCTTACATCGTCACACATTGATAGATTGTACTGAAAATAGTGATCCTCATAGTCAACTTTATTATACTCCTGGGACCATTGCATTTTTTCTAATTATAAAAAAAGGAAATGGCAAGATGAACCCAAATAGAGGAATAACCCACTCAACTAGGGGAAAAGTAAGTTGTATCATTGTAGGCAAAGCAAAGCCGGTTAGGGTTCTGCTCAACGTTTCCCTTTAGCCACAATGCCAAATTTTTCAAATCCGATGAGTCACTTTATGTGCCAATAACTCTCCAATGTTTCAACACATCCCAGTGATTTCAAAATAGTTTTTTGTGACACACTGTATTATGATAATTGTAAATTTAGGTCAATATGTTTTGTGTTTTTTTATATCAACTAGCTGTGGAACCTGAAGCTGCCCAGGTCACAATGATAAAGGGGTGTAATAAAGGGGGTGTGGCTAGCCAGAGGTGGTGGAGCCATATGCATCCAGGGGGTGAAGTTATGAAGGGGGATTTGCCTGAGTTACAATAATAAAAAATAAAAAGGTGAGGCTAAGTGAAGATGCAGAGCCACATGCATTAGACATTATGAGGGCGGTGATAACTAGAGGGGCAAGCCAATGAATCCAGCACATATGCAGGGCGCATGGCTATGAAGGAGTGGGATTTGAAGGAGATAGGCTGTATGGGTGGGCCAGACTTGGTCGGTCATATGCATCTGCTGTATTATGAAGGGTCTGGGATCGCTATGGGGCATTGAACTAAGAGGATGGGCTATGTGTAGGAAAATACATACATACAGATACATTCACTTAGCTTTATATATTTGAATGTCCCTTTAAGCAAGTAATGTAAAAAGAGAGATGGAGGGCGCCATGTGTACACCTGGTGGTCTAGCGGATTAGAGATTGACATGGCCAAATGGCCACTCAACCAATCATGTTGTGACATGGCATGACAACACCATAATACGCTGGGAAGAGACATCTTCTGTGATTACCACACCTTCGTGATTACCTATGAAGATAGCCATGCGTAGCTATGAAACACAAAGTTTTAGTAATCTGAAAGAAGCCCTTGTTTGACCATCCGGTCCTAGCGCTCACTTATCACCATTATTATTTTTATTTGTTCCTTTAATCAAATATCAGACCACACTAAATAGTTACTAATAAGCATTCCCTCATTTCAACTCTTTCAGACCTTGTAAAAATGATTTTATTTATTTTGTTAGCATTTAGAAGCTTTTAACATGTAGTTATAGTTTCAATTTTTTAGAACATTACAAAACCATATTTCAAGATTTGAGATGACTTTTAGGAACCTTGTTTTGACAAAACCCAAACGTGATAGCATTTTTTACAAACAGACCCATCATCATGTTCAAATTGAAGACAACATCATGATAATTTAGGCACTAAATGCGTATTAACCAAAATATTAAAGTTTTTAACCATGTAAAAGCAAAATTGTTTTAAATAGACCAACGCCACAGTGCGGTAATATTCCTTATTCTTTAAACAGAAACATAACAGATGCCTGTAGGCTGCTATCTCGGTTTAAAGTTAGTAGCTATACTCCTTATTGTTAGCTGTAACGATTCTTTCAAAGCATAGCTCCGAAACGCGTTTACAGTGTTTAGTTTATGCTCTTTTAGAAGCTCCTTTCAGCTGCTGCTTGGCAAGTTGCCAATACTTTATATTCAAAAAGTCTGTGTACGGGACTTACTATGTCTGAACTTCTCTGCCAAAAACTTTCAGACAATGGGTTCTCCTACTTTGACTGTTTGGATATAGTGCATGAAAAATGATATGCAGCAAAAGAAAGGAGCTTCTAAAGGAGCATAAACTTGGCATTTAAAAAGAATTGCATCTTAGATTTTGCAAGGAAAATATAGTAAATAATGTAGATTTAAAAAAAAATCATAACTTTGCAATTCCTAGAGGATAAAATAATAATAAATACGTTATTGAAAATTAACATGGAAAACTACTATGGGACTTCCGAATTCAGACTGACAAAGTCTTGGAAAACAATAATTTGAACATTACAATTGTAAGGAAAAAGGAAGTACGGATCTCAATGTGGCAATACCAGGCAACACCAGGATTGAGGAGAAGCAACTTGAAAAACTTACATGATATGAAGACTTAAAGATCGAACTGCAAAGACTCTGGCACAAGCCAGTGAGGATGGTCCCAGTGGTGATCGGCACAAGCCAGTGAAGGTGGTCCCAGTAGGTGATCGGCACAAGCCAGTGAGGTGTGGTTCCCAGTGGTGATCAGACCACAAGCCAGTGAGGGTGGTCCCAGTGGTATCGGCACAAGCCAGTGAAGGTGGTCCCAGTGGTAATCGGCACAAGCCAGTGAAGGTGGTCCCAGTAGTAATCGGCACAAGCCAGTGAAGGTGGACCCAGTGGTAATCGTCACAAGCCAGTGAAGGTGGTCCCAGTGGTAATCGGCACAAGCCAGGTGAAGGTGGTCCCAGTGGTAATCGCACAAGCCAGTGAAGGTGGTCCCAGTGGTAATCGGCACACTGGGTGCAGTCAGCACTTGAAAACAATTGGAGTTGACAAAATAACAATCTGTTATCTGCAAAATTCAAAAAAGCAAAAGGCAACCCTACTGGACTCTGCACACATCATTTCGCTGATATATCACGCAGTTTTAGATGCTTGGGAACTGTCCGACTAGTGATTTAATACAAAATCCAGCATAATGATCTTATTTGCTACTAACTGATGTTTATGTCTAATAATAATACAATTTGTCTAGTCTGTATTCCTCTGCCTGAAATTCTACAATATAAAGTTACCGCGAAGCCTATAGATCTATTTTGTGGAAGGCCAATTTACTGGATATTTTGATACAGAGGGTTCATGTACAGCTTTGAGTTGGGATTTAGGTCATCTATGTCTAAGCTGTGGTTTATTTCAGCCAGAATGGTCTTTTCAATCAATAGTACTAAATATTGATCATCTCATAAGTTAACAAATTCATGTAATTTCAGACTTCTTTGCATCACAAATGTGCTTAATTATCTGTTCTAACTAACAAGCCTGGGCTATAGCAGGTTCAAAGACTTGAAGAATGAATGTGAACTTGTGACCTATTTAATTCTTCCATTATCTCAGTTACATAGTCTGGCATATCATGAATGAGAACAGCTTTCCTGTAAAATATCTTACACAATTTAATAAATTATCTCTTATTGTTGGTATAATATACTGTATATGTTGCTTATATATCACAATAATCACAGGTATTACAAATAATTTATTAATGTTATATAGAGTAAAACAAAACATAGGTAAACAACCGGTACAAATGTAAAGGTCAAGAATACAGGAGCTTAAATACACATAAAATATCTTAAATACTAATAAAAAATAAAACTTTTCAAGGTAAAAATGTAAAGTGAAATTTTTATTCATACAAGTTGGGTGTCATAATTAGAGATCAGCGAAACTTTTATGGTTCGGTTCGAGTGGCTGAACTTCCTGGTGTTGAGCACACCTTTTCGGTTCAGAGTTTGGGTGCTTTACATTTGCAAAGCACTGGATTGGGATTGCTGTGGTCAGGTACAGTTGGTGCTTGGCCCACTGTGAGCCGAGTGCAGTGTTTGATGTCTCACACCGGGCTAACATACAGTTTTTGGGTGTAGTTGTGTGTCGAAATCAACTTAAAAAAAATTGCGCCTGCCAACCGGGCTTAACAGTAGTTTTTGAGTGTAGTGTGTACCCGAAATCAATTTGAAAAAAAAAGGCCCTCCCACCCATGGATGTGTTTTACTTATCTAGAGCAAAATTTTCGGGCACTAGCCTTGGCCCACTATCAGACCCCTTCTCATCACTGAGCTGGTTGGACCCGTTGAAGCACATTTAGTGCAAAACGGAGTGCCTGTCATCAACCTCTGCGCCCCCTCCCTCCACCATTTCCTGTAACCTGCATGGATAAAATAAAGAAGCCAAAATTATAACACCACAAGCAGTGAGTGCCGTGTCATACTTTCTTATATGTGTTTTACTTATGGCTGGCTGTATATGGGCAGAGAGCTGAACTGTCAATTAGTGACTTCTTTTGAGGTTTGGGTCAAGTTCGGGGTAACAAACAGTGCACCAAAAAGTAAGCTACATTGCCCGAACCGAAACTTTAAAAGGTTTCTTCATTACTAGTCATCATTAAATCAGTCAATGTAGGTAGAAGGTAGAACCATCATGCAAGTGTTCTCAGTTTATCTTATTGGCTTAAAGATATTTTACTAATTTGAATATCATGGATTCAGATTAAAATAGGATAGTCATTGCGCTGCCTGCCCATCAAAGGATACAAAGTGGTTATCCAAATTATTATTAAATGGAATAGATTTTACTTCTCTATGTGTTTTGTGGTGCTCTCAATACTTCTTCAGGAGTAATCGCTGTTAATGAAGGATATGGATTTCTCCTGAAGATCTGGTGAGAGCACCATGAAATGCGAAGAGAACTAAAATCTATTACATTTAATAATAATCTGAATCCTTTCATGGACGAACAGCGCAATGAATACCTTATTCTGATTTTAATCCATGATATCTTCTTGAGAAGAATGAAGCAGCCATCAATGCCTTCATAGTGGTTGTTGTGTAAACACAAGGAGACAAAGCGAGGCGCAGAATAGTGCCCTATCAATGATGACACTTGTTGGAAAAGGTGATGTGTACTGTCCACTCACCTTGCTGGGTTGTGTAAACCCACAACCGGCTGGAGCGCGAGAAATGCAGCTGCTGCTGGACCTCCACCTACCACAGGACGTGGAACACTGGTATCAGATGTAAGGAAAAAGGTGTGTCACGGTCCGCGCTGTTGTGTCACAAAGTCACGGAGAAGACAGTGCTTCAATAAAACATCCTTTATTCTTCCTGTCCTACGCGTTTCGAAGCCACCTCTGAGCTCCTTCCTCAGGGACATCCCTGAGGAAGGAGCTCAGAGGTGGCTTCGAAACGCGTAGGACAGGAAGAATAAAGGATGTTTTATTGAAGCACTGTCTTCTCCGTGACTTTGTGACACAGCAGCGCGGACTGTGACACACCTTTTTCCTTACATCTGATTCATAGTGGTTGTGTCTCACACATTGCTACCAGGTGAGCCAATCTGTGTTTCCTCTATCCCTTACAGCACATTGGATAAGAGCCTATTGCGCTTTTTTCCTTCCAGCATTTGATATATTCACCAATTTCAAAATATAGATGCAAAAAAATACACTAAAACTTAGGCAAGTTCAAAACTTTAGCTATTTTTTACTCAAAAGTAGATGTGGCTAGTAGTGATGAGCGAGCATACTCGTTACTATTCGCTGCTCGCACAGATAGTACGGTATTTGGGATACTCAATACTTGGCGAGTTTTTTGGATCTCACCCGTGATATTCGAGTGAGCTGAAAAGCACGTTTCCTGACTGATTTTCAGCCAATAAACATGCTGGGATTACTTGCCAGTCATAGTAATGCCATACTCATTTTTGATAATGGCATTACTGTGATTGGCAGGCACAGTATACCCAAAGGAAAAAAAGACTCTCAAACCGAATAGTGTCGCGAATACCATACTATCGAGTAGCACATAGTAACGATTACACTCGCTCATCACTAATTGTGGACAGCACAAAGACCCTGCAGAAAGAGAAAAGGACCCTCCAAGTAAGATTGTGTTGAATACTTTCTGCTAGGTTGACCCTCAAGGAAGAGTAAATTATTGGAGGTCCCAGCTTAGGCAACCAGTCACCAACATTTTTTGAGGAGTCCTTCTAACAAAAATAGATTTTAACAATTCGGGGTCTCTGAGGTTTTCTGCTGTTCTGTTCTAGATTTCTAGCTTATATCTTGAACCAAACTAAATGTTGAACTTCTATGTTAATATGTTTCATCTACAGAAGGCCTATTTATCATCATTTACTATGTTAGACTTAATACATAAACCTCACAATGAATGAGAAAGTTGTGGATCAACTTGTCAAAAATGATTACAATGTAATAAAAATACTAAAAGATCTAATCCTGCTGTTGAACCATAAATAAGGATGGTAAAATTAAATTCATTGCTGTTTCCTCTGCTAGCTTTTATGAATTCTCGTAAAATGCTGAATGTTTAATAGTCCTTTTTGGTAAAAGGCAGCTGTAAGCAAAGCAGAAAGTGGTTGACCAAAAGTTCACATTATTTATTATTTAGAAGCAAGCTCCTCTTAAATTTTAATACAACTGCACTAAAGGGAAATTACTTTCCCCAGTTTCACACATTAATGGATGGTACACAGTAACACTGGAGAACACAGGCGTAGAGTAAACCGCACAAAGTCATATAGAGACCAAAGTTAAAATTCTCTCATTTTAGACACATACAGTATAAATCAATTTATGTTCATGGAAATGTTTATTCCCAAATCTTTGGTGTGGAAATATTCAGCAATTAAATATGCAGAGAAATTCAGACTCCCTGTAGCCAATATTTCAGACCAAAAAGTGTTATATGAAGTATCAGGGCGGCCATGGTAAAGAAGTCAGATGGCACACACCGAGCAAGCTTTTCTTTTCACTTTATTTTCACAGGCAGACAGACATGGGAGGGAGGGGGAGTGGGATCACAAGGAAGACAGCGACCATTTTGGACATAGCTGGTGCATCCACAGGTTGTGACTTGGCCTCTCTGATGAGTCCTACTCTGTAGATTGAGCACCAACATGGTGCTGCTTCACCGAATGATCCACCCACTCACTCCTTGGTGCTGGAGTAACGCAGTATTGCTAAGTGCAGGTGAGCGTTAGTTACGTGGTGCCTAGTTTTCCATTTTGCTGAATGAAGTATCAGATCTCATTGCAAAATATGTAACATGGCCCCCACCTAATCAGGGCCATTCCAAATACTAATAGAAGAAAAAATTCCATACAACCCATATAACTGGTAGTGAGTGGGAACTCACACTAACCAGTGGAAACTCCAAACAGAGTAATATAAGAACAAAAAGGAGAGGAGGTGTGCACATAAATATATATTTAATGTTACATAAAACATTAAATATATATTTATGTGCACACCTCCTCTCCTTTTTGTTCTTATATCAAATACTAATAGAAGTAAAATTTCCTAAATGTCTAATAGCCCGTTACACATAACGAGATTACTAGCAAGATCACTGTTATATCACAGGTTTTGTGATGCAACAGCGACCACGCAAGCGATCTCACCATGTTTGACACGTATCAGTGACCAGGCCCCTGCTGTGAGATTGCCGATCATGTCTGAATGTCATGGACCATTTTCTGATTGTTGGTTTCCTGCTGGGCAGCATGCATTGGTGTGATTGACGTCTTAACAGTGACCTCGTTGGCGACTCAGATCTTGGCCACGTAGGTCTGAGTCGTCACACTAGCTGCTGTGTGACAGGGTCCCAACAACCGCCAAGGTCGTTATACGGGGTTGCGCATCGTTAATGCATCATTGAGTAGATGTGACTGTTTGATATCGCACCAGCGACCACGTAGTGATGTTCCAGCGATCTCTACAAGGTTGTATCATTTACGGGATCGCTGGAATGTCACCAAGTGTAACAGCACCCTTAGTACATAACTCAGGGGTGAATGCCATTGCATCCCCTAGAGCTACACCCTTGCTTTATATATATTATATATATATTACTATTGCATAAAGTGCAACAAATTTACCAAAATCTCGAAAGGCAAAAAGACTTTTTTGGGGAAATCGCTTTAAATTATGATGTATTATTATACAGTCCAGAGAAGGTTCTTTCATCAGTATGAAAAGTAAGATTACTAACATGAAGGGTTTATGACATTGGATAATTTTTAAACATCTCACACAAACATGTTTGATTTAAAAATTATCATCTATACCATTCTAAAGCAGGGGTCCCCATCTGTGGCTTGGGAGCCACATATTGCTTGCATTCCCATGATGTGTAGCATGAGGCTGTATGACTATATATTTATATAAAATGCAATGTTTTATATCCAACTCATAATCAACATTTGATATATTCGCAATGTAGTCATTTTTTTTCGTATTTTGATTTGGCTTCTATGTATGCGGAGACTCTTAATAATTACCTAATAAAACAGTCTTATTTATATTCAGCAATAGACCGCAGAGTAATTCTGCCTAATCATTCACCAGCTGCTAGAGTTTCTTGTGAAGGCTCTAGAGAGATAATTTAGACAGCCCAGACTTTCAATGCTGACTTCAGGGGAAAGTATTGTTGTAGTCTACAGGAGGGGTTACGAGATCTAAAACCTGACTCTAATCTACAAATATAAATCATCACTGTCATCATTAAATAATATATAGTTTCTCAGATTTTTGAAGTCACAATAAGAAAACATAAACATGAAGATACTTTCAGAAAAGTCAATTGCCTAAATATTAAAAAGAACTAAAAGGTTCTCATATATTATACATTAAGGCTCCTTTCACATCAGCAGTTTACCCTGATGTGCGGCAGATCCGACAGGTGGCGCCACATGTGCCAGATCTGCCGCATAACAGCTGACTTGCGGACCGGATACGGCAAAGCCCATGCATTGTCTATGGGTCTTGCCTTCCGATGCGGCAAGTGCGGTTCTGCCAGATGCGGCTGATCCGGTACTTGCGGCAGTGAAAAAAAAACACTAGGCAATTAGAGGTTTAAACGATATTGGAATAAAAACGTTCAGCTGTAGATTTTTGTAAACTGTAGGACCCAGGAAAGCTGGTTTTTAAGGAGAAAAGATAATTGTAAAGGTTTGAACTCTTCATTTACAGCTCATCATGTGCCATAATTGATTAGTCCAAATTATTGTAACAATCATACAATATGGCCCAAAACACTATTATCCCTTATAAAATTTTCAATTTGTCCAAAAACAAAACTTGTTGCTTATTTATGGATAGGTCAAAGTAAATGGAAGTTGTTTGTTGAACAATATGGTAATTTAATAATAGGATTGTATTATTATGATGTGATTTCTGATTTGTTGATTGGGTGTGGTTCCGATAGCACTAAAAAGAAAACTAAGGGGATGGGCAAAAGATGGCTAAAGGGTGTCACATACAAAAACATTAGCATTTTTGCTTACCCTCCCACACCCACACTGCCAATTTAGTTGTTTTCCAATGCCTGTCTGAATATAGTGAATGTTGAACCAGTAATGTATTGCAATTTTTATATTATCATCGTCACATGTAAATCCTTGACTGCCATCGTTGCAAAGTTACTTAGAGTGATTTCATTCACTATCACTTATATGATTATCTACTTTTTGTAGTCATTTGTAATTTTGGTAGTTGCCAGATGGAAAGAACTTCATGTAGGAAAAGAAAACAACTCAACAAGTTAGTTGGACCTGGAATATTTATACCCTCTTTTAAGACAGAACAAAGCAAGGGACTGAGGTTTAATCTAATGAAAAGAGTATAATGGGATTAGAATGAGAGAAATCATGCTCTTGTACAAACTCAATTCATCGTTCGACCCCCCCTTGTTTTTAATGCATCATGTATCCATCTTCACTTATATGTTTAGCAAAGGTTTTGTGTATATTCATGTTTAAATATGTTCAATTGTACAATTAAACTCATATGAAAAAGGTACCACTCTTAACCACACTCATAAACAGCGCCGGACTGGGGTGTCTGGGGCCCACCAGGAAAATTGACGTCAGGGGCCCACCCACACGGGCCCTCCCATTCTTCAGCTATATGCAAATACCTGTTATGCGTTATACCTATTATAGTGTAGCGTGGACAGCGTTGACTGTAAAACACAGGCGGCTCCTGCACACCACTGTGCGCTCACCATTACTGCAATGTATCATAACTGTATTTTGCATTAATTTGGATTTTTTGGTGAAAACAAGTCATCAGCGATGCACAGGCGGGGGCTGGCTGGCAGATCTTGCCCTGGGGGGTAGTTGACTTTTTCTAGCCGGTGGCCAACTGAAGAGCGGGGGGATGGGTGCTACCACTACAGAGGCCAACTGAAGAGCATGTGGGTGCTGGCGCTGCTTCACTAGCCTGCCAGCTGCCTGCTGCCGCCGCGCCAATCCCAGGTCACAGTTAGCCTCCACGCTGACGCCCGCATCCTGCCTGCTGCGTCCCGGGTCCCGCTCGGCCGCTCTCACTGAGGGGGCGGCTTTAAACTAGGACTAAATCACCGGCCTGGGGGGCAAATGCCTCCCTGTCCCCTGGGCCAGTCCGCCCCTGTGCACAGGTTAGGAAGGTGATCACTTATTTATTGGTGCAATCCGCACCATCAGAAGAATGTGGCACTTTGAGTATTTGGTGAGTTTTGTACCTCAGTATTTGTAAAGCTGACTTAACACCACGTTGTGATCAGGTCCGGGGCTGTTCGATGTGAATCAGACAGCCCCGGACCCAATTTTGACATACTGCAGCCCTATGGTGCTGAACAGGGCCGGATGGCAGCTATTTGCCATCCTGTTTTGTCCCTGTCCGGCAGCATCAGGCTGCAAACGATTTTTGCCCCGGACACAAAAACGGAGCTTACATCATTTTTGTGTCCGAGGCGAAAAATTTAAGCAAACCAGATCCTACCGGATTCTCCCGGTTCCAGCATGATCCGGCACCCCCTAACATGATCAGGCACCCCCTAACATGAGAGTCTATGGGGCGCCGGATCATGCCAGACCTGACAGAGTCTGTCAGGTTCCCATACGCCGGCTGCTGCAGTTCAGCGTGAGCTCCTCTGAACTTCAGCACCAGGAGCTGCCCCCTGTGAAGAGGTTCAGCACCATTTCAGTAGGGGACAGCTCCTGAAGCTGCGCTCTGCAGAATCTGGCTACAAACAGGACCGGAGGGCATATTAACCCTCCGCTTCTATTTGTCCGGACCTGTCAGGCTGTGTCCGGTGCCTCCTGCAAAGCACCGGACACAGCCTGACAGGGGTAAAAACGTGGTGTGAAGCCGGCCTAAGACAAAACCAGGAGTAAAGCAAGCAGAGGTAATCCTGGATTTGTCTTATAAATACTGAAGTCACTAAATGCTTAACTTTCTTTCTCTGGCAAACCTCTGCATCTCTGCTGCTGTGTCAAAGGACAGGGAGGGGTTAAACATCTAAGTATTTAATATCTATTGAAAATAAAATAGTTTCCATTTATTGATATCAGATAAAACAAATGACCGACCAAAATCCACTCTACCAAGACCAATATTACCAGATAGAAGTCAGAAATACCACCACACCTTGACCAGATCACATACTACCACAACATAGCGCCCAAATAATGCCACATACCAGATAAATACCGCCACACCATGCCAAAAGCACATAATACCACCACATAGTGATCAAATACTACCACATACAAGGTATAAATACTGCCACACCATGAGACCTCATATTACCACCACATAGTGACCAAATAATACCATATACAGGGGACAAATACCGTCATGTCATGACCAAAGCACATAATGCCACGGTCCACCACATATAATACTAAATTAACAGAAATGTAAAAAAGCTCTGTATATTGGGTCAGTGTACAGGTAATACAGTGATCACCAGTGACATTATACACAGGAGTTCAGTATATAGTGTCAAAGTACAGGTAATGCAATGATCACCATTGACATTATACTCATGAACTCTGTATATAGTGTCAGTGTGTGTGTATAGGTAATACATGTAGCTTCTCCCCCCACGTTCAATGTAGCTTCTCCTCTCTATCCATCCATGTTCCTTCTCCCTCTATTCCCCATCCATCCATGTAACTTTTCCTCCATCCACCAAAACACCCATGCACCTTCTCCCCATCCATCCATCCTGTTCTCCCCCCTTTTCCATGCCGCCCCCCCATCCATCCCATTCTGCCCCCTCTTTCAGGTCGCCCCATCTATCCACCATTCATCCATTCCACTCTGTCCCCCCGGCTGCTATCTTCGGCTGTAACAGCGCCTTACCTGACTCCACACTCCTGATCCTGGCAGCTTCTTCCTCTACGGCTCTCGGTCTCCCGCTTGCCGTCACCAGGCAGCTTCTTCCTCTGTGGCTCCCAGTCTCCCGCTCACCAGCACCAGGCAGCTTCTCCCTCTGCGGCTGCCAGTCTCCGGCACCAGGCACCCGGCAGCTTCTTCCTCTGCGGCTGCCGGTCTCTGGCACCAGGTACCCGGCAGCTTAGTCCTCCGAAGCTCCCAGTCGCCGGCACCCGTCAGAACCAGGCACCCGGCAGCACCAGGCACAACCAGGGGCCCGGCACCATCAGGCACCACGGAGCCCGGCAGCACCAGGCACCCTGGGGGCCCGGCAGCACAAGGTACCCTGGGGGCCCGGCAGCACAAGGCACCACCATGGGCCCTGGGAGCCCGGCCCACTATGAGCCTGGCAGCACCAGGCACCCAGGGGGCCCGGCAGCACCAAGCACACAGGGGGCCCGGCAGCACCAAGCACCCAGGGGGCCCAGCACCACCAGGCACCCAGGGGGCCCGGCACCACCAGGCACCCAGGGGGCCCGGCACCACCAGGCACCCAGGGGGCCCGGCACCACCAGGCACCCAGGGGGCCCGGCACCAGCAGGGAGGCCCAGCACGGGGGCCCAGCACCACCAGGGGGGCCCAGCACCACCAGGGGAGCCCAGCACCACCAGGGGGGCCCAGCACCACCAGGAGGGCCCAGCACCAGCAGGGAGGCCCAGTAGGGGGGCCCAGCACCAGCACGGGGGCCCAGCACCACCAGGGGGGCCCAGCACCACCAGGGGGGCCCAGCACCACCAGGGGGGTCCAGCAGCACCAGGGGGGTCCAGCAGCACCAGGGGAGCCCAGCAGCACCAGGGGAGCCCAGCACCATCAGGGAGGCCCAGCACCAGCACGGGGGCCCAGTAGGGGGGCCCAGCACCACCAGGGGGGCCCAGCACCAGCAGGGAGGCCCAGCACGGGGGCCCAGCACCACCAGGGGGGCCCAGCACCACCAGGGGGGCCCAGCACCAGCACGGGGGCCCAGTAGGGGGGCCCAGCACCACCAGGGGGGCCCAGCACCAGCAGGGAGGCCCAGCACGGGGGCCCAGTACCAGCAGGGGAGCCCAGCACCAGCACGGGGGCCCAGCACCACCAGGGGAGCCCAGCACCACCAGGGCGGCCCAGCACCACCAGGGGAGCCCAGCACCAGCAGGGAGGCCCAGCACGGGGGCCCAGCACCAGCAGGGAGGCCCAGCACGGGGGCCCAGCACCAGCAGGGGAGCCCAGCACCAGCAGGGAGGCCCAGCACGGGGGCCCAGCAACACCAGGAGGGCCCAGCAACACCAGGGGGGCCCAGCACCATCAGGGGGACCCACCAGGGGGCCAAGCACCACCAGGGGGGCCCAGCACCAGCAGAGGGGCCCAGCACCACCAGGGGGACTTAGCACCAGCAGGGGGGCCCAGCACCACCAGGGGGGTCCCAGCATGGGGGCCCACCACGGGGGCCCCCCACCACCAGGGGGCCCTTGTGGGCCCCTGAGAGCTGCCCCCTCACCTCAGCCTCAGGGGCCCCTGAGAGCTGCCCCACACTCATCCTGGGGGGCCCCTGAGCGCTGCCCCAACACTCTTTGGCCCCTGAGTGCCCCCCCACATGTCATACAAGGGGGCCCCTGACGGCTGCCCCCACACGCTATCCTCGGGGCCCCCTTACCGCTACCTCCCTTAGTGCTGCCTCCCCCCGCTCTCCATTACCGGCAGGCTGATCGCACGCAGCCTGTCATGTAGTGTTATGCTGCAGCCGGCGATACAGGAAATAGAGCGGCGCCGGCTACAGCATAACACCACGTGACAGGCAGAGGCGGAGATCAGCGCCACTGCCCGCCGGTAATGGAGAGAGGGGGGAGGCAGCAGTAAGGGGGCCCCGAGGATAGCGTGTGGGGGCAGCGGTCAGGGGCCCCCTAGTATGACATATGGGGGCGCTCAGGGGACCAATGGGCCCCCCCTTTGCGTCCGGGCTCCCCCTACAGCGCCCAAGGGGGGTATGGGGGCGGGACTTTGTGGGCGTGGCCCAAATGTGTCGGGGCCCCCCGGGGGATCTCCCGATCTCCCGCCGGGCCAGTCCGCCCCTGCTCATAAATAAGTATAGACTGCAAAGAACAAGTCAGTTTGTAGACAAGTAGCGTCTTCAAAAGTTAGCATGACCCAAAACAACAAATTTGGAGCATAACGTATGCTCAGGAGATATATCCCGTAAATAGAAAATAATTTGAGAAAATGCACATAATCTGGGAATGCAACAGTCTCAACATTTAAACAATTGTTAGCAAGTGAAAGTTAGAACCCTACCTATTTTCAAAAACCATACCTTGGTTGATAAGATTCCAAAAATGACCATTAAGTTTTACCAGAGTTTTGTTTGCTTTACCTCATAAATAGCATATTCCTAATGAAAAAAATAAAGCACTTCTGAAGAACAGTGCAAATATAAGGTAATAAATGGGCAATATTTGTTAAGGCAGAATGTTGAAACTTCCGTTCATGGTATTATTAGATCTTGTGGTAGTTTTGCACGTTGAGTTATCGCATTTCCTTCAACCATTTCTTTCCCATTCTTCTTTTTAGCAAAATTGAATTTCTTTAAAAAAGTGTATTAAGGAAAAAAATAGAGTAATTTCCCATAGAAATCAATCAAAAGGCCTAAATAAACAACAGTAACAAAAAATATGGTAGTTTTTTCATAAAACGTTAAAACACTGTTGACATAACCTAAAATATTTAGTGACATATGGTAATGAAGTTAACATTTAATTATTGTGTAGTATTACAGTGTATAACTATCACAAAAATACGTGGACATCTGTGGGCTTAACTATAATAGGTGCAGGGGTTACAATGAAACCTGGGCCCTAGAGCCTGACAGGTCCAAGAAGTCCTTTTGGCCTTTATGAAAAGACCAATACTATTAAAGATTTGCAATAATTGGGGCCTCTTTGTAGCATTTGCATCGGAGTCCATGAGCTTCAAGTTACACCATTGCACTTAACCGTTATAATTACATGGCTGATATTTCCACCACCATTTCATGAATATCTCAAAGACAGTGGACTCATAATTTGGGGATTGTTTGTAACATTCATCATTATTCTGGGAAGGCTTTCCAAAAGATTTCAGTAGATAATGCTTTATTAACATCAGTTGTCTATTGGACTATCAAACAGAAATGATGGGCAAGTCTGGTGAAATTTGATTGGGTATTTCTACTCAAAATTATCTAGGATATTTTATTTTTCTTGAATCTTTTTCTTGTGAATCAAATGGAGTTTTAATGCTCTGATGTCCGGAAGAAACCTAGTTCTGGGGTCTGGAGGGAACAAAAATAAGAAAATAATGTAAGTAAAAAAAGTAAATACATTTTACTCACCTTGCCCAGCCCACACCGGTCCAGGTACACATCCTCTCCTCTGCTCCAATGCGATCTGCTGTATCTCCATATCATTGGTCCCTTCGCACTTGACGAGGCCTCAAAAGGAGATTGTGTTACTGACTGACTAGTTAGTTACTGACTGTCATGATGTCCATAGCAAATCAATGACTAGGTGTCCTGCAACATCATGACTTTGGGACAACGGATGTCAAGGTACAGCTGGACAGGGGTGGGCTGGGGCAAGATAAGTATATTATCTTTTAGAATTTTATTGATTCCTATCTAGTTCTTTACAATCCAGAAAAAATGTTGGCCAGCTGTCATTTTGATGGGTTTGCTAAAAGTCAATCACAAAATTTTAGGATTTACCTAAATGAGTTTGATTTATTTCAAATCTATTTACTGATCCCTACCAGATAGTGAAATACATTTCCAATTCACGTGTTTTTGTTGCTCATGGGTCCAGTGCTGGTGTGACATCACTCCACTGATGGCTTTACCATGTAGCATGGCGATCTTAGCATTAAGGGCTGCTCATAAACCAGTAAAGCCATTTCTCAGAAATAAGGAGAACAGCTCTGAAGCACAAAGCATGTTATTGTTTATTCCTTTATGGCAGGGGTGGGGAACCTTTTTCTGGCGGGAGCCATTTGGAGATTTCTACCATCCTTCGGGGGCCGCACAAAATTATCAACTTGAAATTCACCCTGCTAAATTTGGCTAAACAATCAACTCACCCCACTGTTGTGACTGGAGCTGCTTCTCTTTGTCGTGGCTGATGTTAGGTTATATCGATCATGTTGCTTCTCAACTACTTTTCCAGGTTTGCTAGAACCATAGACTTCACAGGAGAGGCTAAGAGCAAATATGTCACTACAGAGGCTGAGACTGGGGGCATGGAGATCACTGGGGAGCTGGACTTAAAGGGCAGGCAGTCGGCAAAATGTCACTGCCAGCCTGAGCACTGCGTTCCCCAGGAATGTGCCGGGAGGCCGCAGAAAAGGTCATTGAGGGCCATATTCGGCCCTGGGGCCTGAGGTTCCCCACCTCTGCTTTATGGATATCAAAATCAAATGAAAGAACAATAAAGTAAGTGCTCATAAGGATCAATAATAGCCTACAGGTAGTTGACAACACTAAAGCATTTTAATGTAAATATTTGACATTTATTTTGTATCTAGTATTCTTCACATTTTCCTTCCTGTCCTTTTTGCTAGGAAAAAAAGCAAGTATAATTTTTGTATATTATTAAAAGCACATTATAGCCTACTTTGGATCTTTTACTATAGAGAATATTAATATGCAAAAGGTTATCCAATTATTATTTGCCCTGCTGTTTCCTGGCAGATTGTTAATGCTGGGATGTGAAATGACTCTCGTAATGTGAAAGGTCGGCATCTTTGTGGCTAGCTGTTGTGAGGTGACGCACCTGTCATCCTCTTACAGTTATTGTGGTCTGAGCCTTAGATGCACAAAACCTTTTTGGCACAATCACAAGAATATAGGCAGTAGATGGCCGAAGAGGGGAAAGGCAAATTAAGGCTTTTCCTCTTTGACTTTGTATTAAAAGCTATTTATTCTCATCTAATATAATTTACTATTTCTGCATATTTATTCACATTAAATTAGACTTTATTTGTCAGTATTCCTTATGCAGAACAAACACATGTTGCATACCTGCATCCTTCTATAATAAATGGCACAAGATGACCAATTTTGGATAATTAACATATTTTGCAACACTTAGTAGGACATTTTTGTGTAGCATATCTACATGTGGGCCCCTGAATTATAGCATGATGCAATATGTTTCAAATATGTATTATGAAAATTGAAGTAATTGATGTGTGAAATATGTGAAGAAAGTGTGGACATATACAGTGTGTGAAATAAGTATTAAATACATCACCAATTTTCTCAGTGACTATATTTCTAATAGTGCTATTGACTTGAATTTCTCACAAGATTTGGTAACAATCCATCTAATCCACACAGGCAAAGAATTAAAACCATAGATGTTCTTAAATTTAATGATGTGTAATAATGAAAAATGACACAAGGAAAAAGGATTAAGCACACTTGCTTAAATTTATTATTATTATTATTATTATTATATTTATATTTATAGAGCACCATTGATTCCAGGTGCTGTACATGAGAAAGGGTTACATACAAACAATTTAAAAATACAATCAACAAACTAACAGTGACAGACCGATAAGAGGGGAGATATGACCCTGCCCTTGCGGGTTTACATTCTACAGGGCAGTAGGGAGAGAGACAGTAGGTTGGGTCTGCTCTGGTGGTGGTGGAGCGCCGGGTCCAATGGTGGTGGAGCGCCAGGACTAGTGGTGGTGGAGCACCAGGTCAAGTGGTGGTACAGCATTGGGTCCAGTGGTGGTGAGGTGGCACCGTGGTCATCGCAGGCTTTAGGCTGTTCTGAAAAGATGGGTTTTCAGGTTCCGCTTGAAGGTTTCAAGTGTGGGGTCAGATGTTTTGGGGTGCAGAATTCCAGAGAATGGGGGATACTCAGGCAAAGTCTTGCATGCGTTAGATGAGGAACTTACAAGTATGGAGGAAAGAAGGAGGCCTTAGAAGGATCGAAGATTATGAGTTGGATGATATCGGGGATTAGTTCAGAGATATATGAGGGGAAGATTGTGGATGGCTTTGTAAATCAGTGTTAGTAGTTTGAATTGGATACGTTGGTGAATTGGAGCCAGTGGAGGATTTGCAGAGGGGAGAAGTGGGGGAATAGCGAGGAGAGAGGTGGATTAGTCAGGCAGCAGAGTTAAGGACAGATTGGAAAGGTGCAAGAGTGATAGCAGGAGACCACAGAGGAGGAGGTTGAAGTAGACGGGACAGGAGATTATGAGGGCATGGACTAGTAGTTTAGTAGATTGAGGGTTGAAGGTTGAGGGTTGATGGATTCTTGAAATATTTTTGAGTAGGAGATGGCAGGAGGTTGCAAGGGCTTATATGTGCATTTTGAAGGACAGGGCAATAGTCAAGGGTTACTCTGAGGTAACGGACTTCAGGTACAGGGCAAAGTGTGATGTCATTTATTGTGATAGATAGATCTGGTAACGAAGGTGTGTGAGATGGAGGAAAGGTGATGAGTTCGGTTTTGTCTACATTGAGTTTTAGGAAGCGGAGGAGAAGAAGGAGGATATGGCTGATAGACACTCTGGGATTCTGGATAGGAGAGAGGTGACATCTGGTCATGGAACTTTATGATTTGTCCCAGACATAGGGTATAGATTGAAAAGAGGAGGGGCCCCAGGAAAAAGCCTTGAGGGACCCCAATGGAGAGGGGATAGGCCGAGGAGGTCGTTGTGGAGTGGAGATGCTAAATGTGTGGTTGAAAGATAGGAAGAGATCCAGGAGAGGGCAAAGTCAGTGATGCCAATGTAAGAGAGGATCTGTAATAGGAGAGAGTGGTCGAATGTGTCGAATGTATTCAATACTTCATACAAAAGTCTTTGTTGGTGATGACAGCTCCAAGATGCCTCCTGTATTGAGAAACTAGTCATATGCATGCACTGCTTAAAGTTTCCTTGGTTGTATATTGTAATCATTGTCTTGCTGAAATGTCCACCCTTGTTTCATCTTTATCATCATGGTAAATAGCAGCAAATTTTTAGAATGTCTTGGTACACTTGTCCATTCATCCTTCCTTCAATTATCTGAAATTTGTCAGAGGCATATGCTGAAAAATAACCCCACAGCACCAAACTTCACTGTTGGTATGGTGTTTTGGGGTGATATGCAGTGTTTTATAGACTTAAAACATGGTGTGTATTATGGCATCTAAAGAGTTAAATCTTGGTCTCACATGACCAGACTATATTCCCCAGTATTTCACAGGCTTGTCTACATGCCCTTGAGCAAACTTTAAATATGCTTGAGCATGCATTTTTGTTCAGCAATGGATCTTGTGTGGTGAGTTTGCACACAAGCCATGGAGGTGGAGTGCATTATTCTTTTCTTTGAAACAATTGCATCGGCTGATGAAACTTGCTCAGGTGTCTCTCAACGTTGGTGCCCATAGGCATCTTTTTGTACTACATGTGTACTATCATAATGGAATGCTGCAGAACGTTTGTGGCAACAATAAATCTCATGAGAGACCTCATTATTGTCTTAACTGATGATTTTTGCCAAACCCTACCTGTCATTCCAAGAGGCACAATGGCCCAATGAAATCAAAGCCTGTTTGAAATTTTCAAGTCTTTGGATACAAGTACAAATTAGGAAAAATGCAAACATGAGAATTCAACAAGTTAACAGCAGCTTCCAGCCCCTTTCTGATTATTTGTTTAAGATTGCAGACAGAAAAGAGCCAGCAACTGACCTTGGCAAAATCACTCTATCCACTGATTATTGCAACATGTGTCCTACATTAAAACGTCAGAGATTCCCATGGACAACGTGCTGCCGTTCCGCACTACCACAAAAGACACAAAGTTCAAACTTCACTCTATACTTTTATTGGATTCATCCAACGCGTTTCAGAGCCTGCTACAGATGGATCCAATAAAAGTATAGAGTGAAGTTTGGACTTCGTGTCTTTTGGAGCAGCGCGGACCGGCAGCACATTGTCCCTGGGAATCTCTGAAGTTGTACCACATTTCCTGCTTTCAACACTGGTTGTGTGTTATACAACCACAGAAGGTGAGCTGTGACCATTACGGCTCTAAAACCGCCGTCGTTAAAACGATAAAACCCTATCTGCGCTTGCTTCTTTTTAGTTTTATTTATCTACATTAGAAAGTGTTATTAATTATGTGTACCAGATATCACATTCAATATTTAGAACATCAACTGGCTGAAGGACCGTGCAATTTTAACAACTCTAAATACTAAATTTGTAGAATTAAATTTCACAATACAAGAAAAACTCAAAGTGCCTCAAAAGCAGTGATGACACTATAAGCTACCCTAGAAAATTGTTGAATTCCAGTGGTATTCCATTGCATGCATTAGCTCTGAAAGTTGGTTCTCCAATTATGTTGTTGTGGAATATAGACCCACCCAACCTGTGCAATGGGTCCAGACTGATAGTCAAGGCTTTATATGCTTATTCCATTGAAGTGACCAATTTATCTGGCCCAATTGAAGGTGAAGACATCCTAATTCCATGAATTCCACTCATTTTGACTTGCATGCCCTTTTCATTCAAATGATTACAGTTTACTGTTACACTTCTATTTGCAATGACAATCAATAAGCCTCAATGGCAGTGACTAAAAGTCACAGGCTTGGATTTGACTGACGAGTGCTTCTCGCATGGCCAGCTGTATGGCAGAATGTCAAGGGCCAGGGATCCCTCAAAATTGTTCATTTTTGCACACTATCAACAGGCAAAAAATATTGTATGTACCTAAGTATTGCAATAAATTGTAATTAATTTAATAACATTCACTATAAGGAATAGACAATGACTATACGTGTATCCTGAGCGAAGCCGGGTAGTAAAGCTAGTGTATATATTTACTTGTCCTCAATGTTTGAATCCTACGCAGCCATATGACCTGATCTCATCATCTTCTAGAATCCCTTCTGACAAGTCAACTGATCCTAATTTTACAGTAAAGTTATCATAGTTTTCCCACTAAATTTAATACATTTAAAACTCATCAAAGCTGCTAAATTGTATTGTTTATGGACATCTTGTCATTTTGTCACTTCTTTTGTGGAGTTATCTGCCAGGAGAAGATTGATTGCATATAACCATTAATGAACTGCCTTTCAAGATGCTGAGTACTCCTCCCTTTAAGAAACTTCTCTTGTCTGATTGCTGTCTAAAGAATTGATTAGCATTTAGTGCATATACTGTATGAAATAAAAGACCGTTTAAAGAGTAATTTAGACTGAATTGCTCTTTAACCCTACACAATCAGTTTCACACATAGGTGGGGATTAGGGGAAAAAAGTATTTATTTTTGTGTATTCAGCAACATTTTGAATGTCCCTAATTTAATGTGTTGTAAACAATGTAAAATTATTCAGAGATGGTATTTTTTCTGGTGCTGCTATTGTTTTTAGTGTTGACCCCCATAAATAGGACTGAGTTGCTGTTACTATAGGTTACTTTTATTGATATTTTTAGAAAAAAATGAAGCATTTATTCAATTAAATATTTGTGCTCAATTTTCAATGTAATTGTAACCCCCCTCAGTGTCTGTGAATCCATTTTTCTATATTTTTCTATGCAACACATTTTTACTTTGCCAAATTTTGCCACTTTACACAATTGTAATTTACATCAAGGATGGTGCTTATGTCTTTAAATACAAGGAGCAGGCAGAGGGCATCTGGCAGAGCATCGGAGCCAGAATGACCTCCGCAATGATGAAAATAAAGGGTTACGGGAGAGTGAGCATTGGCACATCGTCTTCCATGCCTTTCCATAATTCCTCTGCTAGACTAGCGGCTCTAAACCTCACTATAGAGCCATCTGTTACCTCTCCACAGGAGTTGGAGATGTCAGGCATTAAAGCACAGTCAGAATTAGAGTCCCAGAAGAGGAGACAGCGTCTCTTAGGGATATCCAGTGTAAGAGTTATAGATTTAGGAGAAAGCAAGGAAGAAAAGAAGTTAAATTCCCTGAACTGCTTCGGACACACATACAGGGTATAGTGTGTGACAAATGGGTGAAAGGCGAAATGGTTATACTTTAAAATACAAAGCTGAAAACATCACTTTTTATTCATGTCAATAAACATTTGTAGCACATTAATCTTTGGAAAAATCATTCACCTTACAAACATTATCATAATAATAAGTAATAAAACCTACAGTGTGCTTAGCTAAAGTCCCTTTCATATCAGTGTTTTTCACTGATTGTGGCAGACCAGCAGATTTACCGTATCTGCCGCCTAACGGTCGCACTTGTGGCACACTTGCGGCAAGCCCCATGCATTATTTATGGGGCTTGCGGCAGTAGCGGCAAGTGCGGTATTGTCGCAATCCGGCACTTGCGGCAGGTGCGGCCACGCAAATAAAACCGCTGCTATCCGTAGTTAGCAGGTGCAGGTGGATCACAATAGACAATGCATGGGGCTTGCCGCAAGTGTGCCGCAGGTGCGACCGTTAGGCGGCAGATGCGGTAAATCTGCAGGATCTGCCACAATCAGTGAAAAATGCTGATGTGAAAGGGGCCTTACACTCACAAGTTTGGGGCAATCTTTTCAACTTTCCTCCCTTTGACTTTACTAATGAGTTTCACCAAAGGAAATAATTACAGAAAAGCAAATGTAATCCAAGTAAATGGAATTTACATAACATTTTGCAAAAACATTGGATTTGCTAGTATTCAATTTTATTAGCAATTTGATTTGTGTCAATCAAGCCTGCTGTCTGCCATTTTATTGGTTTATGGAGGAGTGGGAAAGAGTTAAAATATAAAATGAATCTTACACACTTGGCCCTCACCTGACACAGTGCGTACTCCTGATAGATTCCCATCATCTTTTTCATTTTGGTTCAGCTTTCAGTGCTGAAAATGCCACTTAAGTCTGGATCAAACCAAAGGAGGTGATCAGACTGAAGCGGGACTGTGTGGCAGCATGTGAGGGCTGTGTGATAATTTTTTTTTAATTCAATGATTTATTTTACCTTAAAACATAATAATATATATTACAGGGTGGGCCATTTATATGGATACACCTATATAAAATGGGAATGGTTGGTGATATCAACTTCCTGTTTGTGGCACATTAGTATATGGGAGGGGGAAAACTTTTCCAGATGGGTGGTGACCATGGCGGCCATTTTGAAGTTGGCTATTTTGGATCCAACTTTATTTTTTTCAATGGGAAGAGGGTCATGTGTCATCAAACCTATTGAGAATTTCATAAGAAAAACAATGGTGTGCTTGGTTTTAACGTAACTTTATTCTATCATGAATTATTTACAAGTTTATGACCACTTATATAATGTGTTCAAAGTGCTGCCCATTGTGTTGGATTGTCAATGCAACCCTCTTCTCCCACTCTTGACACACTGATAGCAACACCGCAGAAGAAATGCTAGCACAGGCTTCCAGTATCCGTTATTTCAGATGCTGCACCTCTCGTATCTTCACAGCATAGACAATTGCCTTCTGATGAGTTATGAGGCAAACATTTTTGTGAATAATGACGTTAACAAGCAAATCCACCGCTATTGGTCTGACACTAACCCACAGTGGATAGATCCCTCCAAGACTGTTGGAACAGAAACATTGATGGTACGGTGTGGTATATGGGGTACAAAGATAGTGGGGCCATTCTTCATCAATGGAAACCTCAATGCCACTGGATATCTGAAATTGCTACATGATTCAGATATCCAGTGGCATTGACATTTCCATTGATTCACAAAAAACAGCACTGTGAATATATTTTATAAGTGATAACTTGTAAATAAGTCATGAAAGAATAAAGTTGTGTTAAAAACCAAGCACACCATTGTTTTTCATATGTAATTCTCAATATGTTTGATGTGTCACATGACCCTCTTCCCACTGAAAAAAATAAAGTTGGATCCAAAATGGCTACCTTCAAAATGGCTGCCATGGTCACCACCCATCTGGAAAGGTTTTCCCCTTACCATATACTAATGTAGTACAAACAGGAAGTTGATATCACCAACCATTCCCATTATATTTAGGTGCATCCATATAAATGGCCCACCCTGTAGATTCACAGCTAATTGGTGGCTGCTTATCTCCCATTTCCTCCCAACAAAACTGCCATCTGGTGGAAGTCAGAGCAAAGTAGTAACTCCTACTTCTAAATTTTAGTTTGATCCAAAGGGATGAAAGTGAGGCTGCCCTTTAGCTGCCACTTATTGGCTACAGGGCCAATAAGAATGTCACACGAGCCCTGGGAGATCGATCACCGACATAGCAGGAAGAGTGATGGCCCAGAGGTATTAAAGGTCTTTATTTTACATAATGGAATATGGTGATTAAGAAAGGGTTGTCAAAGTATAAGCTAATACTCTGAGAAAAATATGCAAAATAGCTCTCTGCCAGAAAGAAGAATGTTGCCTTTCCGGTGCTATTCGCAATTGTCTGACTGGTACGTTGAGATGTCTAAAGATGACTTGAGATATTAATAAAACCAAAAGCACATTATTTTCACATTTTCGAAAGAAACATTTTGTGAACTTACTTGATGAAAGTTACTGTATAAGTTCTTCCTTTCAAAGCTTTGGTCCGAAACTGTTGACTTCATTATGGGGGAGAGCTATTTTGCATATCTTAATGAGGAAAGGGATGGGGGCATAATAAAGTCCAATATATTTTTATCCACTATAAGGATAAAATAATTAAAACATCCAATATTAAGTAAGGAAAAAAATCTATTTAGTTATTTTCCATAAGGAATAGCTTTTCATTCAGTGAAGTGAAACCTGACGGGCCCATTATAAGGCAAATGGATTAGGCAGGATGTGTTAAGAGCTATTGCAATATGGATCATAACATGATATATTCATCATTACTTTCATTTTTACCGGATGGATTTGATGGATCCATTATGCTCCGGTGTAAGCAGAACCTAAGTATTACAGTAAATGTGAATCTTGCATTAGTTATTAACAATTATGCATACTCATATGTCTGAATATTAAAAATAGTTTTAGTGATAGTGTGGAGAATTTCTCTAGCATGACAGACGCAGTCTACAAAAGTGCAGTGGTCAGCAACGATTCTTTCATAAAATTAGAGCATCCCGTTAGGTTTTGCTTTGAGCTGAAGTCATCATAATCCTTTTCTTCCTATAGTAAACAGATTACAATGTCCTTTTAATCTATATATAACACTTATGCACAGCACTGGGCCGAACAATTAACACCTCGGGCCAGCTCCTGGATTACTCAGCAAATTTAAACCATTGACAGCAATAAGCATCCTTATTAAGGTAAATCTAGTAACAGTGCTTTATCGGAGACTTAGAGGAATTTTATGTTTATTTCATTAACCCACAATGCAGTATTTCTGTATACTAAGGACCAGACCGTTCACTACATCACTATTAGATGTGTCACATGTAGACTGCTCTACAGTCTCTGTGAACTGCTCTGCAGTCTCTGTGAATAGTTCTGCATTAGTTAAAATGTGTTTATTTCTATTGGTACCTTTAGGGTTGATATCAGCACCTGTAGCAATATTAGCTGTCCATGGTATTAGCTGGCTGTGGCGCTGCTGCTGTGTCAGGTGACACAGTTGTCCACTCCCCCAGCCTCTAAATAATCCGATTATCCATCCGCTGGTGTCGCCAGGGCAAGTGCCCCCTGGGCTGGTGGTATAGCCCTCATCTAGGGCCGCCCCCCCCCCACAGAAATGGGCCGGCGGCGCTTTTATAGCTGGCGCTGTGAAAGTACAGCAGACGCGGCGCTGAGATACAGCAGCAGACACGGCGAGCGACACAGTGAGTGAAGATAGCAGCATCCCAACAAAAAAATGTCTGACAGCACTCCCCCCCCCGTCCATCAAAAAAGTCTGACAGCACCCCCCCCCAGTCCTCACCTAAGGGCTGGCAGAACAAAACTGCCACCCGGAATGAGAGTCGCCAGCCCCTGGGTGTCAATATATACGGTCATCCACTCTTTTAGCTGAGAGCTGTGTTATTCTGTGCGCAGCTTCTGCTGGAGTATTCAGAAGCTGTTTGGACCCTGGGTGGACTTGCTGTGACTATTCTGGTCCCTGAGTGGATGTGAGGGGTTATAGCTTAGGGCTGGTCAGAAGCAGGGCAAGGGTGTAGGCCCAGTCATCCTCATTTTTAGAAGTACTGCTACTAACAGGATCAGCTAGGGACCCCAGTCTACGAGTCAGACTAGCTCCCCTTTAGCCCATCACTGCTATCCTGCTTCCATACCTCTTTGTCCATAATAGCCACCTGTGAAAACATGTAGTGGCTGTCACAACAGATGCAGTTTTTGATATTCACCCCTTTTAGTAGCTTCACCTTTTCTCATATCATGTAAGATTTTGACAGGTTTGAGTCAGGATTAATTTTCATTTTGTGCTCTTAGATATTTTCTTTGACAAAAAATAAATTCTGTAACTTACTCTCATTCAGTTAAAGAGGCTGAAAATTTGGGATATTTATGGGACATGTGGATTTAGGATGTACCATTAATGTCTGATAAGTGTAGAACAACTGTTCTGCTATTTTCAGAGTTCTTGGGGAAAGACAAACATGAATGGATGTCTTCCCGGTAGTTCTATTGGAAGCTTTCTTAAGATATATTGGGGATCTGTGTCTTTAGGATGTTTATGGCAGATCTTATAGGTATGCTATAAATGGACAAGTTGGGAACACTCCTTTACTCTAGATAGAGCTAAATCTATAGCTTCAATCTCTTGATTCTAACAAAACTTAGAAACCCTACTTCCAAAATGTTATTCATCACATCCCAAGCTTTTCAGTCTGTATTATTTGCCCTCTGTAGCTGTATGCAATGTGCAAACTAAAAAAGGAATACTTAGTGCCTGCTTAAGGAGCATACTACAATTTCAAAAGGCTTCTGAGCCATAATGTAAAATCCATAAAATCTAAAACCTCCAGCCTACCTGGTGCCATATATAATACTGATGTCATCTTTTTTGGCAAAACTACATACTCTCGTTAAGCACCATAACTGCGGTATGAATAATATTCCCACACCTTTTAAAATCTACATATGCTCTTTAAACACTTTTTTAGGAATCCAAAAGAATTTAAGTGGAATACAGATTTTTTTGTAAAACACTTCCGCATTCATTTTTCTGAACCACAATGGGCCATCAAAAATGTAAAAAACGAAATACTCCTTAAATTCATCTCACCACTTAATTTTCTATCCCCTCCGCTCCTCACTATTACCCATCAAGTCCTTGTCACATTTTATTTCTTGCCAGTCGCAACCCTGTGCTTAGCTGGGTCCTGTTGGTCTGAGACCTGGCATGGTTCTGCACATGCACATGCAAGTTCATGGCACATGTTGTAGAAAAGAATCATAGAATGTTAGAGTTTAAAGGGACCTTCTTGGTCATTTGGTACAACCCCCGTGCTCAAAACAGGATTCACTAAATCAACCCAGACACATGTCTATCCAGCCTCTGTGTGAAGGCCTCCATTTAAGAACTCACCAACTCTCATGGCCGCCTGTTCCACTTGTTGGAAACCCTCACTGTCAAAAAGATTTTTTCTAATATATAATCTGTGTCTCCTCCCATTCAATTTTGCTTCTAGTCTTTCCTTGTGCAAATGAGAATAAAGCTGATCCCTCTACAGTGTGACAGCCCTTGAGATATTTGTAGACAGCTATTAAGTCTCCTCCCAGTCTTCTTTTTGCAAAAAAAACGACTTTTTGACCTATTATGCACTTGCGATTGGGGATTTCAGCATGAAAAGGACCAGGCAGGTGGAGGTGACGATTGAAAGGGACGGAGAATTGTGCAATGAGATGAGTATATGGATTTTTTTTCTACACACTAGAGTCTGGACAAATCCAAGAGCATAATAAGTGACATTAATTTCCCAGGATAATTCACGAAATTGAAAAATTCCAATTTTACCTTATCTGCTCATCTCTTAATTCGAAGTATTAATTAATATGTCTGCTTGTGTTCAACCATGGCCTTATACAACTCATAGGTATAATACATTCATCATGACATGTGTTGATAATTTCATTCCTACAAAGATCATTTAGTTCCAGGACTACAATCAACTTTCACTTGGTAAAACTCATCCAGGAAATACACAAAATACAAAGTTCTACATGTGATAATGAAGTTTTTAAGACATTTACATATTTAACCAAAAAAGATCTTCCCTTTCTCTTATAGGAGTAGCTATTTAAGCAAGGCTAAATATATTCAGTGGTGAAATGCTTCAGATTGATCTGACCTTTAGATCCTCAACAATCTTCATTTTAATTAAATGAAAGTTTTAGTCATTCTCATACTAAAATAGAGTGTAAGTGTCAACGCAACATAAAGTATCCACTTTCATAAGATGAATATGGAAAGATGTGCGGCATGATTATATGGAAGGCTTTGCTGAAATTTAACTTATAGGCTAAGAGCGTGTCTGTGCTCCACTTTTCTTTATTCATATGTATCTTTACAAAGTCTTCAGTTTCTCATTTCTCTTTCTTTTAAGTTTTTTCGTCAAAGATTTTAAACATTCTCCAACTTTTAATAATGATCTATTTAAAATATAAATTCTTGGATCACCCTCAAAGGTGCTTCTATTCCATTTGTCCATACAAGTAGTAGAATATGGTCATTATCACAGTTTCGCAAATTGCAGATACCAAAGGATCCTAAAGTAATTGTAAAGTAATAGTAATAGGAAAGTTCAGATCTATGAAATGTTAAGTTGACATAGAATTGACACAGCGTTGGAATATTGCAACAAAAAAGAACAATTTGACACCAAACCTGACATCGGTCAATGGCTTGGCGCAATATTAAGATATCTTAATCCTCGTAAGTGAGATAATTTTCTTTGACAGATTATCATGATGGAATGCAGTGGCCGGGTCATGGTAGTATTTGCTATATCAGTATGGGAAGTTGTATTTCATAGAACCATGTTGGATCCGAGTGTTATGGCCAAGAACGAAAAGCTCTTTGCAGTAAATGTCAAAAATAAGGATTTTTTTCCAATATACAGGTGCATCGAAATGAATTAGAATATCATTAAAAAGTTATTTTTTGCAGTAATTTAATCCAGAAAGTGAAATACATATATTATATAGCGTCATTACACACAGAGGGATCTATTTCAAGTGTTTATTTATGTAAATGTTGATGATTATGGCATACAGCCAATGAAAACCCAAAGGTCGTTGTCTCAGAAAATTAAGGTATGGAGGATGAAGGGTTAAAAACCGCACTGAGACATTCCATGAGACATCAAAGGGTGAATATAATATTCATTTTTTAGTCAAAACATTTCAGGGCTCCCTGGAACGCCCTGAAACATGTCAATATGATATTGATTTGTCCTGAGGAAAAAGCCAGGGAGCTCTGAAATGTGTTGACTAATAAATCAATATTATATTCAACCTTTGATGTTTCGTGGAATAAGGCAGCGTGGTTTTTAATCCTTCATTCTCTCTACTCTATATGTACTACGCTGGGGACTGCAGCAGCCGTGATCTGCTTTTATAGTGGTTGTGACTCTCACAACCACACAAGCTGACGCCTCTGATACTTATTTAGCCAATATTTTATTTCTCAGAACCTTCATCCTCCTACTTTAATTTTCTGACATAATGACTTTTGGGTTTTCATTGGCTGTAAGCCATGATCATCAACATTAACAGAAATAAACACATGAAATAGATCTCTCTGTATGTAATGACTCTATATAATATATGGGTTTCACTTTTTCTATTGAATTACTGAATTAAATCCACTTTTTGTTGATATTCTAATGCATTGAGATGCACCTGCAACCAATTGTTAGAAGTGAAGCTGTTAAAGATTGAAGCCCACTGTGACCCCATCCTTAGGGTATGTCTTTCATTGTTTCATTCCAACATCTTTACTGTACTTTTTTTTATACAGAAGGATAAGCAGAATATCTCTTCAGCATGTGCATAAGGGACTCCTGTCTTGCAGTCATGTCTATCAATGTAAGCATGCATAATTTAGCTCTTTTACTCCATGCATGGAAGTAGACAAAAGAGAGTAGGGTGGTAATGGCTTACCATCATTGGACCTCACATGTTCCAAGTTAAAGGTATGCCCAATCTCACATCTTCTTTTACAAGTATGCTTGGAGATGCACGAGTTTCACTTCATAACTAGGGATGAGCGAATAGTTCGGTATTCAGGTTTGGATTGTTCTAACTAAATAATTTTACTATTTGGGTATTTGTCCCAAATACTGAACATAATGCAAATCAATGGGGAACTCAAATATTTGTCTGGGGAATCTTCCAGTCATATATATGAGTTCCCTATTGACTTGCATTATGTCCAGTATTTGAGATGAATATCCAAATAGTAAAAAGTATTTGGTTAGAGCAATCCGAACCCGAATACAAAACTATTCGCCCATCTCTGTTCCCCTCCAAAATTAAAAAGTTAGCTCTTGGTACAACTCTTTTTTTAAGGCGTTTTCCATTATATTGTTAAAAATCACAAATATGGAAAAAGAAATAACAATATGTAGCTGTCATGGGAATTAGTTACCAGCTTCAGCCCTACCTCTCTGCCGGTTTCAGCTGGACCAAAAGAGATGACATCTTGACCACCGGTCACATGACCCTGAAGTGATCATTTCACTGGTGATTATGACACCATGTCTTTCTGTCTAGCGGAGGAAAGTTAAGTGAAGAGCAAATTTCCATGGTAACTATTTTTATTTTACTTTTGATCATCATAGTTTCCCATTGTTAACTTCAACAATATAGTGGAGTACACCTTTACCAAGGACATGCCAGGATCACAAGTTTTTTAAACATAAAACTATAAATGTTCTTGTAGTTCACGAGACATCCGCTTATGAAGGGATACATTTCTCAGTGTTAACCATAACAATAAAGTGGAAAATCCATTTATGAGATGTGTAAAATGATCCAACTAGATAACTGACCTTATTAAAAGTATATGTCACTTTATAGGTCCCAGTCCCAGAAAACTTCTACATTTCGGTTCTTCTTTTGATTTAGCCAGCCAGGCTCAACATCACACGCTGCTACGATGATGTCATGCCAGGCCGGCTAATGAAAAGAAGAGTAAGGCTATATGCCCAACGGGTATTTGTGCTATGATGTTAGTGATCCTTTTCTGCAGCAAGAACGTATCACCCAGGGCATTTACCTTAAAGTCTATGTGATTTTAAAAATGCTGTGCCCAACATGTGCATTTTTGGGTGGTCCATTTTTGCTGCAGAAATCGGATGTGCTCAAAAATGCCCATGTCAATTAACTTGGGCATTTTTGGGCTGCGTTTCCCAATTGACTCCATTCCAAACCACCAAAAGATGCATCACAAATGGAATGGTATTCACACAGTCCATTGGTAATGCTTTTTTTTACTGCAATTTCCAGAACTAAATTCTCCAATACTCACCCTACCTGGTAATTCCTCAGTGAGCTCCAGTGATTTCTTCCTTCCGTGCACTAGTAGGAGCTGTGCGAAGTTACTTACACGACCCACCCATGTGACTTAGCCTGAGTCACATTGTGGAAGGTCATGGAAGTACTGTACCCACAGGTCCTGCTGATGCCCAGAAGGAAGACATCACCGAGCTTGCTGTGAGATCACCAGGAAGTGGAATAAAGTGTGTGTCTGTATGTGTGTATCCCATTATTTGTGCTGTGTTTGTAATGTGCACAAATGCAGCACAAACACAATACATTTGTGCAGCTTTTTTTACACAGCTGAATAACACAGCACAAAAAAAACAGCACAAAAATTCAGTGGGCATATATCCTAACAGATGCAAGAAGGTATAATGCCATTCTCAAGGCTCCTGTATGGAGGCTGGAGAGAAATGACCTGGCTTTTGGACCAGGTCCTGCATATAGATTTGCACAAAATTGCCAAAGAACATTACGTTGGATCACTTTAGCCAGGTGTCCAGAGTGACTAAAACACGGGCCACCCTTACAAGCCTTTGACTCTCATACAATCGGAGCTGATTTCTTTCCTCTCTTTCTGAGTCTATTTGAAAATCATGTGTAATTGCCCTTTAAGTATTATTGTCGATTACTTACCTAATTATGTAATTTAGATCAAATGTATACATTATTTCCATGATGTTTCTCTGCACACTTTTGATTAACCCATTGCAATATTTTATTTTATATGTCTCATCTATCTGACTGAATCTGGATTAAAATGCTTCACACCTGTGAAATGTCTGCAACACACCCACAATCTGCAAACATTTGGTTTACAAATTAAATCAATTCAATTTGTCATGGATCCATGATTCATGAAATCAAGTGCCTATATTTGCATACATAACTGGAGATGGCTAAAATTAAAAATTAGAATTTACTTTCTGCATCATTATAATACAATACATCACCTTTGCCAGACATCTCATAACACATGTCCCTTGTTGAGTGTTTCTTCGCGTTGTCACTGTATAGCATTGCGAGCCATGAACAGCCACCATGTACTAGTCATTGTGGTAGCCAGGAGCATATGTAAATATTATCCTTGTTGGTGCTATCACCTATAATGTGCACATATTAATAAGCAAGTGTATTTATTGCTTATCCAACGATACTATAAAATTCTACTAAAAATTACAGCAAAATGTCATCAATGTGGCATCAAAGAGAACCGCTAGTTTCTTGATGTTTTCATATTCTGGTTGTTCATAAAGAAATGAGGAGCAAATCGATTAGATAGGTTTGGTTGTGTTTGGCCAGGAAATTTGATTTGCGTTGAATTATCTGTAAACTAAATGTGCCTCATTATACTCTGAAGCCAATCCAGTTACCAATGCACAATATACACGGGTAAACAGATAATCATGGTCAAATGATAGAATCATAAGATCATAGAATGGGAAAGTTGAAAGGGACCTTCAGGTCATCGGGTCCAACCCCCTGCTTAATGTAGGTTTCATTAAATCATCCCAGACAGATGTCTGTCCAGCCTCCATGTGAAGACTTCCATTGAAGGAGAACTCACCACCTCTCATGGTGCCTGTTCCACTCATTGATCACCCTCACTGTCAAAAAACGTTTTTCTAATATTTAATATGTCTACTCCCATTCAGTTTCATCCCATTGCTAGTCTTTCCTTGCACAAATGAGAATAAGGATGATCACTCCAATGTGTGACAGCCTTTGAGATATTTGTAGATAGCTATTAAGTCTCCTCTCACTCTTCTTTTTTGCAAGCTAAACATTCACAAAATCTGGCACTAAGCTGTGCAGCCACTTTCTGCTCCAATCCATTGTCTATCAATCCTCTGTGATCAAGTCTGGCCACCTCACATGACACCTTATGTGATGATCAATGTATCCAAATGGATAGAGTTTTCTCGATCCGCGCAAACTGTACGATGAAGTGGACCACAATGGATCGGATGAAAATGGTGCATAATTCTACTCATTTCAGGGCGTATTCTTGCTTTTTCCTCAGGAATACATCCCTATTCATGAGGAACGAGCGAGGATACACTCAGAAACGCGTAGAATGAATCACCATTTTCATCTGGTCCATTGTTGTCCACTTCATCATACAGTTTGCGCGGATCTAAAAGACACTGTCAATTTGAATACATTGCTTATGCAGGGCCCTTTCACATCAGCGTTTTTTTCAAATCGCGGCAGATGCGGTGAAAAAAACGCATCTGCCGTGATTACAGCATACCGGCTGCACTTGCGGCACGGTTGCGGCGCGGCTGTGCGGTTGCGGTAAACGCCATACAAGGTATAGGCGGACTTGCGGCAGGTGCGGCAAGTGTGGTTTTGGCACTTGCGGCAGGTGCGGCCGCGAAAAAAAATGCTGTCAGCAGCGTTTTTTTTCGCGGCCGCACCTGCCGCAAGTGCCAAAACCGCACTTGCCGCACCTGCCGCAAGTCCGCCTATACCTTGTATGGCGTTTACCGCAACCTCGCCGCAACCGTGCCGCAAGTGCAGCCGGTATGCGGTAATCGCGGCAGATGCATTTTTTTCACCGCATCTGCCGCGATTTGAAAAAAACGCTGATGTGAAAGGGCCCTAACACGGCAGTTTTTGTGGAGTGAGGATTTGCAGCAGTTGCACTATATGTATATACTGGTTGTGGGTCAAACATTCATCACAGGTGAACAGTGACATTTTACACTTTGGTTATATGCTTTAAAGCAGGGGTGGGCAACTCCAGGCCTCGAGGGCCGCACACAGTCCTGGTTTTTCTGGATATCCTTAGCATTTGACAGTTGAAATCGTCACCTGTGCAGGAGATTAAAATACCAACTGTCAAATGCTAAGGATATCCAGAAAACCTTGACTGTGTGCGGCCCTCGGGGCCTGGAGCTGCCCACCCCTGCTTTAAAGGCTAAGACCCTATTGCACTTTTGTTTCCCTACTTTTTTTAGCTAACCTATGTTAGCAAAATATGCAAATAGAGTTCGTGGCCCTCGTTTAGGAGTCTCAATGTGAGCGCTTTTGCCGGCTGCCCGCAGTGTTTTCCTCGACTGGTCTCCCTGAGATCAGTGAGTGCTTTGTGACATAAAAGCGTCATGACATTTTAGATCTAGTTAAGCCAAAAAGGGGTCCAAAGACTTAAGGACTAGACACTATCCGGGAAAGATATTTCTATATTTCTTTGCATAGTACAAGAGAACCTGTGAGTTTCCATGAGCATAGGTCAGGCTGTTTCACACAGAAAATGATACGTCTAACATATTTATAGGTGTATATTGGTCAAAGAACACCAAAGAAGAGTCCTGTCGTTATACTACCTACATACGTACCACGTACTAAATACAGTGCCTTGAAAAAGTATTCATACCCATGAACTTTTACACATTTTTTTCCATTCCATGCACAATCTGAAAGAAGACAAGTAATGTGAAAAAACGATTTTAACCTACAGATGTGGGCTTAATCTGCATGTTTATTTCATTCTGAGACTGCCCGGAATTGCACTTAGAGCCTTGCTGCTGAAACTCCTGGCAATGTTCGGCTCCCAGTAATCAGGGTAGAGCTGGCAGGGGCTCAGTCACTGCTCAGTGTGTTGTGTAACCACATCTTTCCGCACTGACTGACACCGGGGTCTAATGCTGGATGTGCAAATCTGGTGAAGACGTGCTCCAAAAGACTTGCAGCACTAATTACAGCAATAGGTGGTCCTGCAAAGTATTGACTTAGGGGGCTGAATACAAAGTACATCACAATTTTCAGATTTATAGTTTGTAAATAATTAGAAAATCAGGTATATATCAATAAGCCTCACAAATACTTGCTACTTTGTGTTAGTATATCACCTAAAATCCCAATTACATACATTTAAGTTTGTGATTATAACGTGGAAAAATGTGGAAAAGATCAAGGGGTGTGAATATTTTTTCAAGGCACTATACAACAGAACTTATGTTGAAGTATGCCACTGTAGCTAAAGTAAAACCAATGGACGGTGCTTCAATGATCCGCGCTGCTGTAGGGAATCCATGACGATAGAAAGGTCTGATGCAATGATGCCCTTCTTAAGGGAGCAAACTGTGCTCCGAAACGCGTTGGAAATAAACACATCATTGCATCAGACCTTTTTGTGGTCATGGTTTCCCTACAGCAGCGTGGATCATTGGAGCACTGTCCATTGGTTTTGTTTATGCACCACGTTGTACGTGGAGGTGTGGATTCAGCTGAAGCTGTACTACCGTATATACTGGCTGTGGGTTTACACAACCAGCTCAGGTGAGCACCTACAATTATTTATTATCCCCTTTTAATAGAGTTAAGACCCTATGCGCCTTTTGTCTCTTGCATCGCTAAATTACTGTAGTTAAGTGTGTAATGATACTATAATACGGATTAAATTGATACCTTTGGTGAAGAAATCCCTTTTTTTCTTTAATCATCATTTGAAGTTTTCTGCTAATAAGATTTTTGTGCACAGGGGCAGGAGAGTACACTGGATCTTCTTCTTCTTGTCTGTGATTCCTGGCCCCTCCGCTTGTTTTCAATCTGTGAAATACAGGTCACCACTGAGGCAGGTCATTCAAAGACTGGACATTAGCAGAGGGAACTTTACATTTCAAAATTGTGCTGACTTTTCCGTGTTATGTGCATAAGACTGCAGATACACCAATTATCTAGTGAAGACATAAGGAAAAACGGTATTAAAAAATACCCTGCAATAAATAAATAAATAAATAAAAAGCAAGTGCTAATAAATAAAAGAGTACTTAGTATATACATTGTTCAAAAAAGGTAAGAAGCCATCCCACCATGTCAAGGCATACCCAATCCGGAACAGTACCTATCTTTTCTAATTTAAAACCTTTCCATGTGTCAATACTGACCTAAGTATGAACAAGAGTAAACAATGACTTGTGTCCCAAAATGGAGACGCACAGCAATGGGAAGCAATATAAATGCTCAGATCAGTGAAGCTGGGGAGGGGACAATACCCATCCTTGTA
Organism: Allobates femoralis; assembly: GCA_033576535.1. Classification (NCBI taxonomy): domain Eukaryota; kingdom Metazoa; phylum Chordata; class Amphibia; order Anura; family Aromobatidae; genus Allobates; species Allobates femoralis. The sequence continues at coordinate 68,297,731 of JARQOC010000002.1, read as the reverse complement.
TTAAAAACAAGATTAATTAGTGTACATGCAGATTGGAAGCATGTTCACACTAGTCACTAAACAGACAAAACCTAAGAAAAAACTGTATGACAAAATGCCCTGCAATAAATAAATAGAAAAGTAAAAAGCAAGCAATTAACTTGTGCATAGGATGCTGACTGACCGACTTTAATGCACATTTTAGAACAGAATTCATGTGAATAGGGCCTAAGTCTTGTGAAATGGGATGGATACAGGAACCAGTAAACTAGTAGTATACTGTTTGTATTGTGGTGTGGCTATCTGGGACTTTGAAATTAAAGTTTTATTCTTAGGGTAGGTCATCGTCATTGGATCGGTGGAAGTGTGACACCCAGCACCTTCACCAATCAGTTGTTCCTGATGCCGATAACAGCCCGATATGCTCGGTTGCAGAGAGAAGCTACACAGCACTGTCAACTGCATAGTGGTCAGATATTACACATCAATCTCCTATTGATTCAAATAGGGTACGGATATGCAGTACCCAGCCATGGCCACTTGACAGTTGACTAAGGGTGCCTTCACATTTGCGTTGAACGCTGCGGAGGGGAGCCGCAATGTGAGCTCAGCACTGCAAGCTCCTATCTTTATAATGGGAGCGCACGGTGCTGCGTATGACCGTGCGCACCCATTCACTCCCATATGTGATCTGTGTGCAGGCGGATGTCTGCGCACAAATCACCCAGTCTTGTCCGCACCAGAAATGCAACATGTCGCGTTCGTGGTGCGGACAAGACAGGGTGATTTGTGCGCAGGCGTCCGCCTGCGCACAGATCACATATGGGAGTGAATGGGTGCGCACAGTCATACGCAGCACCGTGCGCTCCAATTATAAAGATAGGGGCTTGCGGTGCTGCGCTCACATTGCGGCTCCCCTCCGCAGAACGCTGCGGAGGGGAACGCAATGTGAAGGTAGCCTAAGTTGTGCTGTACAGCTCCGCAGCTGAGCACATACTTCTGCCGCTGTCACAAGGAACAGCTGATTGGCAGGGGTGCTGTATGTCACCCTCCCACCGATTATACGTTGATGACCTAATCTTAAAATAGGTCATTAATACAAATGTCCCAAACAACAGTTTTAAGAATACAATTAAAAACAAATATAGAACTATAATTAAAGCTTCAACATTGCTTATATTCCATATCAATGCCTAATACAAATAAATATAGAGAATCAGAATTAATAGGAATGTTATGAGTACTAATCTAACACCTTGATGTGCTTCAGTCAGGCATCTGTAATGATAATTCGACAAGCTCCAGATGAATTGTAAATAAAAATATACCAAACGTGAAAAATTCTCTCGTCTGTAGAGGTTTTGTTCCATTGAATCGTCCAAAATGTAAACAAATAGATCTTTAATTCCCCATCATCTTCAATGGCTTGCAGATGATTCAAGTGAAGGAAGAGTTGCCAAAAATGCTTCTGAAAGTATCTTCATAGCACGTCTTTGAAACAAATACAATAGGGCACATTTTCCGGAAGTCCCTTAAGAAATAAAGAGCTAAAAATCACATTTTCCTTGTGATTTAATAATAAAAAATAATCTGACACGACAAAACAGCTTTGTCTCACTTCAATAGATCAAACGGCGATGAAGCCATTAAATCATGTTTGATTAACCTATGAAAGTTTATGCTTTTATTTAGCTTTCATTGCACTTTTTTCGGGGCAGTTTCATATTTATGAGCCAGTTTTATTGAACATGAAAGGAATTCCTTCAACTGTAATTTGCAGAAACATTTTTTGAGAGAATGCATTACAATTTTTATTTGTTTTATAAAATTTAGGATAATTTTCTTGGAGAGATATTTGAGTGAACTACTGGAGCTAGTTATAACATACCTTGACACACTGCTTATTACTGTTCATTGTAAGGGTCTGCAGGGGAAATCCAGACATTTCAAGAATCCTCATAAATTAGCAATAAGACAACCCCTTATTTATTGATGTCGATAACATTGCATGAAACCTGGTTATTTCCCTATTTCTTTGCCTTTGTTCTCCAAATGGAAATATACTCTGGAACTCCCTCCCCCATCACATCAGACAGTCCCCTACCCTGGGAACCTTCAAGACAAACCTGAAGACCCACCACTTCCTTCAAGCCTATAACCAACACTGAGACCTAATCTGCTGCACCATCTCACCTCTCCCCTCCCCTACTGTCTTCCACCCATCCCCTATAGACTGTGAGCCCTTGTGGACAGGATCTCTGCCCTAATGTACCTGTATGATTTATTTCGTCGATATTTATGTACTCGTCCTTGTTCTGCCCTTACACATGTAAAGCGCCATGGAACCAATGGCGCTATGTAAATATATAATAATAATAATAATAATAATAATAATAATAATAATAATAATAAAATGGGCATCCTGTATTAGTTGCCACCCAGTGTCAATAGACTTAGACTTGGCTTCCTTTCTCCAAGGTCTCATGTTATGCTTTTATAAGTTGCTTTTGCATGGCAAATTTGATATATTTGATGGTTGGTGAGAAATAAAGTGCCCATAAATAAGACACAAATGTTAATAATTATTATTATTTATTATTGTAGTCCCATTCATTCCATGGCTCTTTACATGTGAAATGGGGTAAATGTAACAAGTATGATAACCATTAACAGTACAAGTCACAGACTGGTACAGGAGGAAAAAGGATCCTTCCCGCAAGGCCTCACAGTCTCAAAGAGACAAAGTCAAAGATAAGGCCTTTAATGGCACTATCAATGGGATAGAATGACATACCAGGTTATGGGATCAATACTTCTGCTGATTGGTGAAGATCCTGAGGGTAGTCAGCTCATGATCCCAGGTGTAAGCAAATCAAGTGGGCGAATGAAGGGCTTACAATCTACAAGGGATGGGTAACATGCAGTAGGTGTGGAGAGGACCCTGTTTACGAGAGCTCACAGTCTAAAAGGGATGGGTGATGGTACATTAAGTGAGGGTAAATTAACTTTTTTTGTGATGGCTTTCAGTATAAAAGGGATGTAGGTGAGGAGAGAGTACCCTTCCCTTGATGGCTCAGTCTACAGTCTAGGTGACAGTAGAGGGTAGAGATGGTCATGCAGTGGTACAGTGGACTGAGGGTCACTGCAGATTGTAGGCTTGTCAGAAGAGGTGGGTCTTGAGGTTCTTTTTGAAGGTTTTCACAGTAGGCAAGAGTCTGATATGTTGATGGAGAGAGTTCCAGAGTCTGGAGGAGGCACTGGAGAAATCTTGTAATAAATGTAAGCTCAGTGTTAGTATATGTTTCCGTGTTTAAAAAATATACAATATACATTCTACATACATAGTAAAACATCTTTGGTAAATCCACTCAAAATTAAATTGTTAAAATGGTGACCTTCCTATTAAAGATTCTCTCATCTTATGTTTAAAATTAGAACTGGGCAAATGTATTTAAGTGGAATTAAATTCTATTTGAGTTTTATAAAAGTTAGTATTCTCCAATATATGGATTTTTTTGTATTATGCTTTGTGCAAATTCAGCAAAATGGCAGATGAAAGGCCACCATTTTACTGAACCACAGAAGGCTGGCAAAAGATTAAAATACTCTAATACTCACCTAATCACTTATCTTGTCAGATTCCCTCCCGCCATGCTCACTATTGCCAATACAGTACTCGGCATCTTTTCTTACAGAAACTCTGGTCCTCTTTAAGATATTCTGAGAAATCAAAATGTGCCATGACCTTACAATTTGTGCTTTAGACTAGGAGTTCCAGCCATAATCAGGCCCTAGGATGTCCCTGGGCAAGCCTGTTGTAGGGGCACAATTTCCTGGGGTAAATTTGCTCATGGTTTAATTGTGCAACGATTGTAGAGAAAGTATTGAGGACCATACTGGGCAGAGAAAGCATCAATGGTGGCCAGAGAGGTGAGTGGTAAAGGAAGTATTAGGTTTTTTTCTTCCACATGTTACTTTTATTACACCAGGTTATCTTGATATTCCAGAGCATAATTAGAATATGGAGAATTAAGGAGAATAAACCTGCTACAATTCAATTTTTCTGGTAAAATCTGCTCAATTTGAATCTTATCAGATACACTCATCTCTACTTAAAGTAACAGATGAGCTGACATAATGTGTTTCATAGAGCATTGCGCACTGTGCAGCATGATGTCGGGCGATACACCTTATAGGTGTATCGACTGCGCAGTAACGGAAAAAACACATTCGGCGTCATACCCAAAACTGCACAGAGGGCTCCGAGGCAGGCTGGGGGCGCACATTGATATTACAATATTACGCCCATCGGGGTGTGATAAAGACTCCTTGAGGCGGTGAAAGGGAACTAATTAGGATGACCAGGGGGGCTAATAACGGTAGCGCCCGCTTCATCATCATAGGAGGCAGTAAGTAATAAAAAGCTTTTAAAACACATTCACAAAGCACAGTTAGGAGAGATAGGGATAGTTAGAATAGTTATAGGAAGGTGCAGGGACAGGTAGTGATAGCCTGGGGTGACTTAACTAGGTGACAGGTTCACTTTAATGCATGAGGGGACTGAAAATCAGTAAATGTGTGGTCTATAGGAGACATTTCACTTTACATTGCATATAAAATATCAAGAGATACTAAATATCTTGTGTCTCGACTATCATAATTAAATGCATCAGAATTAAAGAGCTATGTAAAAGACCAATGAGAGACTGATGTTTTTTAAGGCTGTGGGAATTTGTAAATCTATACAAAAATTACTAGTCCTAGTCAAATTCTTAGAAATCTTCTTTACAAAATTGCTTAATTCAAAAAATGTTACCAATACAATTTAAAGTCAATTTTATTTTCATACTTTAAAGACAATTTGCCCTCTAGTGAATATTGTTTATGCCAGTAAGTTTTGGCTTGGTTCATAACTTACTCCCCAAAATACCTTGGTATTTCACTGATGCATATTAATATTTCAATGTTGCCAAGTCTTGGAACACGGGAAGAGTGCACTACAAGTAATTAATGCACATTTAGGATAGGAAAGGTCATTAACGTTGGCAAATGAAGAGATTTATGGAGCTCAAATTGCCACCTGTTCCCATTTACAAGGACTAAGAGACAAGTAAGTGCTTAACCATCCTCAGATTGTTATGGAGACAGTCCCTTTAATGCTTCGGTAAAATCTTTTGTTCGGAGTGCTACAGCATTGAAATTAATCACCAATTTTGCTAATGATCTTTCCCTGAATAGGCTTTCAACTATAAGATTCTCAGACCTGAGCTGTTATATTAATTCCTCTAGTCAATTGTAATAATGTTAATCAGTGATGTTCAAATCTGATCAAATCCTTGTACATACGAGTTGATCCTTTAAAGTTGAACGGAAGCTTTTCATGTCTAATTAAGGCCTAGAATTGACAAAACTAGTTCTCATATTACTTTTATCGCTCCTGTAATATCCCCGTAGAGATACTTCATTTCTAGTAGCACCGAAGAAGATAACTTATATGGAATTACATTTTTAGAAAGTAATATTTACTTTTTTGACATTTCTTCATTGATAATGACAGTCATTTATGGTTTAAACATTCATGCTATTGTATATTGTGCATTTAAGTTCGGACCGATGTTTGAAAGAATCAGGAAGAGTATATTGAAACATTGGCACATTGTCGAATCAGATAGAGAGCTCAATATGATAGGAATAAGTACCCCAGTGGTAACTTGTAAAAGGTGTAAAAACTTGAATGATATCGTAGTGTCAAATAGATTAAAAGCAGATGAAAAACCTAAATATTGGTTAGACCTAAAACGTCCCGTGGGCAAAAAAAACCCTATTGAGTTTAGAGGGTTAAAACATGAAGTCAAATCTTATATCTCGTGTAAAACGTCTTGGATTGTCTATGTGATCTTTTGCCCTTGTGGCAGATTTTACATAGGCAAAACCATAAGACGTCTAATAACCCGCTTCAAAGAGCATTGCAAATCCATTAGCACCGGTGTAGGGTGTACTAGACTTATTTTGCATGTTCGGGAAAGACATAGAGGAGATTCTGATGTTCTCACCTTTGCAGGTATTGAGCAGGTTAATCCCTCATTTACAGGGGGAGACAAGCACAAACTCCTGCTACGAAAAGAAAGCAAATGGATCATTGACTCTAGGGCCTGTGGTCCTTTGGGAATCAACGACAAAAACGATCTGGCTCCCTTTCTTTAGGTAGAAATTGAGTTTATAAATCATGCATGTTTAATTATGCAGATAAGAGAATATCAAGTTTTAAATATGTATGGATTAATTCAACTCTATGGGTTTTCTAGTGATTGTCCGTTCTTTGTTTCCCTATTTTTTGACTTGGCCACAATTTGACACGAGGATTTTAGTCTAGGATTGGACTTTTTTTGCTGTTGTCCTAACTATATAAATATTGGGTCAAATAGCCTCTCTACCCCGACACCTATATATGATTCTTGGATAAATCCTTTGTTTTGCCTTTTCCCTCTGCCAATAGAACTATGTGTTGCTATTTGTCCATAATAGGAAATAATGTTACTATTTTATGTACAATCTCTGTATGTAAATATTTTGTAAGCAGGACTGAGGTATTTTCCACAGGACCGCGCTTGTTATCGTCTATACAATCTCGTGTCATTATGTTGGCCAGATAAGAAGCAGGTTAAATTTAATCATTAAAAGCATAGTAATGATTGCGCATGCGCTTATTAAACATGCCTGGGGCTGGAGTATATGAGCCACCGCGGTTATGATTTTTCTTGCAAAAAGAACTAAGTATATCTGTAGTTATGGTTTTATGTTGTATTCGGCACTTTGCAGTATGTTGTTTGTGTTTTTAATTGCACTATGTAATTGTAGGCGTTGACAATATGAGACATTCCCCTATGTAAAGGGGAAATGACGTCAGACGCCAACTGGACCCGTTGAAGCTGTAGTAACAGCGAAACGGCTCGCCGTCGCCGCCGCCTCCACACTCCCTTGCCTCGCACCTTGTCATGGATTAAAGATGTCCACTGACTGATCTTAATAAAGGAGATCTTGCCGCAACTGTGAATGGTGAGTGCCACTTGCTTTTTTCTTCAACCGAACTATGTTATAATTTTTTGGCAGGCACCCCAGCAGCTGAAGGGAGTAATCAGTGGTGATACAGCATATGTTGCTTTCCCTGAATGGAAGTGGTAGTGCCCGGTATCCTCTTATTCATTTACATTCAAGATAACAGTTGAGAGGACCTTGGTGGACCGATCTAGTTTGTCCAAGATTGATCTTCCTACAGAACGTAGAACAGTAGATGACCACTTTGGGGTCAGATGCACTAGCCCAGCTAACCGATGCTGCATCTTATTTTTTAGAATTATGGATTGTTCAACAAAATGACTTTTTAAGGTGCTTTAAATTATTCTAACTTTCATGCCTCCTTGTCCTGTGACATACGAATATTCTACAATGTTTTCAACTAAAGGCAAATTTCAAATTTCTATAGGCTCACAAGCAAATTTGACAGCTGTTCCGACATTTGTATTTATAGTTCAAAGGCTTGCTGTCATGTTTTGCATCTTTGCTTTTAAAGCCTGAGTCCTCAACTGAGGATATTATTGTATAAATAACCCATACATCCTGAATATCACAGGATTTATGTTTCTCTAGCGCAAGAGATAGTATAATATATTCAATGTTCCTTTTTAGAAATCATTGCATTCCTTTGATGTTTCAAAAGCCGGTAAGATATATTAACATCATTATATATTTATGGCAAAAAAATGGGTAATGGTATCCCTCGTGCTTCATATCCCAGGAGAGAAGTGAGTGGATCTCTTTAACAGTATGTAGTAAAAAAATAACCACGCATATTTTTCAGAGATTATCATGTAAAACTGGTCAATTTGAGCAAAAGTATTTTCAAGGACCTCTTTTTGCAGTTGAAAATGCTAGAAAGTGACACATTATATTTCACTGTGGTATTGTATACTGTAGAAAGGGCCTTCATATAACACTTTCATAATAAATACTTCCCATTATACATGCATAGCTGAGAAATAGTGATGTGGGAACCCACCAATGTTCGTGTTCGGCATACTCGCCCGGACTTTTTTTTAAAGTATGAGTTCGGGGCTGAATGTTACTCGAACTTGAGTTTGAACCCTTAACTAAAACTCTACTTTTATAGGATAGCATTGTGGGGACTGTAAAGCAAAGATTAATAATTTCATGTAATTAATATATATCATCATTATAGTTACCGGGTCCTGCCGTCCCTCTGTCCAACCGTATCTACTTTCAGGGCCGCTCATTAACTTCCAGGATATTCACTGCATTGGCTCCAACAGCCAATCACAGATGCTGTCAAATAGAATGGGTGCCTGTAGTTGGCTGCTGGAGTAAGCTGAAACCAGCACATACATTCTTCCATATCTATGGTCTTATTGCAGATTACTCAAACAGCCAATCACAGATGCCCATTCTCTGTGACAGCATCTGTGATTGGCTGTTCCACCCACTGCAGTAAATATTCTGGAAGTTAATGAGCATCCCTGGAAGTAGGCACGGCGGGACAGTGGTACGGTGGGATGCAAGATGGCAGGATCCAATAAGTATAATGATAATGTTTATTAATTACCGTATATACTCGTGTATAAGCCGAGTTTTTCAGCCCAAAAATTGGGCTGAAAAGTCACCCCCTCGGCTTATACACGGGTCAATACGGTAATCCTATGGTGGGGAGGCTGGAGGAGGCTGATGACTGAGCGGCCCATCACGTGGTGCCACTCATTAGATATGCACTGCTCCCCCCGCCCATCACAGCGGCAGGGGGAGCCGTGCATACAGCCCCCCCATTGTATACAGGCAGCCCCCAGTGGCACTAGCCCCCCCATCATGTGAAGAGCCCCCCACACTGTGCAGAGCCCCCCTGCTGCATTATCTTACCATCCAGGGTCTTCTTCACTGCGGGTCCTGCAGTCATCATCGCGCACTGTGTTCAGGTCTCACGTGATGGTAAGATAATGCAGCGGGGGGCTCTGCAAAGTGTGGGGGACTCTTCACATGATGGGGGCGAGTGCCACTGGGGCCTGCTGTATACCCCTGGGGGCCTGCTTATACCCCTGGGGGCCTGCTGTATACCCCTGGGGGCCTGCTTATACCCCTGGGGGCCTGCTTATACCCCTGGGGGCTTGCTTATACCCCTGGGGATTGCTTATACCCCTGGGGGCCTGCTGTATACTCCTGGGGGCATGCTTATACCCCTGGGGGCCTGCTTATACCACTAGGAGCCTGCTGTATACCTCTGGGGGCCTGCTTATACCCCTGGGGGCCTGCTTATACCCCTGGGGGCCTGCTTTATACCCCTGGGGGCCTGCTGTATACCACTGGGGGCCTGCTGTACACCATACTGCTGGGGCCTGTATACCACTGGGGGGGGGCCTGTATACCTCACTGCTGGGGGCCTGTATACAATACTGCTGGGGCTGTATACCACTGGGGGGACCTGTATACCTTACTGCTGGGGGCTGTATACCTGTCCTGGTGGCTGTATACCATACTACTGGGGCCTGTATACCTCTGGGAGGGCCTGTATACACCACTGCTGTGGGCTGTATACCTCACTGCTGGGGGCTGTATACCTGTGCTGGGGTCCATCCTCGGATTATACGCGAGTCAATAAGTTTTCCCAGTTTTTGGGAAATAGTAGCAATAGTAGGGGGTCGGCTTATATACGGGTTGGCTTATACACGAGTATACACGGTATGTGATTTATTTTTATAGCCCCTGAACCCGAACTTTAACAAAAACTTCCCAGGTAAGTCCGGGTAAGTTCGGGTTCGCCCATCACTACTGAGAAACTAATTGATCATTTAACTGTCTAAGCACAGATGTCTTGTCCTTATCATTCAATGACAAGTACTATTATAGGATTTCCTACCTCTTTTCTTTTACACGGTAAAAGTATTTATTTTTTTTTATAAATCATTTATGATATTATGGATTTTATTATTTGGGAATCTATGGGGGCATTTTTTTTAACCTAAATACGTGAATTTTGGGATAAAATATATCTTTGCTATTAAGTTTCATTGCTGATTTGTGACCACATCAACTTTAAGCACAACTTTAATGTATTATTTGGTCATAAATCTGCAAAGAGGAGATAATGAAAAGACAAATAAAAGAGTTAAAAACTTTCAATAAATATAAGATCATTAGTAAAAGAAAATCCACAACATAGGTGAGTAATCAAAAACTATATAATCCGCCCTAATAGGTCAACAACTCATATATGCATAGGAAAACCAAGAGGACAAAAGAGATGAAAAAATGAACATAGCAATTTTAATAATTACATAAAAACAAACGAACGTGTCATACAGAGACAGAGGTTGCCAAATTACATATGCAGTGCACAAAAACATGAATAATGTTATCATTAAATACACACTAATGCTGACTAACAATAATAGAGGCTACAACTGAGTGTGGGAGCTAGCATACATTCCCTACTAGAATAGCAGTAAACCTAGCCAGCAATAAAGTGCATTGGTATTAGTATTACATTCAATTCCATTCAATAATAGTCCACATACCCATAGTAATTAATACATAGTGCAGGCAAGGACTGTCAATGTGAGAACCCAAGTCCAGAATCCCCCAATGTACATTTCACAAAGCGATTTTAAGCTTCATCAGGGAAGAGAGATGCATGGTTTTTAAGGTCCTTGAAGATCATTGCCAATTACTCTGTTAAAGAGGACATTTTATGACTTTTTATATTTTCAACAGGGTACATCGTGAGATAAGAGCTGAAGCACTGAGTAACAGGTTTCTTCAGGTTTTCTAATAGACTTCTACATTACAGAGGTCGGAAGGCAGGGAGAGACAGGAGGAGAGAGGCAGCAACAGGAGCGAAACTTCATCATGGGGCAGCACTGGTAAATTACATCACTCGAATTTTAATACAGATCCCAGGGCATACCATATTCTTTCCCCCAAGGCAACAAGATTTACGGCAGAATGAATATTATTTGTAAGCAGTTGCTTCTTTCTTCAGGTATTATAACTCTAAGGTAAAAAGCATAGGGGTGGCATTATGGACATTTGTTTGGCTACAATAATGATTTTGTATTGCTGCTGACAGAATGGAGTGTATGGTGAGCAATGCGTGCTCAGATACATAATCATAGCCCAGAAAATGTACAATACACCACCACTTTACTCACGGTCAGGGGGTTGGAGGTGAGATTCTGAGGGTCACACACATAAACGGCATCATAGCTCATCGTAAGTGTATAATACCACAACTCTGCTCAATGCCTAGGGGTTACAATGCCCTGCAGGATAATTATGCTTCCACAAAGTTTTCTTCATAGGAGACTGATAGCATGCCCCACTACTTGTATTAGGTTTAGAGCAATGATGTACAAGTTCAGCTCCTTCTGCTGCTCTCCTTCTGTCTCCATGCTATATGACCGGAAGGAGGGAAGCATTCTCAGTGTGGACTGAGGACCCCTATTTTGAACTTTTAAGAAACATATTCTGTATTTTTGACCTATGTGATGCCTTCTGCTTTGGATTGGCCAGAATTGCATTGGTGAAAAATGTACACACCCACTGAGAAGAACCTTGCCACTAGTGATGAATGAGCACTACCATGCTCGGGCTAAGTACTTTTAATGAGCAGTTAGTTGGACGACTCGAGTACCTGCGTATAATGGCAGTCAATAGAATATTATTTGTAAAAATGCTTGAGTTTTTCATTGACTTCGACTATGTTTGAGTACATGAGTCGAATCCCTCGGAACATCTAACTGCTTGTTATGAGTACTGAGCACCCAAGCATGTTAGTGCTCACTTATCACTAGTTTGTTACCGCTAAGTTACATATAAAATTTATTAAGCTAATATCTTGATAATTAAGAAATGAAAAATAATTGTTACTCTATTTTAGCCCCATATTAAGATGTTTCCAGTTTAAAATCTAAAGAAAGTCTCTCTTTAAATAATTTTGTGGACAGAAATTTGCTGAGAGACAAAGAGTCTGTAAAATTCAAATGGTGTAATTTTTTTAATGAATGCAAATTGCAATATATGTTTTTATCCCAATATACATGCATTTAAATAAAAAGACAATGTCTCCAAAGATGTCTATACTCTTTTACCCCAATATTATTAGATTTTCAATGCCAAACATATCCCATAAACTAGATTAATGCTTTTGACCTATCAATCCTCCCAGTGCTCGCACTGTGCGCTACAAGGATTCACCAGTTTCTAAGCTGTGAATGGACCAAAATTATGCTATATATGTTCCGATACAGAACAGGACTAGTGGGCACAACTCAATTTTATACAATTGTATTGAGCGAGACTGCACCCACTAGTCAGGTTCTTGTCAGGAACATGTATATCACATACTGCCCCATACTTGACATTCCCCCATCCTACTGTATGCCCACCCGCCTCTCGTAGACTGCCAGCTCTCGTGGACAGGGTCCCTGTTCCTCCTGTACCTGTACATCCCGATCGCCTAGATTTAGTGTACTTGTACTTGTCTCCCTTATCCTCAAGTAAAGTGCCATGGAACCAAATGGCGCTATATAAATAAATAATAATAATAATAATTGTGGTCCGTTCCTGGCTTAGAAACCGCAAATCCTTGCAGCGCTCAGTGGCGCACTGGAGGGATTGACAAGTATGCAGTCACGTAGAGTTACTGTAGATATCATTTTGGACTGGAAACTCCTTTAATGTTTTAAAATGAGCATAAAATGTGCTCATATTGAACTCATGTAAATGACCTAAGAAGAAATTCTAGAAAAAAAAAGTAAGAACAAAACTCATGTAGTGCTTTGTGAAGGAGTTTATAGTTCAGTGAGCTTCACATTCTTGCCAAATTTGACTATCTTGGCATATCGGAGGTACAGTCTGCTTTAGTGCATGTGAATCGACTTCATTAAAAACGAAGCTGCCTTCATGTAGAATTCGCACAATGGATCCTCATTGTTATTGAAATTCAGCCTTTTCCCCATATGGAACTCTCATTGCCATCTCGACACTGACTCTTTCTATGTGAGAGGACTTATGAATGTTTCCTCCTCAAGAGATGAGACCTTTGCCGCTCTATGGACCCAGCGTTGATGGTTCTAAAATCAACCGAGAGAAAAGCTGTCACTTTTGAATCTTGTCCAGTCTCTTGCTTATACCTACGGGAATTTGGCTGAAGACTGGTTAATATCTTATCACCAGACTATAAAGCAGAGCTGCTTTTCAGTGGCTTGAACTTAAAATAAATTCTGTCCAAATTCTAGAGTATTTGTGTCAATGCCGTGTCCAGACAAGAAATTCTTTCTAATTTCAGCCATCTGTTCGAATCAGGGTGCCAGTGAAACATTTCAGTGTGAGCTCTCCAGCTGCTCTTCTGTTCCTTCCTGTCAGACTAGCTTTGGGAGTATTAAAAAGCAATTCAGTAAATGTGAGGGTCTAGAGGAAATCACAGCCAAATCATATCAGAAGATTCTTAAAAAAATGATAATAATTTACATCAACAGTTGGATAGCTGGAGACTTTACATTTGGGACATTGCAGATTAAAATATTCCCATTTGATATTATTCCTAGATTGATATACTTATTTATTTTGTATTTTTTACTTTTTTTATGTCAGCACTATGGACACGTATTAAGGTAACAACGGCAATAAAAATGTTAAATCAATGGTCAAACTATGGCAAAACCAAGCAATTTAGCAATTCACCCATTATTAAAAATCCTCTATGTGTTTGAAAGCAAAGAGATTGTTAATTTTATAATTTACTGCTTGCAATTTCATTTCCGAATCCACCTATGCAGTCTACCAGAAGTAGCTGGTCTTCTAGGTAAGGGACACAGTGTTTGGAAGCTGTTTGCTATAGAACTTGTAATCACAGCTCTGAATCTGGGCAGTTTCGAAGCCTCTGCTCTCGTTTGAGGCTGCAGAGTTAAAGTTACCTCTGTTAGCAGTTTTGAAGAGTGCACACTCTGAAGCAGTGGTTCAATCATGCGAATTGTCAATCTGTAGGAGCACATGCCCCTCGCAAACCAGGAGGTCAGGAGGCTTTCACCAGGACCCAAGGTTAAGTAGAAAAAAAAATTAAACTCAACCTGCCCTTACCTTTCTGACTGCTCAACCCCTTATGTTGCAATGAACATCATTGCATTGTGGGGAATGCATTTTTTCATGTCATGTGGCCTAGTCAGTGTAGGAGGTGCTAAAGATAGATGGGTACCGGAGGATGAAGAAAGTGTCACAGTAAAGACTGGACCAAAAAGGGCAACTGAACATAGCTATCCTGTGTAGTGGGACAGGTGAGGACTTGGACAGTATCATCCAGTTATTTATTCTAACCACATTCTGATTGTTTAGAATCTGTCCACCATTTAGTTTGACTTACCCAAAGCAGTCGCAGAAAATATGGATTCAAGTGAGTCTGACATTTTGCAAAATATAAAGACACTTGAATCTGCACCAGATCAATTCACTCATCTCTAATCATGCATGTCGACTGGGGGCTTCACTTCTTGTACCCTTATGGATTAAAAGAAAGTGGAATCCTTGAATGAAGCAGCTGACAAGCATGTGGAACACTGCTCCATTTAAAGTCTATAGGAAAGCTGAGAAGAGCTGAGCACATTATTTGCCTGTTTCAGTCTCTTTAGACTGGAGCGGCAGGGTGCAGGACTGACTGCTGTTCCATTCAACGTTCTCATGACAGCACTTTTTTAGTAAGAACGAATAAGTGGCTTGGTAACCCCAGTCTGAGATCTGTGGAAGCTGCCTACGTCGATAACTTCACTCCAACTCTACTTTCATCAATGAAAAGATTAATTAGCATCCTCAGAAGTTCTTAGACTTTCATTTAGGCTTGACTGTATCTCCTACATAGAGAATCAAACCGTTAACAGTTAAATGACAAATTCAGTTCCACTATATGTCAACGCAAATGCAACTTTATTTCCCTTTTTTTACAATCAAGGAGCTTTTTTCAATGTCTCATGTTTTCAATGATTAGTTTCTGGAGAATTAATAGGATTAATGTCCATTCAGCAAACATAATGACCTTGTCCCCTGAGTGCAGACAATGACCACAGTGTAGACATGTCCTTTTGATGTGCAGATGAAACTATAACATGAGAACATTATTCTAGCAAATGTCAGTACAGAATAAATGGAAATAAAGTTTCAAACAAGACCGGCATTCAGACAAACCCTCTGGATATAAAAATGTAAACTACATAATAAAACTCAACATAAATCTGCGGATTGTGCTTTTGTTTCTACTCCTGCACTTCATTCTTTGTACCCTGTATGGATTTCTTTGTACAGATGTAGCAGTTCAATGATCGTAGCAAAGTCTGATCTCTGGCCAATATAAACGTGTCCAAAATGGGTTGGGTATTTGCAGGACATATCCAATATAAACTAGTTTTACCGCAGCCTTAAAGGAAAACTGTCAGGTCAAAAATCCACACGTAACTGCTATCATTTTCTAATTCCTTTCTCTAAACTCTCTCTATTCATGTATTTCTTTTATTTATATTTCCATCCTATCTTTGTAAACTTCAAATAAAGAGATTTTTCCATTTGTAAATCACAGTGAATGATCCACTTAGTTTCTCTACTGTCCACTCCCATAGCATGAATATGCATGTCACATCACAGCACAGGAGATCAGTGGGGGACCATATTCTCCTCTCTGCCCTCTGTGTGCAGCATCACAAGAGGTGAACTACAACACAGAAACTGTCAGAACACAGCAGGATATCAAATGGAGTCTAGATCAAACAGACCTGCAGTAGCTCTCCCTCATGGGGATATCAACTGAACAGACCTGTAAGTGAAACCTAACACTGCACTGTTAGTAAAGGAAGAGGGAGGAGACAGCTGCTGAGAGGGAGTGCATAATTACATGACAGTTTAACAGCACAGGACTAATCGTCTCTACTTATAATGGTACAGGACTAATGCAGCAGCTCTCTGCAGGGTCTGACAATGGTGATAACATGGAAACTACAAACGGTACAATAATGATTTTACATGTTTTTAAGAGGTCTGCCCAGGCACTATTCAAAGGTAATATTAGTATCATACTGAAAAATGACCTGACAGTGTCCCTTTAACGCAGTCTAATACTGTGTTAATGTTGCCATTGAATAATATGGGTGACAGACTTCCAAGCGCACGTTAACACTGACACTAAAGTGCCCAAGATTGTAATCTCGCGTTATTTTGTAGCGGATGGGAAAAAGCTCCTTGTAACATTTTCCCATCCTCTATATAATGACGTGAGATTACAATCTCCGGCACTTTAGTGTCTGCGTTAACATGCGCTGGGGAGTCCATCACCTATATTATTCAATGGCAATGTTAACAAGCATTAGACAGTGTTAACGCTGCGTTAAGGCTGCAGTAAAACTAGTCTATGGCGGATATGTCCTGCAAAAACCGACACTAATGTGGCCCAAGCCTTACAACGATTGCCTGCTGGTGATCAGAGTGAAAAGCATTGTACCACAATTGATATCCGATATTCAGTTTTTTCTGGAGGCCTGTCAAAACAGTGATGGCTTCATTTTAGACTGGCATTGGTTACTGAGTAAGGCTACATTCACACACACCTTTTTTTGATCCGTTTTTTTTCCATCGTTTTTGCAGTGAAAATGCAGTGAATGGATCACTCAATCAAAATCCCAGCAAAGTCAATGGGTTTTCACTTTTTTGCCATTCAGAAGGGAATTTGTGGTGTGGTCTATTTTTTGCCTTGAAAAGTGATCTGTCCAAGAAAAGGCATATTAGTTTCTGTTGCAATTTTCTCATCTACTTTGTGGGTGAATGTAACCTAAATCTATGTGCCACATCATTTCAGATGCATTTTTAGATGCATTTTTTGATACTTATCCTTATACCAGCAAAGTCAATGAAAACTCTGAAGTGCGATGCACATGTTACTATATTTTTTCCTTGCAAGTTTGGAGCAGAAAATAGTTGCAGCATGTCAATTCTTGCTGCGTTTTTGCCTAGCGTTTTTCACCCCTTCCGTCCATTGTCTTCATTATGTAAAATACAGGCAAAGACAAAGATGCAAAAACATGCCAAAAGCACATAAAAAACACACTGCATTTTTGGAGTGATATTCTGCCAGGAGATGCAGATTTGGTGCTGAAAATTTCAATGCCACATATGCAATGTGAGCCATAGCCTAAGGCTGGGTCAGACTTGCGTCTGGTCTAGCCTGCAGGATCCGGCAGAAACTTAGAAATTTTCTGCCTCAGCGCATAGCTTACCAGCAGGTAACGGTATGCGCTGCCTGTCTATTGATCCCTATGGCAACCGATGCTTACTAAAGCCGCCGCCTCCACAGGATATGAGCTTTTGTAGAGTGCACAGGAAACGCTGTTTGCAGTGTTTTCCTGTGTGCTCTGCAAAAGCGCATATCTTGGAGATCTCTGTGGAGCCGGAGGCTGCGGTAAGCATCTGTTTGCCACAGAGATCTATTGCCTGGCGGCACTTTTTAAGTGAAAGGCTAGGGTCACACATGCCAATCAGTTTTTTTTTAATGGATCCAATGACAAATCCATTATTTTTAGGCTGTTTTTTGAACCTCCTGTGCAGCTGTGCATTTTTTGGACTTTGCCATTTGCCAAGAAATGCTAGAAAAAACGGATCTGTTAACGGATGGTGCCTATGTGTGCCTCTTTTAATGATCATTTCCCATAGGGCCCCATGTTAAAAAAACGGATCCGTTGTCCTGTTAAAAAACGCATAGCAGAGCAGTCAAACTTGAGTCCAGCATCCGTTCACAGCATCAGTTTTTGACTTAGATTCTAAAATGAAAAACTGATGCAAATAATGGATTCAGGGCTTATGTGTGATCCTAGGCAAATGGTGAAGTACAGTGCTTCAATTTATTCATTCTAATAATTGCCAGGATTACAGGATCTTAATTTCCAATATTCAAATATTGACCATCTGTGATTTTGTCCTTTGAAATACAAATTAATGCATTCTCCATAGTCCTTACATTAGCCATTAATATTAGTCAAACCCATTGGAGAACTGGTTGGCCCGCCAATGTCTATGGAGGTTTACTGACTTGCTCCAGATGGAAAATCTGTAGAATGAGAAGGATCAGGCTGTTGGCTTTGTACTGCCTGATCCTTCTGCTTTTAGGGCAGATAATCTTCTGCCAGGGCAGCAGCATCTGGCAATGCCACACTCCCTTCTTCCTATACAGAACACATGCACTGTTGGCAGACCTGATAGTACATGTATATGAAGGGGTCAAGAAAAATACCTTAGCTGTAGCAAAACAAATATTTTATCGAGATCTATTTTCTGTATGGACAGTATGGAGGAGCAAATTGATTTCATTTGTTACAATTTTCCTCGGAATTTGAATTTTGTAGAATCTGATTTTTTTTCATTCAGGCTGGCCATCATTTTGCTGGATTTTTTTTAAGGGTACGTGCACATGATGATGAGTGTTTTCTTTTGTGGAGGTGCTAGTGTCCTGTGCGGGAGAACACAGCATCCATGCCCATGATCAGGGGCTGCATTCTGGACACAGCGTATTTTTGCTGTGTTCTCCCACTCAGAATACAAGTGTCACCGCAAGAATAAAGTGACAAGTTGTGGCTCAGAAACCTGTACTGCAGGTCAATTTACACAGCGTTAAAAAGAAGCCCAGTGGGCAGAAGATTTCTATAAATCTCATCAATTGTGCATTTACTGTACTGTTTTGGATGCAGCAAAAACACCCTGCATCCAATAAGCTACTAACACTGATCACGTGCACTTACCCCAAGGCCTAGGAAGGAGTTACATATATATGAAAAAATATACTCACCCACCTAAATCCTTTACCTGACTAGTTAATCTACTTCCACCAAAGACCTATGCGGAGGTCTATGGAGCTGTTACAATGGTGGGATAGGGAGTCAGGTATACACAGGAGCAGACCTACCATTGTTCAGCTGGTTCAGCTGCACCAGGGCCCCGACTGGGTAGGGGGCCCCTCAAGCACCTGTAGGGGCCCCCCGTGACTCTATGTCAGAGGAGAGGAGGTTAACTGAGGAAAGCTTCCTGCCTCCCTTGGCTGTTCCCACCCCTCTTCTCCAGCCCCGGCTCCCACACCTACAATGCGTGGCTCGGTGCAGGTAAGTGCCGCTCGCAATTCCGCCCTGCCAGCACTAAAGCTGCCAGCAGACCCAATACCCCCTCCGGTGCTCACCTAAAGCTGCACCAGGGCCCGACAGGCTGAAGGTCCGCCACTGGGTATACATACATATATTAGAATCAGAAATCAGAATATAATGGTTTTTTTTCACTCCTTCCCTTCTTTCTGTTTTGTATTCTTTGCGGCCTTGAGAGACTCAAAATAAATATCTTTTCCTGGCCATTAGAGCACTTTTGATTTGGACCAATTTTGTTTGAATCAAGCAAACATGCCCAAGAGATTCACTAATTTCTAATGGGCAGCTTAGATTCATGGTAGATTATATTACAATTGCCAGGATCTGCCATAGAGGGTCCAGTATGTATCGGCTAGGACCTCAAAATAATGGGTTCAAAAATCAATAGTTTGCACTGCTCTTCTATAATTGTTTATCTGCTCTGGTGTATAGAAACAATAAGGAAGTACAGAAAGGATACGAACAGCAAATACCCCGCCTCCCCGTACTATCGTTCCAGTCTCACATTCACGGCAGCAGATGGCCCTAGATATACTGTAATTGTTTATTTTCCATATAATCAGCAAGATGCATTGCTGAACCAAACAGCGCAAAATCTATCATTCTATATTTCTTTATAGGCAGTTGACATCTCCTTTCCCCTCTTGAAGGTTATTTGAGGGATTGCTAATATATCTACTAATGTAGCCAGTAATGCATATAGCCGCCAAAGAGGCTGCCAGCTGTAGCAAAATTTGACATTCCGGTAGCTTATCAAATGAACAGTTATTTTTTAGTCATTAGTAAATTATTCTGCTTTTTGTATTCTATGCTCTGAAAGCATTCTCTTTCTTCCTGAGTGGATGCACAAATGAATACAAATACTTTATTTTTCATTGACTACGTCGATAGCTGAAGCTGTGATATGAGCTGTTCTTAATGGAAAATTGAGATTTTGAACTTCAGTGAAATTGTAATATATTTCTTGACTGGACCCTGGAGATCTCATTTATTTACTTGCATATGCTGATGAACATTTTGCTTATGCTACACTGAAAGCAAAAGTTAACAATTACACTAAAGTGGTATTTGCAGGAATGGCGCGGAGACGTTATTATGTAGGACAGAGCCGATTAGATATTGTGCATTATACATCAGTCATGACTATAATTCAATCATTTTGGAATCCTTAGCTATTGTGATCATTAACAGGGTGGCACTTACTCAAGATTATTGGAGTTTAATGGATATCCATACTGCTTGTCCTCCAGAGAAATCAACTTCATTCTCATCCGAATCTCTGCTCGATTCTGCATTTTGCTACAAAACCAAACACATGTCCTTGGAGCAATGTGCTGTGCCTTTGCCATCCAATAACTAGACCATGATCATTTAGCAAGATGCCAGCAACTTAATCTGACAAATTGACAGCATCGGAGTAACACAACTGGCAAAGTCCTGCATGACTTCACCCGGAAGGACTGGACTTTTAGTAAATGGTTTCAACAGATTCTGATGCATTGCAGGGTTTATATGAATTAAAGCATTCCTGCTGTTTTTCTTGTCTTTTGTTGAATTTTTAAATACTTTCTAAATTATTTAAAAACTCAAAAATGCCACCCAAGTGTACAGTCCATGGATACTTAATCTTAGCAAAGCACAATTATGTAATTATTATTTGTAGGGAAATATATTCTTCCTTCACCAAAAGAGACCATAATACTTTGTTTTTCCAACACATATGAATACTCCAGTACATTTCGCAGCATGGTCCAGAGATTCTCATCTGTGATAAACAAGCACTACCATGCGCAGGTGCTTGGTACTCGTAATGAGCACTTGGATGCTCTGCTAGGTGCCACTAAAGTATCCGAGTATAAGGGTATGTCCTCACGGTCCGGAGGAGCTGCGTGTTGGACGCAGCTCCTCCGGACCTGAGGGAAGCCGCGGGTAGCCGCAGAGAGACCAAGGCGCCCCGTAGTCACCATGTGCGGCGGGTGCGGCGCGGCTTCTCCATGCAATCTCTCTGTGGCAGCCGCTTCTGACTCCGCAGCATGAAATGAACATGCTGCGGAAGAGCGGACTGCCGGCAACCTGCACCACAGCTCCAAAGACGCTGCGGGCGGGTTACGCATAGTAAGGATGGGATTTCTTGAAATGTCATCCACTATGCTATTACTGTGCGACGCAGCGTTTTGGACTCAGCACAAAGACGCTGCGTTTAAAACTCTGCGTCTCCTGATCGTGAGGATGCACCCTAATAAAAGGCAATGGAGAATTCAAGCATTTTTTCAGAAAAGTGCTCAAGTTTCTCATCGACTTCCATTATACTTGGATACTGGAGTCATTCCCATCCGAGCATACAACTGCTCATTACGAGTACCAAGCATGGTAGTGCTTGCTCATTACTAACTGTCATGACAATGTCATTTGGGCAACTGCATTACAATGTTACGTATGCTCCATATTTGTGAATTATGTGACCCTGATTTAAGTTTTTTTCATAGCGTTTGCATTATGTTTGTTTTCACGTTGGCTGGTTTTGCACCAAATTGATCAACATGGGTGCACAGGCTCAAAGATATTTCTTTTATGCCTGTTCTCTTTTTCATGCTTATTTAGAGTTAAAAAGTAGCACAATCCTTTAAATAAGGTGTAAAGGAAGTCTGTCATGCCCAAAATAATAACTAATGGCAACTTTAGACGTCCCGATATCGTCGTCCAACTTCGACAAAAAGTCACGTGGTTCGTGCGCTGGCCCCGATATCGTTCGTGCGTTGTGCAGTGTAAATGTACAACGCGACGCAAGAACGATGCCAAAACGATATCGGGGAAGAAATGAGCAGGCTCTCCAGCTGCCCGATATTGGATGGACGATCTGGCAGGATCTTGCTGTGTGACAGCCCAACACCGACTTGGAGAGCAACTTCCCCTATTCACTCCCATGTTAAATGGTCGTTCCTGGGTCGCTCGTACAAGGGGGCGTATACATCGCAGTTGTGTTGCCTGCTGATATCGCCCTGTGTGGCAGCTCCTATGCGATCTTGGATTACAGCCAAAAAAGTGTGCGCTCCCGTGCCATTGTATCCAATATCGAAACGATGTTGGGACGTGTAAAGTGGTCAATAAGTTTCGGCTTCATTATGCAAATAGAACAGCATGATGGTGCACCAAGGCATAGGCCTTGTCAAGGGTACACTGGAGCTACTTCCTTTGAACATCAAATAAAAACTTATTTTTAATAAAATATTAAGTTAAACTATACTTGGCTAGAATGATTTAAATAGGGGGTAAGTTTCCTATTGAAATGTTTTGGCACTTTAATTGCAATTTTGGGGTGACAGTCTCCTTTAAAATGTTGCAAACTAGTCTTAAGTTGCATAAAAGAAAAAAAGTTACTTATACACGGACCCTTAGATGATTACATCCGGATAGTCAACACAAGGTAAAAATGTTAGAAAGTAAGTAAAGTTAATTTAAGAGAATTAAATACTAAATAAGTTGCAAGTAAAAAAATCATTATAAGGACTGATTCTGACAACTGTATAAATTGGATGTGTGCGATTT
Source organism: Allobates femoralis (assembly GCA_033576535.1). Lineage (NCBI taxonomy): Eukaryota > Metazoa > Chordata > Amphibia > Anura > Aromobatidae > Allobates > Allobates femoralis. The sequence goes on along the minus strand of JARQOC010000002.1, from coordinate 68,274,989 downwards.
CTTTCACTGACAGACTCTGTTTGTGAAAAAAAATCTCAGGTTTCTGTGTTTTGACTCTAAGATCGGACTCACCCATGCAAGTCTATGACTGCGAGGAAAAAATGTATTGGGTTTATTACAATTCTGCAGAATAGGAAACTATATAGGTCTGTAAATGATTAATAACTGCGACTATTGAAAGACGCACTGCACATGGATCGTGCATTGAAAAACAATCGTCCTACTTTTCTACATGAAAAACAAATCGATATTTTTATAATGTTTGTGACTCTACCTAACTAGCATATTACTCTAGAAAAGACACAAAACCTGTATTTCTTTGATAACAGGTAGATTTTAACTTAACTCCATTGGATCTTATCAACAGCATTTTAAAGGGAACCTGTCACCCCAAATCTCCTTTCTAACCTATTAATACCTGTCCCTGCAGTCTTACAATACTTTCTAACACATCCCTGTCTGACCTTTTTTACTAATCTATGAGTACAATAAAGAAGTTAGCAAACTTACAAAAGCTGCGATGCTGGAACAAACAACCAGAAAGAATTCACTGCAGCACTCAGTTACTACCGGAAAATCTTGTGTGCGTAACGTAAGTTTTTACATTTTTCCTCATATATAAACCGCTTATTAGCATGTGTAGATTTTTGGTAGTAACTGAGTGCTGCAGTGAATTTTTTCTGGTTGTTTGTTCCAGCATCGCAGCTTGCACCAGTTCACACTATATCTTTAGTGCTGTGCAGTTTTTTTTCTGTTTATATCTAATATGTGGAGTTGCTGGCTCCGCAGCAGCACTTACCACCCTCATCGCCCCCAGGTGGTCTGAGGTTGAGATGGTGTCCACCCACTTAGAAGTGGGATAGGGAGGACAAGGAGGACAGGGATGTCAGCGTAGGACTCATCAGATCTGAGGTCACCGTGAAGTGGTTGATGAGCAAACAGATATTGGCCAATGTATGTACCAAGGACCCCAGCAAATAAAAAGATAAGAATATTGAGTTTTTTTTAAAAAACGTAAGTTTTTAAATTTTTTCCTCATATATAAACCGCTTATTAGCATGTGTATATTTTTGGTAGTAACTGAGTGCTGCAGTGAATTTTTTCTGGTTATATATATACAGTATATATATATATATATATATATGTATATATATATATATATATATATACTGTACATATATATAAAATCATCCCAGCACAGGAGATGTGGTATGATCAGACCATGTTCCTGTACAGTCCGACACATTCATTACACAGTACATAGCAGGGACACATATATAAGATTATCTCAGCACAGGAGATGTGGTATAATCAGATCATCTCCCTGTACGATCAGAAGCAGCCATCACACAGAACACACCATTAATTTGTTGATTGCAATCTATTTCATTCATAGCACTACCCCTTTAATGGTATCCAGTTCAGTTTTAATACTAGTGATGAGCGTACTTGTTACTCGCACGAGTATCCCGGTTCTCAGGATGCTCGGTGAACACCGACTACTGCCGAGATGCTCGGACTCATCACTAATCATTATTGATGTGACACTAGTATACAGCTCCCTTCAGTGCACAAAGTAAGCTGGCACCTCACAGAGAGTACGGTAGATTGATTGTTACGGCCCCTCTGGGGGGCACAGCAAGGTGTTGTATGCTGCGTATGCTGTGACGATTTGAAAAAGCCCACTCTCCCTTTCTCAGAAACACTCGGTTTATAGCCGGATGTCTGTAGGCGGAGCCTATCACTCATTGACTTGCATTGGGCTCGGTGCACCCGAGCGACTTGAAATGTTCGTCTAGAGCATTGAGCACCCGAGCATTTTAATGCTCGCTCATCACTATTTAATACATCTAGTAACAGGGAACATTCGTGTGGATAAAATAAATCAACCGCCGTTCTATGGAGGAATTAGCAGGTATATGATTGAGCTACATATATATAATTCTGTGGTAGAAGGTAAGTGCATTAAGCCCCAGCACATTGAAAATTCAAGGTATCCTAGGGACTTGACCAATATTAACACTATCAGACAGCTATATAATAAAACTGTGCTCGGCAACTCCCAAGGAAGGCGGCATGCTAGTCAGGTAGAAAACGTGAAATGAGAAAGCAGCACCAATCTTGTCTTTCACAAATGCTGAGAGCTGAAATGTGAACACAGCAAGAGACTTAAAGAATAACAGCCTTGAGAAAGCCTTCATAGACGACACATTGGCGTTTTCTCACTTGTCATTCCAGGTTTTAACACTGCTGTTGATTTATACTTTTTTATTTTACAAATTTCCATCGTTGAGTTTATGCTGTGATCCAGTGTGTTAGGTCTTTTCCAAATCACTTTTGGGTGTCTTTCCTTCACTGATATCAATTATTTTAGATTTTTTGCAGTAAATTTAGCTGTTGGGGGAATTTGTTGCACCATACAAAAACATCTTGTGAATAGAATCATTTTGTGCATTGACAGGCCTGTCAGCTGGCTCTGATGTGGGGAGATGTGGCATGTTTAAATCACTGTCAGGTTTTGTTTTTTATTTCTTTAGCAACCTTATACAGTTTTGCAAAGTTTTAGTGGAAGAGATTTTTTCCCTTTACTGCCTCATATTGCTAACTTTTCTTGACTCATTTTCCTTGGGTGCTGAGAAAACCTTGACTCATCCCCTCTATTAGGTGTTATAGGCTTTGTGCACACAAGAGTTAAGGGTACCGTTACACGCCACAACATTGCATGCAATTTCACTGGCAATTTGCTGGTTGCAGTGAAATCTTGGACACATTGTTCTATCTTGTTGCTGTGTACAAATGGAACAATGTGTCCATGATTTCACTGCAACAAGTAAGTTTGTTTTTTTTTCAAGTTGCAAGTGAAATTGCATGCAATGTTGCGACATGTAAAGGTACCCTTAGGGTGCCGTTACACCTGCCGCCACCGGAGATGTAAGAGGCGACTTGCGGGAGCACGAACGTTATTGCCGCCCCGCCAGGTTTGCTGTCCATTTACATGTGGCGACACCTCCGGCGGCGCCCTGGTGACCTGACAGGCGGCATCGCCGCCAGGGTGTCTCAAAACCCCAGCAGCAATGCAGGACAATGGGAGCCTATGGCTCCCATCGCCTGTCAGGTCGCCGACGGCCGGTTACATGGGGCGATGTGTACACATCGCCCCATATCAGCCACCTGGTTTCACATCACTGATGTGAAACCAGGCGACCTCTCGGAGGCGCCGACATCGCCCCTTTACATTAGGCGACGTAGGGGCGATGTCGCCAGCGATAAGCCACGCCCCTACGTCACCTATGTAATCGGCGATGTCGCAAGGTGTAACGGGGCCTTCACACTTTCTTTTCCTAAATGTGCCAATGACACCTATGACAGATCAACTTTGAAATGGATTCCAACCATTAAGAGATGAGTGAATATTCTGTAGAGGAAAATAAGTTTACTTGAATATTACAAAAATTTGCCTCTGTCCAGATTCATCAAATTGCAGCTGCTGGTTGCTATTTTCCTAAGGGAAAGGGCCATCGAAAGGTTTAAAAAGACCTATGCTTACCATACTGCTCAGCTCTCCGCCCCATCTACTCCTCACCACCTCCTTCCAGTTCTCATGTCATCTTCTTACTGCCGCAGCGAGCACTGAATCCTAGGGTCTCTTCATGCTAGGGGTCAGGCCCTCTGGTTCTGATAAGTCCCAGGTCTTTTCCAAGCATGTGCGTGCAAGGTCATGGCACACTTTGTGATGTCATAAACTTTTGACCTTATATGCACTTGTGCTGAACTTTCACATGCTTCATCAGAGATGAAAGTCCTGACCCAGCGTGAAAAGTCCAGAAAAATCAGCATGAGCAACTGTGCTAAGAAGATGCACCAAGACAAGACAGGGTAACATGAGGAGCAGAAGAGCCACAGAGGTGAGCAGTGAGGTGAGTATGAGTATTTTCTTTATGCTTTACATCTTGTGTTCATTATGCTATGGAGTCTTCTCTGCAAATTCAATTTCCTGGAAAAATCCATGTAAACAAGAAATGTTAAACCTGCCTGATCTGATAATCTCTAAAACTAATCCTAGTAGATAACATTGCAAGGGTTGTCCGCTCCCATGTCGGTCAACTTCCAGGGGTGTCAGCGCTTGCATGCCTGGATCGCACATGAGAAAGAGTTACATCATGCAAGCCCCAATAGCTGCCATCTTCACTGTCAATAAGTAATGAGAGCAAGTGAGAAATTCGGCTACCGCTCAGTTCCTGTTACTTACTTTTACATCCAAAGATGTGGAGAGGGAAGCCAGTGATTGGGCAAGGGACTGGCATGACATAACAACCAGCCTCAAATGAGCCCCAAGAGAGCAAGTGCCGACACCGCTGGAAGCATGCTGGCACGGGAGGTGAGTATAAGCTTTTTTTTTATTTTAATGGGGGACAAGCATGGGAAGTGGGAAGGTGTTGTCCAAGTAGTGGTCAGCCCCTTTAACTCATGAAGAAACAGTGCTATGATTTCCTTTGGTAAATGGTCCTTCATAAATAGCAGTGCTAACTTTATCATTTAACACTTTTCATCATGATATTAAAATGTCAGACAAAGTACAGATTGCGTTCGTGCACTACATTCAGAACTGGTGGATGCCATGTCATCAATTAAGAATGTATATTTTCAACGTTCCATAGATGTTAATGAAACTGTCAATATTATATGCTGGAATATATATATATATATATGTATATATATATATATATTTATATTTAAAGTGAACCTGTCAGCAGTTTTTTTTTTTGCATATAAGCTGCAACCACCACCGGTAAGAACTTATACACAGCATTATATACAGCATTCTGGAATACTGTATATAAGTCCCCAGGCTGATCTGTATAATCCTGCTTTTGTTATACACACCTGAGGGCGGTTTGCCTTGATGGATACCACAGGTCTCGAGCCAGAACCTTCTTTCTTCCTGCAATCACCATCCTCTCCTATATTTCAATGTGTGATTTGTCGTACATCACCCATACAGTCTCCTTCTGCACAGGCATACTACTCGGGCATGTGTTGACCTTTCCCCGCACATGCACAGTACAAAAATTTCCTTCGCACTCAGCAGGGAAGAGTGAAGTGCACCTGCACAGGAGCGCAATGGAAGATCCTGTGTGTGGGTGACATAGGATGCGTCACCCGCTAAAGCAAAGGAGAGGACGGGGATTGCAAGAAGGAAGGAGGCACCGGACAGAGACCTGCAGCACTGATTGGACCAAACAGCCCCCCATTTGATATACAGTATGCCAGAGTGCTGTACATAAGGCCTTATAGGTGGTGGCCATAGCTTATATGTAAAAAAACTGGTGACAGGTTCACTTTAAAACCCAACCACACATGGCTGCTCAATGTTGAAACGTTGGTTAGATAGAATCAATAGGAAAAAATCTACGTCATTGTAAGTTTATCAGAAGTTATTTAGGTTTAAAAAAAAAAAGTTAAATGACAAATTTTATTCTGCGACTTCTGTTTATAAATGTTTCGTTTGCTATACAAAGGGCATCAGGTCTACTGAGCACAGCACAAATAATCCAAATCTGTTTTCCTAGTGTCCTTAACAAAACCCATTTGTGGATATTCCTGTCTTATTACTAAAGTGTAATTACTGTTTGTTAAGTAGTCTAAATCGCCCAGTCACAATCTGTCTTGTAAGGGGCACTTGAGGAGAGGTTTTATTTATAAATGTCCGCTTTGTTCCAATGCTACTGCAGAGTGCAAATATTAAAACGATAATTATAGTACATTTAAAGAAGCACAGACAATGTAAAATAATGTAAAAAAAACGACATGCAAATTCCATAAAGGCCAAAAGTAGATACTGCTGCGTACGAGGATTTAAAGAAATCCAAAAAGAGACAAAAGAAAGTATTTAAAGGAGTCTTAAAAGTGCACATTTAGGCTGCATTCAGACTGTGCATTTTTTCTCTCTGATGTTCTGCTGCATTTTTAGCTGCAAAATAGAAAATAAAATCTATTGCCCATCTGTTTTTGATGCATTTTTGTATGGTGCGTTTTTTTTACCTATAGACAATGGCTCCTAAGGGAAAAGCGGATCAGAAAAATGCCAAATTGACAGACCCTTTTCTAAAACAGAGCCCTCCAAAAGTGAAAAACCGATCACTTTCAAAGTGCCCTGTGTGAATGGCAAAAATGAAAACCATAGACTTTGCTGATGTGATTTGAGTGATGTGTTTTAAGCAGTGCAACGGATGAAAAAACTCCCAGTGTGAACGTAGCCTAATTTCTCATTTTCTTTCTTTACATTTCTAATTTTGTACAAATTTTGTTTGGTATTTTGTAGATTATTGAATTCACATATCTGCATAGATAGTAAGCACCAATGTTAGAGATGTCCAATCACTACATATCGTTATGGGGCTTGCTTATGTGATAACTTGGCATGGAAGCACAATACTACCATACAACCCTAAGGGCCACGTCACACGCATCAATTTCCTGAATGATATCGTTTAAGCGACCTGCTTTTTTGATCGCTTAAGCGATATCGTTTGTGCGTCGCTGCATGTAATCAAACGATTTTTCTTTGAAAAATGATTGCGGATTTGTGAACATGTTCACAAATCTATCGTAGGTCGTCTGGTGGACATGCAGCATCGCTACGTGTGACACCGGCAGAGCAACGATGAACGAGCTCCCAGCTCCTAGCAGCCTATGCTGGGAGCTCATGTCCATAGTAAACATCGGGTTACTAAGCGGTGAGCAGCGCCTAGTGACCCAATGTTTACCATGGTTACCAGTGTTCTCGCTGGTCCACATCATTGGTGAGTCTTCCTGTGTGACAGCTCACTAACGATGTTGAACGATATTGTTAGCGCTCGTGCGTAGCATGTGATCGCTAACAACATCGTTCATTAAATTGATGCGTGGTGACGTGGCCCTAAGACCTGGGTCACACTAGCATTAGGTTTCCACTCAGGGAGGTTTCATTAAAAGGATAGAATTTGGCAGCATTAACGCAGTGTTACTGTATATGGGAACGCTGCCTTAGCACTACCAATACATTCCTACGGGTGGTGGACTCCCGAACGCAGGTTAAATGTCTTCATCTAAGTGCAAGAGTTTGAAAGCTCGCACTATTCGTCATGTGATGCGCTTGGAAATAGCGCGAGATTTCAAACTCTGCCATTTAGATGGCGGCATTTAACCTGCGCTGGGGAGTCCATCACACATAGGAATGTATTGGCAGCGTTAACGCAACCTTTACAGTTAAGCTGCATTAACGCTGCCAGATCGTATCTTTTTAATGGAACCCCCTGAATGGAAACCTAATGATAGTGTGACTCTAGCCTTAGTCTACGTTACATAGCAGGTGCAAAAGTGGCGCGGAAATTCTGCAACATCAAAACTCATGAAAAGCTCATTGTGGGAATGTAGCCTAAAGCTGGTCATACCCATGAAGTAACTGTCCGACAAATGTTTGTTTGACTGAAAGCTATCTCTCCCACTTCCCCATACACATGGGTGCTAGGCCTTGTCAAGCAAGTGCCATTCCTGCACTGGATCTCCCAGGGCTCACTTGCCCTTGTTATGTCATGAGAAACTTGCAGCCAATCAGCAGACGCTTCACTCTCACTTCCTTCAGACGAAACTGACACCTGGAAGTAGTGAGAGCTGATGCTGTCCTCTGACTCGTTTTGAAATGTCAATTATTTCTAGTGAGTGTAGTGAGTGTGAAGTGGGCACTGATTGGCTGCGGGCCCCAGGAAAACCAGTGTAGTCATCAATGGAAGAGCACCGGAAAGTGAGGTGCTGTTATAATTTTATGAAGGCAAATATAACAATTGATGCGGGGTTGTCCCAATAATGGAAAACCCCTTCAAGAAAAAGAACATGAATTTGTGGTATTTTGTCTGGAGATGATTATAGAATATGCGTCTGACTATGCACCCATTGATTATGATGGGAATTCCAGTCTATGAAGGATTTTACTAGCATATAATGATAGTGTCTTGAATTTTTATTTTGTGATATTCACGTCCTTAATGGAATTGAAGGAAAGGTACAGTGGACACATCTGTAAGCCCAGTGTAGTTGATTGATTCCTGCTCATTAATTACGAATAGGTCAGCTTCGTATGCTATATCTAATGTCATGCATCCAACGAGGGTATTTATCATATTTACATTTGCAATGCAGTGTACATGTCCCCAAGGTGAATGACACGAAAGTCCATACTAATCTTCATGCAGCATATAGCCTTACAAGGCTAACCGGCTAAGGAGAGACATATGGTTTATCTGAGTTCTGAAAAAAGGAAATATCATTGCATTGGAAAATAATCTGTTTACAGTGCAACATGCACCATTAGTGCTATATGAGGATATCTAGATCCTATCTGCACATTGCTGGAAGAGAAGTGGCACAGTGGGGAGAGGTAATAGATAAGGAGGCTCATGCTCGGTGATGGTGGAGCCTGGAGTAAAGGATGTGTGCACTGTTCGCATTACTCTTTTCCTGGCTGCTACAATGCCTGCAGAGGTAATTCCTGAGAAAGTAATTGACGGTAAAAGTTTATAGGGTAATAAAAGTTTAATTTAGAGTAGGCAATAATGTGCCTATCTAAATGACAGGGCTTTTGTTTAGATTTTACCGTAACTCACCGGGATTCAGATAACTTGTATGAGCAGTAAGTGCATCACATGCGGGTGAGGATTAACTGTACACCCGAGATTTATTGCATGTATTTAGATTGAGCTTTTCATTTTTATTATTGCCGTATTCTAATATTTAAACATTGATCTATGGTATCTCCCGAGGGGTTGCCTATCTAACATTGTTTGGTCTTTTAGTTTATGAGACTGTTGATGATTTCTAACCCTTCTCATTCAGTAGCATCATCATTTGTCTTATTTCACTAATTCCTAAGTCTGACTTTGAAGAACATCTGTCGTGAAAATACTTGCCAGACTTGTTTTGGCCAGAAATATTTTTCTTTAGGGGAGAACTATTTTCTTCTTGTAATGTAAAATGTAATTTTGCTTAATTTGTCATGTGATCACTCGTGAAGACTTTTCATGGAATTTCCCCAGCCCAAACCTCTTAAGGCCCAAATACCTTGGATGCGGATCAGTCAAACCCACTGATTTTACAGGATCGGCTGACAGTCTAATGTGTATGGTCCTCCTGACTTTCCCTTGACAGATGATGTTGGGGAAGATAAGGATCCAACTGGTGGAATTTCAAAAGTTCAGTCTTTTGTTCTTTGGGGAGATAAGCTGCCTCCAGATGATTCCAACCGCAGCTCTAATAGCAAATACTGGATTGCTTGGGTGAGATGAGGGTTCCTGTGTATGGGGGAGTCAGGAGAAATAGCCATTAGCTAAATGGTCATCTGCCTATCAGCTATCTGAAGTGTATGACCAGCTAAAGAGTATTTTTATAGCAGCTTATATTTAGGTGAATAAATGTTTGTTCCAGATGATTGGTCCATTTAAAGGGATCCTGTCACCCCCAAAACACCTCAAAAGCTATTAAAAGCTGTCCCTAGAGCATAGTAACATTTACCCTACACTCCTTTTAGCTCCTAAATGCAGCAAGTGAAATTGAAGATAAATGTTATTACAGTACCTCATTATGGATGATAATTAGTGACTATGGTATTCATAGTCACCCTGGCAGGCTGTCCCTCTTCATGATATCACGCCTCAATAGGCGTGATCTTCAAATCAGATTAAAATGCGCGCCTCCCCTCTCTCCTATGGCAGCGGGACCGCTGCATTGTGCGGCTGGGTGACGCGAATCGCGTCATTTCCGGCGCCGGGTGACGTATGTACACCCGCGCCACTGTTAGCTTCAAGACCCGCACTGCGCATGCGCAGTGCGCGTTTTGAAGCCAACAGAGCGGCGCGGGTGTACATACCGTCACCCGGCGCCAGAAATGATGCGATTTGCGTCACCCAGCCGCACAATGCAGCGGTCCCGCTGCCTTAGGAGAGAGGGGAGGCGCGCATTTTAATCTGATTTGAAGATCACGCCTATTGAGGCGTGATATCATGAAGAGGAACAGCCTGCCAGGGTGACTATGAATACCATAGTCACTAATTATCATCCCTAATGAGGTACTGTAATAACATTTATCTTCAATTTCACTTGCTGCATTTAGGAGCTAAAAGGAGTGTAGGGTAAGTGTGAATATGCTCTAGGGACAGCTTTTAATAGCTTTAGAGGTATTTTGGGGGTGACAGGATCCCTTTAAACAAGAGAAGACAATGAGATCAGATCATTTATTTGGGATAGATCGCTCATATTTAACATTTCTAACCTTGTTTACATCAGAAATACTTCTTTAAATACAGATCTATTGCTGGTGCAATAAAGTGATCAGCCATCCTGATGGACAACATGATGGAAAGTGACTACCTCTATAATAAGTCAATGATGTCCATCCAGGGCTGTGGTGTCAGAGTTGGAGTCATGGAGTTGGAGTCGGTGTGCATTTTGGGTGGAGTCAGAGTCAGGGAAATTGAGAAGTCGGAGTCAGAGTCAGATGTTTAGCTTACTAACATCACAGCCACGGTTGTGGAGTCAGAGTCAGTGTCCATTTTGGTGGAATTTATGTTGGATTCAGATTTAGGGAATCTGTAGAGTCAGAGTCAGATGTTTTGCATGCCCATCAGGCACCACTGGTGTTATTGGTGAGTAGGAGAAAAAGAGAGCGAGCGCACCATGGTCTAGTGGGGACAAAGCTTATAGTGGTGGGGGGATTGGCCACTTACCTGCTACTGTTGTGCACCCCTGCATAAAGTCAGTGTATAGCTCAGCTGTGAGGACGCCGCTCCGGGTCTACTCCTCGTCTGCTTCTTAGTCTAGACTTATGAATCTTCAAAGTGTGCAGTGTACATGCAGTCAGGATTCTCCGTAACCGGCAGCCAAAAGGAACTATCTTAGTGAATTTCTCTTGAAATGCTAAAACTCACTTTGCCTATACAGACACTGTTATAATTTTGACAATTAATTTTTGGATCAGAACTTTATACGGGGGATTTAGTAATGTATGGATAAACAGTTAATAGCATCGTCTTATGGCTGTCACAACCCCGGTCACATGCACAGTTGGAGTTCAGCAGGTTGCATGGGACCTCTCTTTCCCTTTTGCATAACAAAACTGTTTTAGCAAAGAAAATTATTAATTTGCCTTTAGAGAATATTTTTTAGTCTCCTGGTGAATTAATTTTCTTCCAGAAAATTTATAGACTAGGCTTATTTTTTATCTACTGTAAAGAATATTACTTTAATTTGAAGACATTTCTTCCGGATTTATGCTACATGAAGACTTCTTCTCATCAGTCTTGATTAATGGCTCTATAATTAAAATCAAAGTGTTTCCGCTGAATGCCTTTTGGCAGAAAACTACATATTCACCTTCAGTATTTGATTGAAGTTACATGTCAGCTGTGTCCCAAGAAGTCATCTGTTTGCCTTTTTGATGCCATTTGATGCCATTTGATCTACAAGATCTTCTACTTTCAAGCATCTTCCCATAACCTGAGATCTGATTGTGGCTTTTCAGGAGCAGTAACTTTATGGTATTAGCCAATACTTACCTATTCAAAGTACATATGGCAGCTAAAATACCTTTTGCTGCACATACCCAAAAGGCATTGTACTAAACAGCATAGAGAAGGCAATGCTCTCGAAACGTATATAGGGCATAGCGTTAGGAGTTAATATCAAAGTTTATCTGTTTTAAGGGTCAACTTCCACAATTTAGATTTCTTCCTGGATTACTGTTTTCTACAAATGCGTCTCAGTGAATTAGAAGATCATCAAAAAGTTAATTTATCTCAGTAATTCAATACATAAAGAGAAATGCATATATTATATAGAGTCATTGCACACAGAGTGATCTATTCCAAGTGTTTCTGTTAATGTTGATGGCTTACAGCCAATGAAAACCCAAAGGTCGTTATCTCAGAAAATTAAAGTAGGGAGGGTGAAGGATCTGAGAAATAAAATATTACCTATATAGGTATCAGAGGCGTCACTTTGTGGGGTTGTGAGAGTCACAACCACTATAAAAGCAGATCACAGCTGCTGCAGTCTCCAGCGTGGTGCATATAGAGTAGGGAGGATGAAGGGTTAAAATCAGTGCTACCATATTCCACGAGACATCAAAGGGTGAATATAATATTATTATTAGTCCCTGGCCCCTTCCTAAGGACAAATCAATATCATAATGTCATGTTTCAGGGCAACAGGGAGCCTTGAAATGCGTTGACTAATAAATAACCCTTTGATGTTTGATGGAATACGGCAGAGCAGTTTTTAACCCTTCATCCTCCCTACTTTAATTTACTGAGATAATGACCTTTAGGTTTTCATTGGGTGTAAGCCATAATCATCAACATTAACATAAATAAACACTTGAAATAGATCCCTCTGTGTGTAATGACTCTATATAATACTGTATGTATATGAATTACTGAAAAAAAAATAACTTTTTGATGATATTCTAATTCATTGAGATGAACCTGTACCTCAATGGCCATGAACTTATAAAGTCTGTCAGGGGCTGTTAGCTCAAAAGGCAACCTCAGACAGACTTGGCACTAGCCACTTCATGTAGTAGACCTCAGAGAGAACCTCTCATTCACCATGTCAGGGATAATCACTTACAAAAATGATCCAGTTTTGCATATGAGTCTGTCTGGCCAAGAGCATCAGTAGATTGCTGGGATTTTAGATAGGGTGTGGAATTTCCCAGTTGGTCAGAGCAGGGAGCTGATTACACCCTTTAGAAATGCTGATAGCAGTCAGAAGTCCCAGCTCCATCAATATGTTTAGCTGGGCAGTGCCAGTGCCACTCAGTGATGCTGAGAATGCCACCTCCTCTAGCACAATCAACACCTGTTCAGTAAATGAGGTGGTGACTGGCGACAGAGGAAGACATGATTTGGGCATGTTCAAGTAAAAATAGAAGAGATTTAGTTTATTTTTGGTTAAGTTTCTGATGACAAGCTTTTAATAACTTATCCGTTCAGCTCAAAAAAATTACCTGCCAACTGAAAATAGGCTCTCTGCCATGCACACCCTTATGAAGGTTTTTGCTATGAAACATATTTATCACGTCTCAACAGAATAAAAAAAATTGTATAAATCCAACTCACTTACATAGCTTCCTATATACAGTAGGAGTCCACATATTGCCCCTTATGTACAGTATGAGGCCCCACATAGCCACTTATACAGTATGAGCCCCTATATAGCCCATTATATACAGTATGAGTCCACACACAGCCCCTTATATACAGTATGAGCCCCCACATAAACCCTTATATACAGTGTGAGTCCCTCAAACATAGCCCCTTTGTATACAGCATAAGGCCTCCACACAGCCCTCAATATACAGCATGAGCCACCACATAGCCTCCTAAATACAGCATTAGCCCTCATATAGCTTCCTAAATATAGAATGAACCTCACATATTCCCCTTAATACAACATGAGCCCTCACATAGCCTCCTAAAAACAACAAAAGTCCCCACATAGCCTCCTAAATACAGCATGTGCCCTTACATAGTTGTTATATACAGTATGAGCCCCATATAGCATCCTATATACATTATGAGTCCTGTAAAGTCTCCTAAACACAGCACAAGCTCCCACATAGCTTCCTATATACATTATGAGCCCTCACATAGCCTCCTTTATACTTTATAAGCCCCACATAGGCCCCTTTATACTTTATGAACCACACAAAACTTCCTATATGCTTTTGAGCCCCCCTATATACTTTATGAGACCCACACAGCCCCCTATATACATACAAATATAAATCATTACTTGGAGACAATTTTTGCAAATGTTTGCTCTCATACATGCTCTCTATTGAATTTTGGTACTTGTAACCGAAGTAAAAAAAAATAAAATGCTTAAACACAATTAGTTAGCAAGATTCAGAGATATTATTTCACAATGTTGCAGTAATATGCGTTTTGTATAGGAAATATGCAGATTGGCAAAGTTTGTGGGAAATAGAATAATGGCCCCTGTTGACTGCCTGACTGGTTTTGACAGCCGCTTGAATTACTGGAGCTGGGCACCTGCTTGTTTGATGTACAGGCTGGAGCTCGGAAGGGATCAGTTAAATACTGGCTTTTGCACAGGCTATTAAATTGCAGACAGAGGGAACGCAACCAATCTGCTCAGAATCTGACTAGCTGAACCCTAGTAGGGACGCGGAGAGTGAAATGATTGACAGGATTTTAGTAAACGGCAGGTCTAACTCAAACTCTCCAAAACAAAACTTTGTTTGTCTTGGGATCAGCGAGGATTAGTTAATATTCCTCTTTCAGTGCGGTGGGGAAATGTCCTTGCTTTGCCGGAGAAAGCTCTTTTTCATTCACGGCAAATAACATAGCGGTTTCTAACTGAAAGGCAAACGAAGTTTGACATGAACTTCTGCTACATAGCATTTATACATATCACAACCAGCATGGATAATGTAAAAGTAATTAAAGGTTAACGCATCTATTACATGGCTTTGTTTAGTTGGCTTTTTGTTTATTATTCCACCGGTTTCTTCCTACACTGTACGTGACAAGATGTCGTCAGGATAATACCACGTTTTGTTTCAGTGTAGTAGAAAGAGACTTGTCGTTTTGTCAGGATGATGTGTGAAAAAGCTTCGTGGAAGACACATTTGCGCACACTTAGTTGGCACCAGGGGTGGTAGAAGGATTGGGCAATGAGGCGATGTGTAAGAGCCCTACACAATAGGACCTTTTCTTCCATCTGGAGACAATACGGCTTGGCAGTGATCAGTCACTGGAGTGAAGTACTTTCCACTCTGCTTTTTTCATTTCTTGGTTATGCAGCTAATTGGCTTATTACCCCTGTAGCCTTTTTCATTAACCCATTATTATCCTATGGGTTTCAAGTACACAAGCCATAATTTGAATCAAATAAAATCATGAGATTCATCCCCGCCAATAAACCAGATCGTGGATCGTTTCCAGGCACTAAAGTTGCCCATCGGCATAAGAAAAAGTTTTCGGTCACACTCCAATACCGTAATCACCTAAAGATTCACCAGAATACAGAGAATAATAGGGAAGGGGGGGGGTGGTTAGGGAGGGGGAAAGGAACTTTGGAGTACACAGGTTAAAAATGTTTTTTTGTATGTTAAAGATACTTGTATATTCTGAAATTACCCAGAATTGTTTTTTCTAACCTTGTATGCTACTAAAACTAATAAAATGTATTTAAAAAGAATAAGTTTTATATGCAGTAGAAAAAATGAAGTGTAAGGGTTCATCCTTAAATGAATAACATTCTCTATATTTTTTTTCATCCATAGCATTAAAAATGCTTTTTTAAGCTTTTGTGAGTAATCAACTTGCATGTTTCTGGCATCCACTTGACCCCCTTTAGTCGTAGAGTTCCTTATAATATGTTTCATACACATGGCAGAGCTTGCATGTACTGTATTTCCTATGCCGAAATCTAAGGCTGAACCATAAATTTCTTCTGCTGGTATTCCAAAGATATTATTATTATTTATTTATTTAGCGCCATTAGGTTCCATGGCGCTTTACTTGAGGATAGGGGAGACAAGCACAATTACAATAACTCTAGACAATCAGGACATATAGGTGCAGGAGGGGAGGGGACCCTGTCCATGAGGGCTCACAGTCTACAAGGGGCGGGTGGGGATACAGTAAGCTGGGGCATTGTCAGTTATGGGGAGGTCGCCTGGGTCTCATGGCAGGTTGTAGGCTTGACGGAATAGGTGAGTCTTCAGGTGACACTTGAAGCTTATATGCAGTTGTTTTTGCCACAGATGGGCACAAGGATTATCCCCATGGGCATTTTATTATCTGGCTTTTTTTATATCGTATCCGGTAAAATAAGCATCAGGCTACTTATCTCAGAAGCTGAATTTTCAAAACGTTTCATATGTTATACACACTACGTTGATGAAAGCCCATACATATGCATGGGATGGGGACTACTGTCCGATTTGACACAGATTTTGGTGCACCGAAATCCAAGTCAAATCAAGCACATATGAAGATGTCCCTAAAGGGAATCTGTCAGCAGGTTTCACGCACCTCAACTGAGAGAAGAATTGGTTCCGACACAATTAGTGTTTTTAGATTTTTCCATTCAGAAGAGCTGAAAAAGCTGCCTCCATCCACACCAGGCTCTGTATGTATATTTGTATTGACAGTGAAATGCTTACTACAAGAGGCAGCAGAGTTGGACAACATGGCACAAGCCAGCTTGTCACAGCAATGATAATGTCCCAGTGGTAAAAGTTTACGCACACAACAGCACAGGTGGTGGCATGTGAAACATAGTTGAATTCTGTTTTGTAATACTTACAGTATGCTGTCCTCAGATTACATAGAAAGAAATATACTGCCAGATCCCCTTTAAGTCAAGTTCATATGAGTGTTTCAAAAATCATCCAAGTTCCATCCAGAAAAGTTGGTAAACTTTTTTCCCACTTGTCATCTGTATGCAAATAGTTTTTTTTTACAGCAGCAATATTTATTATTATAATTATTATTATTATTATTGTTACTTATCTTATTGATAGGGGAAGGGAGGGGGAAAAATTATTATTATTTTTTTTTATTATAGCGCCATTTATTCCATGATGCTTTACATGTGAAAGGAGCATACATAGACAAGTACAATAATTATAAGCAGCACAAGGCAAAGACAGGTACAGGAGGAGAGAGGTCCCTGCCCATTAGGGCTCACAGTCTACAAGGGGTGGGTGCAGATACAGTAGGTGAGGAGAGAGGACCCTGCCACAAGGGCTCACAGTGTACAAGGGTTGGGTGAGGATTACAGATGAGCGGTGTTCGACTCTAATTGTTCGCCAATCTCAAATTCGAGCTGTTTTTGGGGGTGTTTGAGTCATTCGCCAAATTCAAACAATTTGCTTCAAATTCGTCATTTCTAGATTATGTTCGATTTTAGTTCGAAAATGTGGCTGATCTGGACAAAAAAAACACATCTGCCGCATTTTCTGCCTAAATAATGAGCTGTGCGGGGTTAAAAATAAAAATACTGTATGCTCACCTGTCCATCGATCCACCGCTGCCTCCGGCGAAGTCCTGATGCTTATTGGACCTGTGGTGATGTCACAAATCGGGTTACATGACCGCACTTTCCACGGGAACTGCGGCCATGTGACCCGATTTGTGACGTCACCATAGGTCCTATAAGCATCAGGACCTCGCCGGACAGGTGAGCATAGAGATTTTTTTATTTTTAACCCTTTCTTTTAATTAATTTCACTTCCGCAATGTATGTATATTAGGGATGAGCGAGTATGCTCGGCGCTACTCGTTACTCGCACGAGTATCCCGGTACTTGGGATGCTCGGACTCCTCACTAATAATTATCGATCTGACACAAATACACTGCTCCCTTCAGTGCACACAGTGAGCTGGCACCTCACAAAGAGCAAATTGATTGTTAGGATGCCTCTGGGGGCCACAGCAAGGTGTTGTATGCTGCGGTGATTTGAAAAAGCCCACCCTCCCGCCCTTTTGCAGAAATACTTGTTTTATAACCGGAAGTCTGTGGGCGGAGCTGTCACTAATTGACTTACATTGGGCTCGGTGCTCTGGCCGAGTACAAGAGTATCTTGGGATGCTCGGCCAGAGCATCGAGCACCCGAGCATTTTAGTGCTCGCTCATCTCTAATGTATATACATTGCGGAAGTGAAAATGCCTCGCACAGCTCAATATTTAGTGTTTTATGGTGATCGACGGTGTTCGAAGAACATTCAACGAACATACGTCGAACACCCCCCCGATTCGACGAATTGAATCGAACTAGAACACTAAGGTGGTGGCTCATCTCTAGTGAGGATACACTAGGTGAGGAGAGAGGGCCCTGACCCTAAGGGTTCACAGTCTACAAACGGATGGGTGAGGATACAGTAGGTGAGGAGAGAGGTCCCTGACCGTGAGGGCTCACAGTCTACAGGAGATGGGTGAGGATACAGTAGGTGAGGAGAGAGGACCCTGACCATGAGGGCTCACAGTCTACAAGGGATGGGTGAAGATACAGTAGGTGAGGAGAGATGACCCTGCCCACGAGGGCTCACAGTCTACAAGGGATAGGAGAGGATAAACTAGGAGAGGGTAGAGAAGCTATTAATAATTTACAAGCCCTTTTACAGTTTTCTAAGTTCAAGAATTGCAATTTATTTGTAAAAATGAATACTGTACTATAGCTCTGTAGGACATCCAATGTGTTTTGTGCACCCATACGCCTAAATAGACGACTCTCCTCTGACACATGGAAGAATTTTTTTCACACACAGATTCAGTCAATGAACAATTTGCTCCATTGTTTTACTTTGGTCCAAGTGTTGTGTGTGTGCTGTGCATTTCTTTTCTACCACAGCAAATGGATAGAAAATGCAGACATATGAATGAGAGATTATGATGTAATGAATCTAATCACTTCAGTTAGAGGCATCGCTGTTGACATCTATCATTGGATAATGGGATTCAACACATATGATTTCTTAATCTTCCACATAAAGAAATTGACCGCTTCTTATGGAGGCTGCATCATGTCTGGTAAGTCTGTAGCAGAGCGGGTCCTTCACTTTCCTGTGTGCTCTGTGGCTCTTCAGCAGGTCACCTGTCACTCTTCACTGGCCATGGTGTCACCTCCAGGGACGGAGCTTGCAAGGTTGCTGGCTCTGACTGGGTATTATATTCTGGGAGATTTACTTCTGGTATGGAGGTGGGATGCCGCTGCTTACAGCAATTGTACTGTTTAGGTGTCCCGGGATGCCGGGTCCCCAGGTATTAGCTGCAGCCAGTGGATATAGGATGTTGGGGCTGCTGGGGATGTCAGGTAGAGGAAAGTTCCCTACACATCAAACTACTCTCCTCCTCCATTGTCTCTGTGAATTCAGGGTGGAGCTAAGGTGCTGCCTTAGCGATGTCAGGTGACCACTTGGAGGCAGATTTAACACCTGCCAATTCCTCTGTGTGTAGCTGATTAATTCAGTTCTGATGGGTGGTAGAATTTAGTGTTTGTGTGCTTCTGAGATCGTACTTGTTCTGGTCTAAGATCTTGGTTTGTCCCAGTTTCCCTTGGTTAGTTTAGGTCTGCACTTCTTCTTTTGGTTTCTGGTCTGGCTAACCTGGCTGCCATTGTGTGCTCAGTCATCAGCCACCTGTTGCTTGCCGCTTAGGACGTTTTCTGCCAAAGTCCCCACTTTCCAGGACCAAGAGGCAGGTGGAGAGTTCCCTCAGCCCTCAAGGGAGTGCTGCAGCACGATGAATAACGCAAAGTGTGACGGACACAATGCACTTGCTGGCTTGCAGTAGGTCAGTTCACCACCATCCAACCTTACAGATTGTCAAGTTGTCAGTCATTGAGTCACAAGCTAGTTCAATATAAATCCTCTTTTATATACCAAAAAAAGAAAGCCAGTGGGAAATAAGTGACATCCAGAGTGTCGGTGTAAATTAAAACAGACATGCAAGCATAGCAGGACCTGCCCGGGGTAACTTTACCAAGAACTAAACTGACGTCTGTTGTATAGAAGTACAAATGCAGCAGTGAAAAATCCGTATTTAGCTATTTTCCCCATTGTGCCATTCCAAATAGGACAAGCATTGCATAGTGTAGAATAAAGGGGTCATGACACAACAGGTACTGTACAATAAATCTCATTTACCTACACTATTTCTCTTTGGGCCTGACAGAGAACAAGTGCCAGGGGCTATTTCTAGGGCAATAAACTAGAACAGTTTGTGTAAATGCAGAACATTTTGGCTGCTGATGTAGGTTTGCGGAGTCGTCCGCCACTAACATATTTATAAATATCTCCCATTGTGTCTCACGGTAAATGACTTCTTGTTTTGTCAGTCTCATTTTCCTTAAAGTACTGTCACAGGCCGTAGGGTTAAGCTGTAAAAATGGACAGTTAAAGACAGTGAGATTATGATCAGAAGCGAAAGCCAATAAAGTTTGTTGATGGAAATTTTGCGCAAATGGAATATGTTTGCCAATGAGTATTGATGTCTCTATAAATCACTTTTACGGCCGTCTAAATTAAACCTTAAGCATTGTGACTGTACGCGGGTCTATCATATGCATTGAGGAGGTTTTGTAAAATAATATCCAGCCTAACTCTACTGATATGTTCTGAGAGTTTTATAAATTGGACACTCTGGACATGGAAACATCTAGATAATTATATTGATTTCACAGTTATCTTGGATTTATCTATGATTGAGGGCTTACAGCTGCTGTGACCAGAATAGATATCATTCAGTTATGATCGCTTCTAAATTCTTTTTTCATTTGCAAAAAGAGCCAAAGTATTACAGTGAAATCTGTGTGTTGGCAAGCAAAATAGGGGACTGGATTTAAAGGGAAAATACTGTATAGTAAATCTGGATGATCATTACACTTCTCCTATTTTGTCTGGAAATATTTGGACTGATATGTATATTAAAAGATACCATTTTCTACCGGAACTAAATTTGTCAATGTAGCATAGCCGAGTTTATTATCTAGAATAGCTCATCATGATGAGGCAGTGTGTAATTTATGGCTTTCTGTAGGGTTATAGTCAGAGACATAAAGGGAATCTGGTAGCAGGATTTCACACTCCAAACTATTTATATGTGCCTATAGCTGATTTAGCCCCATCACGACTTTTGATGTATATATGTAAATAAAATGTTATGTCTCTCCTCTGATGCAGGACTGAATGCCTAGGCCTCGCCATTTAATCAGCCATCGTGAGCCTTTAACAGCTGCAGCTGGATTGGAGTTTCGCCTTTGACTGTTACCCAGTTAAATCCCTCCGTCGATCTCTGACAGCGGGATTTAACATACATTGGAAAGGGAGGTGCATAATTTCCCACCCCTATTAAAAGTCCAACTATAAATCTGGAGAGCACTCCTCCACCTGCAGTGCAATGGTAACAAGATGGTGAAATCACATTTTGTATAGATACCGGCACTCAAGGAATATTTTCCATTTTCTTATGTCTATTTTCAGTCCATCATACAAGGAGACCGATGTCCATGATGGTGGGTTTACACGTCGCGATATCGGTCCAACATTGGATCCAACGGCGTGGGAGCGCTCTTTTTCTGCCTAGATTTCCAAGATCACATCAGAGATTAACACAGCGCGATATCGGCATACAACGTCTCTACGATGTCTACGCCCCTCTTGTACGGCCGACCCAGGAACGACCATTTAACATGGGAGAGAATAGGAGACGTTGTACTGCACATCGTAGTTGGGCGTTTACACAGCACGATCCGGCTCCAACCTCCATCCAATATCGGGCCGTTGGAGAGCACGCTCATTCGATCCCCGATATCGTTTGGGCGTCGTCCGTGGATCGTATTGGACGTAAACCATACAACGCACGAATGATATCGGGGCCAATGCACGAACCACGTGACTTTTGGTCGGAGTTGGACGCCGATATCGGGACGTGTAAACCCAGCATAAGACACATTTTCGCAACCAACTTTTTCAAATAATTGCCCCTATTGGCGCGACCATGACGTAATCGCAGACGGTCAATGATAGCCGATGGTCAGCTGATGACCCTTGTGTCTGTCATTACGAACCTCCTCCGAACACCGGCTGCCAGCTTTCTGCTACACCATGCAGTGCTTTAAGGGGAATAACATATACAGTAAAATATAAAAAAAAGTTTTTAAGAAATATGAACCTCCCACAAAAGTTCAGGTCACCCCACTTTTGCCTCATTAAAAAAAAAACAAATTAAAATAAATAAAAGAACACACATATTTAGTATTGCTGCATTCAAGAATTTCCAGCTATCAAAGTATAACAAAGATTAGTCAAATGGGTAACGAGCGCAATGAGAAAAAAAGTCAAGATGCCAGAATTACATCTTATTAGTCACAGCAACATTGCAATAAAATGCAATAAGAGGCACAAAATATCACATCTATCCCAAAAAAGGTGTCTTTAAAAACAACAACCCATGGATAAAAAATCCTCATAAAGCCCAAACAATGAAAATA
Source organism: Allobates femoralis (assembly GCA_033576535.1). Taxonomy (NCBI): domain Eukaryota; kingdom Metazoa; phylum Chordata; class Amphibia; order Anura; family Aromobatidae; genus Allobates; species Allobates femoralis. The sequence goes on along the minus strand of JARQOC010000002.1, from coordinate 68,252,935 downwards.
TTGCAGGCCACAGAAAATGGCAAATTAAGCGAAATGTTTATTTACAAATTTGCAAGGTTTTTTACAATACTAAAATTAAAAAACCTATACGCTTGATAACTTCATACTTATACTGACCTGGAGAATCATACTGCTGGATAAATGTTACTATATAGTGAACAGGGTAAATTAAAAGATCCGAAACACAAGTGTGGAAATTTAATTGTTTTGCAATTTCAACAAATGTGGAGTTTTTTTTTTCCAATTTCTTATTTACAATGATGGTCCTGCCAACTTGAGGAAATGGGGAATAGATCGGTGCTTCATGAGCCATCACCAACCATTCTTTTGGGTCTGGTGGAAATGAATAGGCTATGTCTAAGTGACTTCGACTCGGAAGCATGATAGGCCTCCCTAAAAAGATGTGTTTTTAGGGAGTGTCTAAAGCTATGTAAGTTGTGGATGGTCCTAATTTCTTGGGGTAGAGCATTCCAGAGAATTAGTGCAGCTCGGGAGAATCTTGGAGCCGGGAGTGGGAGGTTCGGATTAGTGCAAAGTTACTTTCAGAGCGAAGAGAATGAGTGGGGTGATAGACAGGAATGTAGGTAGAAAGGTAGGGAGGTTCTGCACTGTGAAGAGCTTTGTGGGTGAGAACAAGAAGTTTGAATTGGATTCTGTGTAGTGTATGGGCAGCCAGTGCAAAGACTGGCACAGAGCAGATCCTATAATGTTTGGGCAGCCTGTGCAATGATTAGCACGTCTGATTAATGGTTAGCCAGATAGGTGACCCTGGCTGCTGCATTAACAAACAAAGGCATATCCTAACCATTTACTAAATCAACCCTCTCAATTTGTTAATATGTAGAAGCAATAGTAAATGTACGTACTAGGGGCAGGTTATTTTTTCTTATAGCTGAAGAGTTGGCCCCCCAGAATCAATGTTACATGACGGCCATTGGCACTCTAGTCACACACTGCAGATAACTCTTTTATCCTTCTTTATATATACTAAATAATGACCCTGAAAAAGGAAAAATGGAGGAACATTTCCACAACATGGCACTATGAAAAGAGGACATAGAAGATTGGTAGCAAGGTGGCAGGGGCACCGTGTCACATGGATGAAATGGAATTTTGGAAGTTCCAACGAACACCAACCGAACTTATCAAATAGGAACTGAAGACTGGAAGTGGACAACATATTATTATGAATTAAGTCGCATTGCATTCCATGTGCAGTCATATTATTATATGATTCGGGTTAGTTTTAGAAGAACTTTTTATTTTTCATTTGACTGCTGGGGAACAGTACAGTTTTATGAAGAGAAGTAGGGTGATGATGAATGTAAGCTGTTTGCGCCCGTGTCTTATTTAGAAAGTGACAGCTCAGGTGCCTCCACTCTACTCCATGAAAATCGCAGCTGCCAGACCCCTTCATCTCATCTTCAGCAGTGCACCTGCCACTTCACTAATTTATTCTGCTCTCTCCAATAGACTCCAAGTTCTTGTAGAATGAGATTCAGCATTCTTATTTTTACCTTATAAATGCCTTAATGATGCTTCTTTTTTCTTTTTCCTACCATTAGCTCATTTAAAAATCTTTGTGTTGCTTTTTTTTTACATAACAATTGCATTAATATATTATAAAATAAAAAGCAATTGTAAGAGAAGGGGGAGAGGTAGAGTAGGAAAATAAGTAGATTGTGGTAACGGTTGAATGTTATTGATAGGGGAAGGGAGAGAGAATTATTCTAATTATTACTATTATTATTACTTATTATTATAGTACTATATATTCCATGGCACTTTACATGAGAAAAGGCGTATACATAATAAGAAGTACAATAATCATGAACAATACAAGGTACAAGCTATTTATTGATTTTACACGCTCATCAGAAGGAATGGTCCTCACCCGCTTTTCATGCAAACCAGTCTTTATTCCGGTATCGTGATTACAGGTAGGACCTGTAGAAGTGCCAAGCAGGCACAAAATGGCCCGTTGTCTTCCTCCTCCACACCCTTCTCTACAACTGTATTCACGATACCGGAATAAAGACTGTTTTGCATGAGAAGCAGGTGAGTACCATTCCTTCTGACGATCATTTATAGCTTTACTTGCACTTGGATGTGAGCAACACCTGCGTGCGGTGGAAACAGTCTGAGCCTGTGTGATCTGATCGGAACCCAGTACCCCATAACCTAATGTGGTGCCCGGCTGCTTTGATTTGTGGACTATTTATTGATTTTACCGTCCCCTCAGGAGACTGGAAGCTGCCACTATCCAATCAGTTGTGCTTTATAGTGCATCAGCTCTGTCTGTACAGCACAAGTTATCATCTCCTGTGAATGCCGGAGCTCGGCCAGCATTCACAGGAAGTTTGTCATGACAGAAAGTTGGTCATAAATTCACCCCTGAATGTCATGTCAACCCATCAGTGCCCTGTGATAACACTACTGGGCCGCCTATAGGAACAGGGTATAGTGTGATACCCACCGACTGCTCCGTCAGAGTTTGACAGTGTGATTTTACTAGTTAACAGGCACAGGTATATCACTGATCCACCCATTATTGTTAGCTGCACAAGTTGGTTGTTCAGATCATCTGACATGTGCAGGAAAAGATGCAAGATCAGCATGAGAGGCAGGGAGGTGACCTTGAACATACCAGTACATCCAAGGTCACGAAGGGGATGTGCATGTAATACATGCACGGCACATGGTTCACCAGATTCGGTGCTGTTGAAGATCTATTCTTTGTTTCTGGTCCATATAAGGGGTCCAACTGCATGATGTCTGACAATGCTAGTGGAAAGTGATTGTCCTCATTGGGCAGTATCTTTAAAGTGTGATCCATGATAACGTATTGGCTGTAACTAATAATTACACTGTAAGTCTCTTTTTTGGCCCCACACAATTTTAATGTTGCCCAAATATAATTTTACATTATAATTTTGTCTTCCGCTTCAGTGTTTGTGTTGGTCGGTGTCAATCATAGTTCTTTTTTTGTGTCACTGTAGCTTACAATTATATCTTCCCAGCAGTGTGGTGCCGCAGAACATAATGACAAGAACTGAACAAATGATAATAATACTCAAAAATAAATGTCATAATGGCTCTTTGATGACCGCAAGCAGCATGCAGTGCAGAGTCCCATGGATGAATAGTGTATGTAGGGAATAACGCTGGCAGTTTATCTATTAGCTCACACAATTTAATGTGCAAACCCACAAGGGAGTCCAAATCATCTCTGGAGCTTTCACCTGGGAATCCTGACACAGTCCATTGAGAAAGTTCTGTTACAGGCTATTCTGAATTGCTGAGGTATAAAAGTTAATCATTTCTTACAGTAAAAAGGAACAAAACACAAGATATACTTTTATGTACAGCAGTTAGCATGGCTTTAAAATTCAGTATATTATGGAGCACATCACACCGCTACATGACCAAGCTTTTTGTAGTCACAGCTGCAGAAAATTGTGCTGATAGTCTACTAGGAGCCATTTAGCAGTAAATGCCAAATTAGTGGTAGCTCCCTGTCAATTTCCACTTCTGAGGAGGGAGGTGTCAGAATAATGCACCGACTACTAAGTAAAAATGAGCAGGTCTGCAGATTTGCTTAAACTCGTATTAAAATTGGATTTCTATCAAATATGCTCTGAGGTCTCTCCAAACCAACCAAGATTGGAGCATAAAAAATATAGAAAAGAAAAAAGTAAAAAAAAAGTCATACTCACCCGGCAAGCACAGCCACACAGACATTCTGCGATCTGATTGTGCACTCGGGGACCTTGGAAAATCAGCAAGTTTCCCCAAGCGCACAAAAGAATGCATTGGCGTCAATGGGTCCGCAGTGTTCTGTGCTAGACAACGCAGGAGAACGCTGCGGACCCATTGAAATCTCTCCCGGTGGCTGCCGGTGATGTCACAGGAGATCACCGACGGCCACCGGGAGATCAGCTGAGCCTCTGATGATCTCCTCCTCCCCGCCGCGGGTAATCTCCTAGCGGTTTTGGCGGGGAGAAACAGCTGATGTGACAGCTGTTTGAATCTTCCCATGCTGACATCTCCTCTCGGTGTCGGCGTGGGAGATTCAAACAGCCATCAGCATGCAGACACAAACGCAAATGTGAAGGTAGCCTTAGGGTGCTTTCATATCAGCGTTTCTAGGCATTTCCGGCAGATCCGGCAGTTTTGCAGTATCTTGGCAGCATCGGCCGCATGACTAATCACTTGCAGCAAGACTTAGTTCGACCTAATTCATTCCCTATGGGGCTTGCAGACATGTGCGGCACTTGCGTTTTTGCACTTGCCGTTTTGCACTTGCGGTGAGTCAAAAGTAGTGTTTTTTTTGCGCTGCCATAAGTTCTGGATTTGCTAGATTGCAGCAAACCCACAAGTGCCACACATGTATGATGCGGCTAAACTGCCAGATCCGCTGTGAATGCCAAGAAACACTGATGTGAAAGCAGCCTAAGGGTGCGTTCACACGCTGCGTATTTTCTGTGTATTTTTACGCGAATGATCTTGCAGTTTTTGTAGCCAAAAGCAGGAGTGGCTGATTAAAACCAGCAGTGGTTGATCAAATACAGAAGTGGAGCACTTGTTTCTATAAAGGCCCCGTTACACGGTACGATATCGTGAACGATATTGCTGAAATGTCATGGGTTTGGAGTCCTTGAAATGACATTGTTAGGACATCTTTTCGTATAACACCAAGATACAACTACGATAAATCGGTGGATCGTTGATTGCAGATTTAAGAACATGTTCTCAAATTAAATGATCCACGATCAGCCAACCTGCAGCTTCGTTCTGTGTGACACCACGATAACGATGTTGTTCACAACTTTGCCCATTCACATTAGTAAACAAGTATCGTTCGTTGGGTTGTGCGGATTTTAGCTGCCCGCTACATCGTTGGTGCATTGTCCACGATATCTAGGTGTGTGGCAGCTCACCAATGATGTCAAAACGATGTCCTAACGACCGCGCTCCTGTGAGATCATTAAGGATATAGTTTCAACATTGCAGCGTGTAATGGTACCTTTAGACTTTTCATCTGATTGTTCCACTCCTGGTTTTGGCTACAAAAACTGCAACAGCACTCGCGTAAAAATACGCAGCAAATACGCAACGTATGAACGCACCCTTACTCCTCACCTCTCTGGCCCTCTGCTATCCACCATCAAGTGTCTGGCTGATTTGCTATACCTCAATAACATTAGAATCCCCAAATAGAGATTCTAATTTTTTTTAATTCCTTTTTGGATACACATACTTTATGAAATATTCTGTATTCCTTTGCAATAGGAAATTAATATTAAAAAACACCACTTTGTGATAGGAACAATATAGGCAGGTTTGTGTAGGATGAACAATTTGGAAAAGCGCGGGAGTTTCAATGTGAAACAATAGACGGAAATAATAATCAAAGACTTCATAGAATCCTCACATCTAGTATGTAACCAAGTTTAATAGCATCATACAATACATATATTTTCATTGGGGGAGAAGGAAGACAAACCATTGAGAAATAACAACTATACAATAAATGAAAAGCTGCGAAGAATGTGCTAAATAAGGCAGAGGAGGAGAGAAATGAACAGCCTAATTCTAATTAATTAACCTTTCCCAGATGTTCTGTGTTCTTTGGGGAAAACAAAATGTGGAGTTGCAACCTTTAACATGCGATTATCTTGCACATCAACCCTGTCACAAAATATTTAGGAAGCTCAAGTTTCTGCTATAGCTCCGTAAAATCAGGAAATTTATTAACTGGATAGGGTTTGTGTAAAGCCTTAGATTTCTTAATATTTTGAGAAGGACTTAATAAAAATACAGTTTAGCAGCAAAGAAAAAAATGTTTGCTTAAGTAGGTTGGGTCATCTGTTCATTCGTTTCTTTAATTGGTATAATCGTTAATGTTCTACCAAACCTGGTGTTTTTATTTTGTTTCTGTGTCTCTCCAGTCCGGAGATATGCCTCCCTCTTCCATTTATACAAATGCTGGGCCCAATTCATTAACACTGGTGTAAAAAGATTTGAAAAGTCATAGAATTTTGGTGTGCTAAATTTATTCGATTTATGATGTTTCCACATATTTTTTTACCCTGGCAAAGTTGGCCAAACTAAAATGGGATGGGGGCATGGTAACCACCACTCGTCAAATTCATAATGAGCCTTGGTTTTGGCTAAGCCCAAGTTTTTAAAGGACCACACTAACATTTTGTTTTCCTTTTTCACCTCGAGTGTTACTTTTTGCCTTAAGGCCTCGTTACACTTAGCGATGCACCAGTGATCCCGACAACGATACGACCTGGCCGGATCACTGGAGCATCGCTATGTGGTCGCTGGTGAGATGTCAAACAGTCAGATCTCACCAGCGACGCAGCAACAATATGGCGGTCGTTGGGACCCTGTCACTCAGACCTGTAGTATTGAGGTTGGTGGTCGTTGTCCCCGTCAAACACACCGATGCATGCTGCCCAGCGGGAGCCCGACGATCAAAAAATGGTCTGCGACATTCCAATACTATCGACGATCTCACAGCAGGGGCCTGGTCGCTGCTACGTGTCACACATGGCGAGGTCGCTGTTGCAACATAAAAACTGTGACGTATCAGCGATCTTGCTAGCATCTCACTTAGTGTGCCAGGGGCTTTAGATCCATGTGCCTAGTCTTTACCTTTTACTGACCCTGCTCTGATTCTGCACCGCCAACTTTTGACCATAACTTCTGACTGGCCAGAAGTCAAACATGATGTAACTTACTAGCTCTCAATGCAAGTCTATGAGGCCAGAATTAGGTTCTCATAGATTTACATTGAGTTGTAAACTCCAGAGAATTATATTAAATAATGGAGTAACTGCAGATCACAAACTATTAGAGGCCGACAGGAGCAATGAGGATAACAAATGAAAATGCCAGAGGGGAAGTATAAACGGGGAGCAGGTACTTAGATTTAAAGCACCACTCAAAGGTAAAAAGAATGAAATGCTGCATGGTTATACAGCAGGACTGGAGTAGGATTTGTGAGGCGCACACAGTGGTGCATGTGACTTGTTGACACTCCTGATTGACGAAGAGCGTATGCTCTTGATGAACCAGAGCTTCTGACTCAAGTAGATCTCCTCCCTCTCATGGTTCACTGTAAGAAGATGTCCAGAAAGAATATTGAAACCACACTCATTTTGTCTAATAGATGAGATTACAACCCAAAGAGGAGACAATATTTCTGGAACAGAACAAAATAAATGTCAACTTCACAACAGAATATAATTTACTCCAGATTTATTTCTTATGCAAATGACAGGTCCTTTTTAAAAATTATATGTATGCACCAGCTAACAAAGTTCATTACACAAGATGCTGTAAATCTCTGTTAGTGCTTTGGTCCTTGCTTCAGTATCTTCACTTCCGATCCTGAACTCGACCCAGAAGCACCAGTGGCAGCACAAGACTTGAATAATGTATGGATGGGGATGGCTTCTTTGCTCATATCAGTTACTGAGCTGATCCCTTTCTCTTTTCTGTACCAAAAGTGAAGCAGTCATGACAGGGTCTGGATCAGTCCCGGAGAGAATGGGCACTTGGTGTATCTAAAATACTGCATTTTAGTAAGTTATAATTTTCTCTTTTTAGCTTGTATGTGAATTTTGTTTTTCAAAAAAACTCATACCAACCACTGGTGAATCACTTCGGGCTGTACACTTCATATGACTTCAGATGCTGCAGACAGTTTCTGATATTACAACTTCATTCCAGAATAATTTGGACAGCTGAAATACCAAATACAGCTCGTGGGCAAAAAACATGGCGTAGTGCTGATAGAACATATAGTTTGATGTCCAGTTGCCTACCATTTTGCAAAACTGTAGAGAGCCAGCAAAAGATTAAAAAACTTGCTGATCACTGCCCGCCACCTGATCCTCCATGACTCCTTTTTCAGCCTTCACAAACTGTATCTCTGAAGTCTGCACTCTAGCTCAAGACTTTCACCCATAACCAACCAAACCACAAGGTTGTGACTACATTGTATGTCTCTCCATGTGTCGCATTGTCGACAAAAGTTCCGGTGTAGAGTGAAGACACCAGACATATGGACTCGAAAATGGAAACAAGATGCACAGAAGACAGAATAACCATCAGTGAGCAGCAAAGGCAGGGCCAAAAGTGAGAAGTGAAGTATTAGAGTTTGTGGTGCAGATTTTACACTTCCAAAATTTGCACCTATTGGAAGCAAATTGCACCAAAACCATCCCTGTCTGCACAGTGTGTTTTTTTTACGCGTTTGGTGTGGATTTGATGTGAATTGTAAGGTGTTTTGTGTCCATTTCAATAAAGTTTGAATACTTTGTCCAAAAAAATAAAAAAAAGATATGAAATCCTGCTCCGGCACTTCAACACTATCACTTCCTGCGGATTGTAACGCAAATTATGCACAAAATAAGCACACATACGTATAGTGTGAACGCTGCTGTGTATCTGCTGCTTATTTTGAGTTAACGTGAGGGTCTATGGGTGAAAAACGCAGTGAGGCTAGGATCACACTGGGTTATGGACCCACGTTTAGCCGGCGCTGAAACCGGACAGCGTTAACGGTAAGCGCTGGCTGGAAACATGGGTCCATAGAAGCTCTTGTTTACCCTAGTAGAAGCCGCACACAGAGCTGCAGGGCGGCCGCTTTTCAGGAACGCAAAGGAAACGCTGCCTGCAGTGTTTTCCTGTGCGCTCCTGAAAAGCGGCCGTCATGCAGCTCTGTGTGCGGCTTCTACTAAGGTAAACACAGAGCTTCTATGGACCCACGTTTCCAGCCAGCGCTTACCGTTAACGCTGTCCGGTTTCAGCGCTGGGCTAAACGTGGGTCCATAATCCAGTGTGACCCTAGCCTAAAATCCACAGCAGGAATTGAAATGCTGCAGATTTTCCCGCAATCAAATGCGGACAGGACGTAACAAATCCCATAGACTTTGCTGGGAAAACACGCTGCTGCATATTTGATGCAGATCAGCAGCAGATTGGCACCAAATACATGTCAAAATACGCATAGGGCGAATGGGCCCTTAGGGTTTTTTTTAGATCCTATCTTTATTATGATTTGGTTTCACTAGAACATAAAGAACCTTCAATTCGCTGAATGTAATTTAGCTGCTAATCAGTTTTCCTAGTAAAAGCTAAACAGATTGACAAATTTATCCTCCCTGTATATACTTTTTATGAAATGATCTAGATTGATATTTCATGTAATATTGTTTATAATTTCTCATTTAGAGACGCTGTATAGAATTTGAGGTTTCTCATTGCTTGTTCATTATAGGGGTATTACCGTTGATTGATAAGTGAAATGCATGGTGGGATTTGGTGAGCTCTCAAATTAAACATCAATATATTAGGGTTATTAATAATAGGTTAACCAGTTCTATTCTTCCCATCACATTCTATGCTGTGACAGCGGATTATAATTAATAATCAGTGTACTACTTACATAGACTATCAGTGCCAGTACTTGTTTATCACCACGGATGCCAAACCGCTCCTATTAATTATAAAGGTTGCCCAGGCTACAGCCTCTGAAAATGAACTTTACAGTATTTCAATTTGGTTCCCCAGAAGAACAGCTTTTCCCTAGATTATTTAATCATTGCACTAGCATCGTCTTGTGTACTCCCTTGTGTGTACGGCTTTATAAGAAAAAAAATTATGAGTTGTCATAAGATAATCAGGTGTATTTGTACTCAGGGGCTGTTTGCTTATGATAAGGGGACCATAGCCTTCTATTTGAATAATGACTCACATACGTGAAATAGAATCTTTGTAAATCCTTTTGGTGCTAAATTTTAATCCTGCGATGTACAAAAAATTATCCCTATAACCGTTGATTGATTAATATAGACCACAACATTTTTTTAATTATAGCTTCTATTATAATTTTTGTATAAGTTTATCAATTAATTCATTATTTGTATTGTTTGAGTGTTATTGTACATTAATAATTCAAAATACCATTCATTAGTAGTAAAGATGATTAAAAAGATTCACAGGAACTTGGTCCAGTGGCCATGTTGGTCGTCCATGACCACCAACCAGAACCATGTAAATCTCCACTTACCTACCTACATTCCTGGCATCTCTTCTGATTATTAGATACTGTAACGAACACAGGGGTGAGAGCCCGGGAGTAGGCCCACTGAACCGTTGCACTGATTGCCACCAGGAGGAGTTAACCAAAGTGATTACTGAGTGTTTTCTAGAGCCTCAGATGGGCAGGTTAGGTTTATGCTTGTAGGTAGCCTCCAGGAGCAACTCCAGTGGGTTTAGGTACCATGGCAGCTGACTCCAGAAGTCAAGCTCTTACAAATAGGCACAGTCTCTAGGAAAAAGGCAGCCAGAACAGACATAGACAGGTACATTCTCAGGGTAGATGCATCGGTACTGCAGCAGGACTGGTACAGATGAAGTGGTGGCAGGTGCGGCAACATGACCGCTGGAGATGCAGCAACAGGATAGTCCAAACAGGTACTTGCAGATCAGGGGACATGAAAACATACACAAGTAATGCAAGGCACAGACACTGGTAACAGCCGTAGGACCTGGGAACTAGCAACGTGTCTGAAAGGCACTGACCACGTTGCTCAGGCCCATTCCAAATGGTCAAAGTGCCTTAAATATTCTGTGCTTTTAAGCCATAGGTTGAAAATGATTTCCGGGTAGGACTCACTGGACCCTTAAGAGGCAAGAGCTAGATGCGTACATGACCTAAGCGCACTCCAAGGAGACTTGTGCATCTTATGCAGACCCTGGGAGCAGGAAGCATCAGACATGACCTAAGCAGGCACCGCAGGATCAATGGAGGGGTGAGTAGACCAATCTCCCTGCTCTGGAGATTCCGGCGCCACAGAGCATGTAACAGATACAGTGTAATGTCATGATATTATTGCACTGCAAATATAACATTGCAGTGGGATTACTAATCAGAGGGGGCACCGGAAATCCTGGAAGGTAGGAGGAGTTTCACAGGGCTGCTCAAGAAAGGCATAGGCTACAAATGTTTTTGGTCATCTCTAATTAATTAGCTGCCAAAGACCAGTTGACCACCACAAATAGCTCATTAAGACAACCGTAAACCTTCAACAGGCAAATTAACTTTGGATTGTTGATGTCGGACGACAGGGGCAGACTGGCCCACCAGTGGACATGAGGACTCTCTGGTGGATTTCTTTTTCAGTGTTGGAGATGTTTTTATTACATTGGATTACATTTTAGGATTTTTTGTTTACTCTATACTTTTGTAGGGTTGACCAACAGTCTGTTTTAATCTTTGTCTATTTTATCAAAACATTGGCTTCGTTGCAGCCACCATTGTTATAATTTGCCAACACTTATCTGTCCTGCCCTATAGTATTAAGGCTGCCTTTAGACTTGCAGATGCCTTCGCAGCGTTTTGCAGAGGCATCTGCAAGTATTTGCATGCAGACCGCGGCCCCTATGTTTATAATGGAGCGCACGGCGGTCTGCAGATGCTTGCAGACCGCCGTTCGCTCTCATTGCCCGCCATTAGTGATCTATGCGCAGGCGGATGCCTGCGTACAGATCACACACTCTCGTCCGCACCAGGGATGCGAGATGTTGCGTCCGTGGTGCGGGCGAGAGTGTGTGATTTGTGCGCAGGCATACGCCTGCGCACAGATCACTAATGGCGGGCAATGAGAGCGCACGGTGGTCTGCAAGCATCTGCAGACCGCCGTGCGCTCCATTATAAACATAGGGGCCGCGGTCTGCATGCAGATACTTGCAGATGCCTCTGCAAAACGCTGCGGAGGCATCTGCAAGTCTGAAGGCAGCCTTAGCTTGATATTGAGGAAGAAAAATGTGATGGACAACACTTGTAATCTTAATCTATTTCCTCAATTCTTTTAATAATCTAAGCAAGCTCCATTGTGCCTTGGGAAAAATAGTGAGCAAGCTTGTAACCATTTATCAAGCCTATCTCCTGCAAGGAGTTCCTTTATGGTCTTCAGCTGATCAAGTGTCTGCCATTATAAAGAGGCCAGTAATGTCATCTGTATGCATAGTTCATTCATAACCTCATTTCTCATGTTCTACCTTACACCATGACAGACTCATCAATACCAAACACATTAACCTTGTGCTGTCTATTAGGATCACATATCATTATTTTCTTATAGCAATCATATTGCAATGTTCTTCATCTTCTTTCTCGTGCAGATTATACTCAAGTTAAAGCATTGGAAGAATGCTATTTAAATGTAAGAGAATACTGGACAAGTATAGAAAGTATTTACTTACTACAATAAATGTATTTCTATTCGGCATAATATTTTAGTTATTTTGCAGATGCATTAATAAATAATTTACCTTCAGATGACCCTTAGGTACAATCTGAATAATCCAGACTTGAATTAGAAATTTAGAGACCTCAAAGCTCAACTATTTAGGCTATGTGGATTACTAGTATCATTAATATTATAAAAATGCAATATGTTACATAATCACAAAAGAAAAATGTCTATTTCGAAACTACAGGGGGGCCAATTCTATTGCATCGTGCGATTTTAGAACTTGTGAGATTATATATTAGTTGAACTATGTTGTTAATGTTTTAGGTTCTGAAATTAGATAAACAATAGGTGCATTTAACACTCAGCGATAGCAGTAAAATTGTATAACATGCAATTAAAAAGTAGATATGTGTATCATACATATCATGAATGCTGTCATAGATGAAAATGCTGCCATTCATGGTGGCGTAATAAAATTACACACATAAGACGATAATGTGTGGACTCCTTAGATTCATCATTATGGTACTGGTGTTGGGATGCTGCATCCTGTGACAGTCTGATAGATGTGTACTTTGTAGTTTCGTCATCACAGCAATACATATGTGATGCTGCATCCTGTGACAGTCTGATAGATGTGTACTCCATAGATTCATCATTACGGCGGTGCTAGTGTGATGCTGCATCCTGTGATAGTCTCAATGATGTGGATTGCAGAGATTCATTGTCGAGGTGCCAGAGATGTAATGATGAATCCTGTAACAGTGTCGTAGATCTAGACAATGGAGAATCTTCTTCATGTTGCTTGAATTGTGATACTGCATTACTTGTCAGCCTCCTAGTCCTTGACATAGGAGCTCACCTGAGCAGTGTACTGACTGTGATGCAGCATCTTGTGAGCATCTCATTGATCTTGACATCGGAGATTTGTCTTGTCAACCGTGTCACTGCAAAATGGCATCCTGTGACAATCTAAGGGGTCTGAACTGGGGGAATAGTGTGTAACACTATGCCCTTCTGTGCAGTGGCTTGGTCAAGGCGATGCTCATCAGTAGTCTCGTTTGCATAGTGTTGCCTTTTCCGTTGTGCTGGTTTTATTTCCATATCATCTGAGTACTTTGTGGGATCACTCATTTGGCAATGATTTTGAGTGATCAAACCAAACTTAGTTTAAATTCTCACATTTCAGATTAACTGCCTTTTGTAATGTACACAAAGTCCTATAGGTGGTGCTGTTCTTAGGACAAACTTTTAGATACACACAAAGACAGACAGACATGACAGAAAAGACTGGATAGGCCCTTTTATACAAGTAGATGGTGCACATGTAATCATAAACATGGGTAGTTTGCTAGACTTATTAGACATTTTTCTTTTACTTATGACACCTTAGGGTTGGTACTAGGACAAAAAGAAAGAGGGTGCACGACCATATATGCAGAGATAATACTCCAAGAAGGGTATTCCTATGGAGTGAAATAATGGACAAAAAGTAGCTTAAAAAAGACTACATAAGCAAGAGGGAACACCAATAAAGAAAAGTATAACAACCTATATTAGTAACCCACGCATATTACAACACTTAAATGCTATATATATGCATATAATCATATATTAATATTATTTATAAAAACAGACACAATACATGCAAAATATACACAGATTGTAAAGAAGCCCACAGGGTAGACGAAAAGCCCCGGAAAGTATGAAATTACTTCACCTGACGAAGCCGTCTGTTCGGCGATACACATGGGACCCCTCCCCACAGGGAACAGCGTTCTTCACTGATGCTTATTATTTATTTTGCACTGTAAGCAGTTTTTCATGTAGACTTATAGACCTTGCTTACTTCTTTATACCTCCAGATTAGAAGGACCTTGCCCATGCTTTTACTCTTCGGGCCCTGGTCTTTTGACTTTTGTTACTATTTAAGGGTGTATTTAGTACAGGTAGGCATTGTTACATCCCTTTCAGGTCACTTTTCCTTATACATTTCCAATTTTCTATATACTTTATACTTTTCTGGAGTGTTTGTATAATTTTATGGTGCATTACAACTGTAAGATATGTCTGATCTCTTTCATACCACCTCATTAGTATTAATAGGATCTCGCTCTATACATACTTGAAACGGGTATGCATTCTTATTTTATTGTCTTGGGGGACGTAATAAGGTTTGTACATGTATGGTCTACTAAAATCTGAATAGCTTAAATTATTGTTCATTTCTTAGTTTTTGAGGCTTGTCACCTTCCCTGTGGGCTTCTTACATTCTGTGTATTTTTTGTATGTAATATGTCTTTATTTTTGTACATATACTAGTTTCACCCAATATATGAGAATATCATTTAAAATCAATGTAAATTGCCATGTTTTGTGGTGTTTCTGTGAGCCCTGAAAACACATTGACTAATAAATCAATATTATATTCACCCTTTGATGTCTAGTGGAATACGACAGCATGGTTTTTAACCCTTCATCCTCCGTACTTTAATTTTCTGAGATAATGACCTTTGGGTTTTCATTGGCTGTAAGCTATAATCATCAACATTAACATAAATAAACACTTGAAATAAATCACTCTGTTTTTAATGACTCTAACTAATATATGTGTTTGACTTTTTATATGGAAGTACTGAGAAAAATTAACTTTTTGATGCTATTCTAATTCATTGAGATGCACCTGTATATGATCATGTGTGGTTACTGATAAAGATACCTTGTTGATTATGCAGTGTCTTTTCTAACTATCTCAGTATTGGTAGAATTTGAAGGGTGTTGTCTCTCTGTAAGAAAGGCACTGCAGGATTAGGCAGGGTGCAATATTTCCAAGTATGCCTATTAAATCACCATCCGTTGCTCCATTGTATACAAATTTGGCTCACAAATGGACTGGTGGTCATATCCGTGAACTTGCAGTGCACAGCTCCACTTTGGTTTTCTCCATCAGCAACACCAACGCTTTTTGCTTAAGAGTGGAGACATAGGCTCTGCTGCATAAAGTCATCTTTGCTATCCACTCAAGAAGTTGAGATGTTGATAAAAATGACAAGCAAAACACAGCAAAGGTCTACAAGTGCATTATATGCCCAGCAGTTAATTTAATCATAAGCGAAACATTAATGTTGCTGCAACATAGCACCAGATGGTGACTGAATCCTTGAAAATGTGTTACGTTAGCCTAACCGGCAGAACCTTTAGTTTCCTAGGAACATTCTTGTGGACAGGATTGCTTTAAGCAGCATACCAACATGACTTTCAGCATACTATATTTTTAGCGTAGCTGTCCATGGTGCTGTACACTATTTTTAAAGCTCAGCCATTTTCATGTATTTTGAACAAATGACATATTGCTTTAAAGTGCTTTTGGTTATTGTTGTAGCAAGCTGTAGGTTCATAATTGTGCTGGTACATCTAAAAAAATAATAAAAAATTGCACAAACCCCCTGCTTTTATTACATTTTTTTAGAAAAGCCACTGCAGCCTTTTTGGGACACTGTTTAAGGGAATGTGTCAGCAGGGACCCTAGTTACCCGATGTGTACCTTAGATACCAGCTGGTGAGCGGAGAAGGCTGGTAACTAAGGTATATACGCGCTGCCTAGTTACCCACAGTTTACCCTGGATACCAGCCTGCAGACATCATGGAAACAATATTTAAATCGTTTCCACGATGTCGCAGGTAAAATGATTGCTGGTGAGTCTGCCTGTGTGACAGCTGTCAATGTCGCCAGCGATCAGATCGCTGGCAACATTGACATGTGTGACGGGGCCTTAAGAGTTGTTTGCAAATTACCTCAGCTAATCAGTACAACATCGCCCCTACCACTCATTGCAGCTTTCTGACAGTGCATGGTGGACAAGGGAAGCTGCCAGTAAGTGGTATGTATAGGGTTATACACAGCTCAGATAAAAACTGGGTTTCTATTATAATTGCACCAAGCAGTCCATTAAGTGACATATGGCTCAAATCAGGGTCTCTGCTCCTACATCATGCAGCACTAAGATTACAAAGCAAAACCTACACACAGATTTTCTTTAAGGCTGTCAAATGATGCTTTCAGAAATCCTAATTTAGTTAATTACAAACTTTTAGAGGACTCTTTACTTTGTTTTTGACAGCCTTAAAGACAAAGTAAAGAATCCTATAAATGTTTGAAATTTACTAAATTAGGATTCCTGAAAGCATCATTTTTATTCGAAAGTCAACATGGCAGGTCTTCTTGATGGATGAACTGTTAATCAGAAGTAAACATATCACCATTGTTACTGTAATGTAATCTATTATATAAAACCCGAAGGCCACTTCCGCCCAAAATCCGCTTCCGCTTCCGTGATGGCCTCCCTCCTGTGTCAAACACCGGAACCGGAAGCACCAGACCCACAGAGCCCCGTCTGCGCCCACCCACATCCGGCCCACAGCCCTGCAGCTCACCGCCCACTCTCCATCAGGGACCGCCATGCCGCCACTGGGTCCGCACACAGCCTGGTGTGCGCCCACCAACATGAGGGAACCGGCCCGGACCGGCCCACACTCCGGTGTGCGGCCTCCGCCGGCAACGCTCCCCCGCCACCTCGGGGGGCCACACAACCTCTGGGGGTACCCGTGCTCCGCGCCTGGAGAGGAGAGAGGGCGGGACTGACTGTCCTGCAGCTCTGCCCGCCCCTCCTCTCCTCCTACACCCGACGCGCGCCCACCGGTAAGTCTCCCCTCCTGCCTCCGCCTCCGCTCCAGCCTGTGCCCGCCGCCTCCGCTGCAGCCTGTGCTCCCTCCAGCCTGTCTCTCCTCCAGCCTGTGTCCTCTGCCCCCCTCCGGCCTGTGTCCTCTGCCCCCCTCCGGCCTGTGTCCTGTGCCCCCCTCCGGCCTGTGTCCTGTGCCCCCCTCCGGCCTGTGTCCTGTGCCCCCCTCCGGCCTGTGTCCTGTGCCCCCCTCCGGCCTGTGTCCTGTCACCCCCTCCGGCCTGTGTCCTGTCACCCCCTCCGGCCTCTGTCCTGTGACCCCCTCCGGCCTGTGTCCTGTGACCCCCTCCGGCCTGTGTCCTGTGACCCCCTCCGGCCTGTGTCCTGTGACCCCCTCCGGCCTGTGTCCTGTGACCCCCTCCGGCCTGTGTCCTGTGACCCCCTCCGGCCTGTGTCCTGTCACCCCCTCCGGCCTCTGTCCTGTCACCCCCTCCGGCCTCTGTCCTGTCACCCCCTCCGGCCTGTGTCCTGTGACCCCCTCCGGCCTGTGTCCTGTGACCCCCTCCGGCCTGTGTCCTGTGACCCCCTCCGGCCTGTGTCCTGTGACCCCCTCCGGCCTGTGTCCTGTGACCCCCTCCGGCCTGTGTCCTGTGACCCCCTCCGGCCTGTGTCCTGTGACCCCCTCCGGCCTGTGTCCTGTGACCCCCTCCGGCCTGTGTCCTGTGACCCCCTCCGGCCTGTGTCCTGTGACCCCCTCCGGCCTGTGTCCTGTGACCCCCTCCGGCCTGTGTCCTGTGACCCCCCGCTTCCTGGACCCCCGGCCTGTGTCCTGTGACCCCCTCCGGCCTGTCTCCTGTGACCCCCTCCGGCCTGTCTCCTGTGACCCCCTCCGGCCTGTCTCCTGTGACCCCCTCCGGCCTGTTCCTGTGACCCCCTCCGGCCTGTGTCCTGTGACCCCCTCCGGCCTGTGTCCTGTGACCCCCTCCGGCCTGTGTCCTGTGACCCCCTCCGGCCTGTGTCCTGTGACCCCCTCCGGCCTGTGTCCTGTGACCCCCTCCGGCCTGTGTCCTGTGACCCCCTCCGGCCTGTGTCCTGTGACCCCCTCCGGCCTGTGTCCTGTGACCCCCTCCGGCCTGTGTCCTGTGACCCCCTCCGGCCTGTGTCCTGTGACCCCCTCCGGCCTGTGTCCTGTGACCCCCTCCGGCCTGTGTCCTGTGACCCCCTCCGGCCTGTGTCCTGTGACCCCCTCCGGCCTGTGTCCTGTGACCCCCTCCGGCCTGTGTCCTGTGACCCCCTCCGGCCTGTGTCCTGTGACCCCCTCCGGCCTGTGTCCTGTGACCCCCTCCGGCCTGTGTCCTGTGACCCCCTCCGGCCTGTGTCCTGTGACCCCCTCCGGCCTGTGTCCTCTGCCCCCCTCCGGCCTGTCCTCTGTGTCCTCTGCCCCCTGTCCTCTGTGTCCTCTGCCCCCTGTCCTCTGTGTCCTCTGCCCCCTGTCCTCTGTGTCCTCTGCCCCCTGTCCTCTGTGTCCTCTGCCCCCTGTCCTCTGTGTCCTCTGCCCCCTGTCCTCTGCGTCCTCTGCCCCTGTCCTCTGCGTCCTCTGCCCCTGTCCTCTGCGTCCTCTGCCCCCTGTCCTCTGCGTCCTCTGCCCCCTGTCCTCTGCGTCCTCTGCCCCCTCTCCTCTGCGTCCGCTGCCCCCTCTCCTCTGCGTCCTCTGCCCCCTCTGTGTCCTCTGCCCCCTGTCCTCTGCCCCCTGTCCTCTGCCCCCTGTCCTCTGCCCCCTGTCCTCTGCCCCCTGTCCTCTGCCCCTCTGTGTCCTCTGCGTCCTCTGCCCCCTCTGTGTCCTCTGCCCCCTGTCCTCTGCCCCCTCTGTGTCCTCTGCCCCCTGTCCTCTGCCCCCTCTGTGTCCTCTGCCCCCTGTCCTCTGCCCCCTGTCATCTGCCCCCTGTCCTCTGCCCCCTGTCCTCTGCCCCCTGTCCTCTGCCCCCTGTCCTCTGCGTCCTCTGTGTCCTCTGCGTCCTCTGCCCCCTCTGTGTCCTCTGCGTCCTCTGCCCCCTCTGTGTCCTCTGCGTCCTCTGCCCCCTCTGTGTCCTCTGCGTCCTCTGCCCCCTCTGTGTCCTCTGCGTCCTCTGCCCCCTCTGTGTCCTCTGCCCCCTCTGTGTCCTCTGCCCCCTGTCCTCTGCCCCCTGTCCTCTGCCCCCTGTCCTCTGCCCCTGTCCTCTGCCCCCTCTGTGTCCTCTGCGTCCTCTGCCCCCTCTGCGTCCTCTGCCCCCTCTGTGTCCTCTGCCCCCTGTCCTCTGCCCCCTGTCATCTGCCCCCTGTCATCTGCCCCCTGTCCTCTGCCCCCTGTCCTCTGCCCCCTGTCCTCTGCCCCCTGTCCCCTGCCCCCTCTGTGTCCTCTGCGTCCTCTGTGTCCTCTGCGTCCTCTGCCCCCTCTGTGTCCTCTGCGTCCTCTGCCCCCTCTGTGTCCTCTGCGTCCTCTGCCCCCTCTGTGTCCTCTGCGTCCTCTGCCCCCTCTGTGTCCTCTGCGTCCTCTGCCCCCTCTGTGTCCTCTGCGTCCTCTGCCCCCTGTCCTCTGCCCCCTGTCCTCTGCCCCCTGTCCTCTGCGTCCTCTGCCCCCTCTGTGTCCTCTCCCTCCTCTGCCCCCTCTGCGTCCTCTGCCCCCTCTGTGTCCTCTGCGTCCTCTGCCCCCTCTGTGTCCTCTGCCCCCTCTCCTCTGCCCCCTCTCATCTGCCCCCTCTCATCTGCCCCCTCTGCGTCCTCTGCCCCCCTGCGTCCTCTGCCCCCTCTGCGTCCTCTGCCCCCTCTGCCCCGTCCTGCGTCCTCTGCCCCCTCTGCGTCCTCTGCCCCCTCTGCGTCCTCTGCCCCCTCTGCGTCCTCTGCCCCCTCTGCGTCCTCTGCCCCCTCTGCGTCCTCTGCCCCCTCTGCGTCCTCTGCCCCCTCTGCGTCCTCTGCCCCCTCTGCGTCCTCTGCCCCCTGTCCTCTGCCCCCTCTGCGTCCTCTGCCCCCTCTGCGTCCTCTGCCCCCTCTGCGTCCTCTGCCCCCTCTGCGTCCTCTGCCCCCTCTGCGTCCTCTGCCCCCTCTGCGTCCTCTGCCCCCTCTGCGTCCTCTGCCCCCTCTGCGTCCTCTGCCCCCTCTGCGTCCTCTGCCCCCTCTGCCCCCTCTGCGTCCTCTGCCCCCTCTGCATCCTCTGCCCCCTCTGCGTCCTCTGCCCCCTCGTCCCTGCGTCCTCTGCCCCCTGTCCTCTGCGTCCTCTGCCCCCTGTCCTCTGCGTCCTCTGCCCCCTGTCCTCTGCGTCCTCTGCCCCCTGTCCTCTGCGTCCTCTGCCCCCTGTCCTCTGCGTCCTCTGCCCCCTGTCCCTCTGCGTCCTCTGCCCCCTGTCCTCTGCGTCCTCTGCCCCCTGTCCTCTGCGTCCTCTGCCCCCTGTCCTCTGCGTCCTCTGCCCCCTGTCCTCTGCGTCCTCTGCGTCCTCTGCGTCCTCTGCGTCCTCTGCCCCCTCTGCGTCCTCTGCCCCCTCTGCGTCCTCTGCCCCCTCTGCGTCCTCTGCCCCCTCTGCCCCTCTGCGTCCTCTGCGTCCTCTGCCCCTCTGCGTCCTCTGCCCCCTCTGCGTCCTCTGCCCCCTCTGCGTCCTCTGCCCCCTCTGCGTCCTCTGCCCCCTCTGCGTCCTCTGCCCCCTCTGCGTCCTCTGCCCCCTCTGCGTCCTCTGCCCCCTCTGTCTGCCGTCCTCTGCCCCCTCTGCCCCCTCTGCGTCCTCTGCCCCCTCTGCATCCTCTGCCCCCTCTGCGTCCTCTGCCCCCTGTCCTCTGCGTCCTCTGCCCCCTGTCCTCTGCGTCCTCTGCCCCTGTCCTCTGCGTCCTCTGCCCCTGTCCTCTGCGTCCTCTGCCCCCTGTCCTCTGCGTCCTCTGCCCCCTGTCCTCTGCGTCCTCTGCCCCCTGTCCTCTGCGTCCTCTGCCCCCTGTCCTCTGCGTCCTCTGCCCCCTGTCCTCTGCGTCCTCTGCCCCCTGTCCTCTGCGTCCTCTGCCCCCTGTCCTCTGCGTCCTCTGCGTCCTCTGCGTCCTCTGCGTCCTCTGCCCCCTCTGCGTCCTCTGCCCCCTCTGCGTCCTCTGCCCCCTCTGCGTCCTCTGCCCCCTCTGCGTCCTCTGCCCCCTCTGCGTCCTCTGCGTCCTCTGCCCCCTCTGCGTCCTCTGCCCCCTCTGCGTCCTCTGCCCCCTCTGCGTCCTCTGCCCCCTCTGCGTCCTCTGCCCCCTCTGCGTCCTCTGCCCCCTCTGCGTCCTCTGCCCCCTCTGCGTCCTCTGCCCCCTCTGCGTCCTCTGCGTCCTCTGCCCCCTGTCCTCTGCGTCCTCTGCCCCCTGTCCTCTGCGTCCTCTGCCCCCTGTCCTCTGCCCAGCCGCCTCTGCCCCCTGTCCTCTGCCCAGCCGCCTCTGCCCCCTGTCCTCTGCGCTGACCACTCTGCCCACGTCGCTGCGCTGACCAATCTCACCGCACTCACTGCTAACCACTGAGCCACCGCACTCACTGCTAACCACTGAGCCACCGCACTCACTGCTAACCACTGAGCCACCGCACTCACTGCTAACCACTGAGCCACCGCACTCACTGCTAACCACTGAGCCACCGTATACTCTGCTACCCACTGAGCCACCGCACTCACTGCTAACCACTGAGCCACCGCACTCACTGCTAACCACTGAGCCACCGTATACTCTGCTACCCACTGAGCCGCCTGTATACACACAATTCATTTCACCGCACTCCCGTAACTATTAGTAAATAAACTATATATGGATTCTAGACTACCCGATTCTTTAGAATCGGGCCGCCATCTAGTTATTCATATTTATTTGCTCAGGAAAGAAGAGTACTAGTGCATTTCATACACTGTGTGCCGAATTATTAGGCAAGTTGTATTGTAGAGGATTATTTTTATTATTGATCAACAACTATGTTCTCAATCAACCCAAAAGACTTAATAATAATATTAATAATTAATAATAATTTTATTTATATAGCGCCAACATATTACGCAGCACTTTACAATTCGGAGGGGACATGTATAGACAATATGAGACAATACAGGGGAACAAAAATTCAAAAACCATGATGAGTGAGGATCCTGCTCGCAAAAGCTTACAATCTAGATATAAATATCTAAGCTTAATATTTTTGGAAGTTGGAGTGTTTTTTTTTTAGATTTGGCTATCTTAGGAGGAGATCTGTTTGTGCAGGTAACTATTACTGTGCAGAATTATTAGGCAACTTAATAAAAAACAAATATATTCCCATCTCACTTGTTTATTTTCACCAGGTAAACTAATATAACTGCACAAAATTTAGAAATAAACATTTCTGACATGCAAAAACAAAACCCCAAAAAACTAGTGCCCAATATAGCCACCTTTCTTTATGATGACACTCAACAACCTTCCATCCATAGATTCTGTCAGTTGCTTGATCTGTTTATGATCAACATTGTGTGCAGCAGCCACCACAGCCTCCCAGACACTGTTCCAAGAGGTGTACTGTTTTTTCTCCCTGTAGATCTCACATTTTAGGAGGGACCACAGGTTCTCTATGGGGTTCAGATCAGGTGAACAAGGGGGCCATGTCATTATTTTTTCTTCTTTCAGACCTTTACTAGCCAGCCACGCTGTGGAGTAGTTGGATGCATGTGATGGAGCATTGTCCTGCATGAAAATCATGTTTTTCTTGTATGATACTGACTTCTTCCTGTACCACTGCTTGAAGAAGTTGTCTTCCAGAAACTGGCAGTAGGTCTGGGAGTTGAACTTCACTTCATCCTCAACCCAAAAAGGTCCCACAAGTTCATCTTTGATGATCCCAGCCCATACCAGTACCCCACCTCCACCTTGCTGGCGTCTGAGTCGGAGTGGAGCTCTCTGCCCTTTACTGATCCTGCCTCTGGACCATCCATCTGGACTATCAAGAGTCATTCTCATTTCATCAGTCCATAAAACCTTTGAAAAATCAGTCTTAAGATATTTCTTGGCCCAGTCTTGACGTTTTAACTTATGTTTCTTGTTCAAAGGTGGTCGTTTTCAGCCTTCCTTACCTTGGCCATGTCCCTGAGTATGGCACACCTTGTGCTTTTTGATACTCCAGTAACGTTGCAGCTCTGAAATATTGCAAAACTGGTGGCAAATGGCATCTTAGCAGCTTCACGCTTAATTTTCCTCAATTCATGGGCAGTTATTTTACGCCTTTTTTTGCCCAACACACTTTTTGCAACCCTGCTGGCTATTTGCCATGAAATGCTTGATTGTTCGGTGATCACGCTTTAACAGTTTGGCAAATTCAAGACTGCTGCATCCCTCTGCAAGACATCTCACAATTTTGGACTTTTCAGAGCCCGTCAAATCTCTCTTCTGACCCATTTTTCCAAAGAAAAGGAAGTTGCCTAATAATTAAGCACACCTTATATAGGATGTTGATGTCATTACACCACACCCTCCTCATTGCAGAGCTGCACATCACCTGATTTGCTTAATTGGTAGTTGGTTCTCAAGCCTATACAGCTTGGAGTAGGACAACGTATAGAAATGATCATGTGATCAAAGTACTCATTTACATAATAATTCTGCACACAGTGTATAATATTTTATGAGTTTCCCATAAATTTGATGGCTATTTTTTTTAAATATTTTTAGTATTTTAGTTACCTAATTTTGTTTTACAAAGAACATAAGTGAATGTACACCTTTTATTTTATTGCTCACTATTGTATATCATCCATTCGATTTTCTAAGTTTTAACATCGGATTAATGATTGTGCATTTCTCCTCTCCAGTATTTACAGATCTGTGGATCTACCACTAGAGCATGGGTCTCCAACATTTCTGTCTTTGAAAGCCATATTCAGCTCTAAGAGAGGGTTGTGAGCTACATCCAGCTCTGAGAGAGGGTCGAGAGCCACATTGAGCACTGAGAGAGGGTCACGAGTTCCATCCCGCTCTAAGAGAGGGCCTCAAGCCACATCCAACTCTGAAAAAGGGTTGCAAGTCATATTCAGGTCTGCGAGAGGGTCATGAGCCACATCCAGGTTTGAGAGAGGGTCGCAAGCTATGTCAAGCTCTTAGAGAGGGTTGCAAGCCACATTGAGCTCTGAGAGAGGGTCACGAGCCACATCCTGCTCTGAGAGAGGATCATGAGCCACATCCTGCTCTGAGAGATGGTCATGAGTCCTATCCATCTCTCAGAGATGGTCACAAGCCACATCCAGCTCTCTCATCCTCACTGTAGTGACACCCAGAGCCCCCATTACCAGTATAATGACAGCCAAAGCTTTTCCACAGAACTCACACCAAGGAAGTATACCAAGATCCAGAGGTTTCTACCATACCCCCTGTCAGATCTTCTCTTCTATGTGGGGCTACTTACAAAAGTCACCACCTAAAGACCTGCTCTTCATAGCTGTTAGCTAGACCTGGTCCTTGTGCACAAAGCTAGAAGACAGCCACAACCACATATCATGGCCTCGTGATTCCCGAGCCACAGGTTGGGGACCACGGCACTAGAGGGAAGACACACACAGCCCTCATTAGGTATTCTTTTTTGCATCACATATACCATAAAATAACACCCCTTTCTCCTCCCTGTTTTGTGATGAGACATTTTAACCAAAAGCTTTTTTTAATTTTGCATATGTTAAATAGCTAAAAATATCCAAACAACCTACTAACTCATTGCAATTCAGCATATTTTACAGAATGGAGCAAACAATATATTATCTAAACCTGGCTAGCACTGGCATTCCATAATTATTGGTGAGGAAATTAAATAGGATATCGCTAGATATGTACTGAGAATTAATCGTGGTTTCTGTTGTAATTATATTTTCAGGAGGAATTAATCATGGTTCAGTTCATTCCATAGGATTGCTATCTCCAGTTTCCATTTCCATGTCACATTAGAAATATTCCTCAGGAATTATGTTGCACCCCAGGGGTAGATGGGTAAACTGCTCGGCTGTAATTACTTGTGCAATGATTTACTAGGTTAAAGAAAAAAGCTAGAATAGCTAAATAAATTGTCTGCTATTTACCAAGAATATTAGCAGCATATGTATTATCAGTTGTTACTTGTACTGTACATGTGTAGGAAACAAATATCAGAAATGCAAAATTAAAGCTCAAGAAGATCATGAAGGTGTTAGACTATGCTTACATTTTATAGTAGAAACTATGATGCACGAATACCAACTGTGCCTGGTACACTCTATTGATATGCAAATAGAGTCTGTGGAGCCTTGGTTAGGAGTCACAAACACAGGACTAGCCAGATATCCCTCTAGGGAAGGACCCAGCCAAGGGGTGGCTCCTTGCGGAGAACACCATAACCACCATATTAAGTGGCCTTTTAGTCAATGTCCAGCTCTTTTACAAGCATTGAGATATGACGAGGGAATACCAAGGCCAGGTATCCATCCACCGACAGCTGTTTCGGGGTGCTGCCCCTCATCAGTGTGGAGTAGGATTCCCAATGCGCCTAGAAATTTACTGTGTTGAGCACTTTAGCCAGCTGCCTGCAGTGTTTTCTTGGACTGGTCTCCCTGAGATCAGTGAATGCTTTGTGATGGTACACTCTATTGACATACAGTTGGGTTTTTCAGTTTCTGTTGGTTTGACAGCAAGGAAATGCCATACGATGCTGAAGACTATTTAATGTCAAATGTGAATTAACTATTATGTGAATCTTGGATGGCAATGTGAGACTTCAACTTGGCCCCTATTCATTTAGGTTTATAAATACCCTTATAAAATAAAAATTCGGTTGCGCCACACTGTTTGCTAAAGGCAGAATCTCCGTTATATTAATTCCTCACTCACCTTGTCTGGTTGTGCCGTCTCTGCACAACCAGATAGTAGGCTCAGTGGTGAGGAAGGGATCCGATACCTTTGCTCGCCGGTTCCTGGTTCCAGAATGAGCGCCCAGCTCCAGCTCACTTCTCCGGTCCCGTGATCAATCACGTGTCTATTGTGTCAGCCAGGTCCTTGTGTACAAAGCTGCTCTCTTCCACCACACTCCTCATAGGGAGGATAAGGTAAGGAACAATGCAGAAAAGGTGGTATTTAGATTATGAGCGCTATACAAGGACACTGCACTGATTAGTATTACCTTTAGGTCTTTATTGAATATTGACAAATGTGAGTCCTCGCCACAACATGTTTCAACGCTAATGCGTCTTCCTCCACTTGAGGATAGCGCTCATAATCTAAATACCACCATTTCTGCATTGTTCCTATAAATACCCTTAGGTATTTAATAGTTTTTTTCCTATTCATCTAGCAACTTTTTCCAGAACTTTGGAGTAAAGGTGTGTGCACATGATCCGAAGGCATTGCGTGTTGGACACATTGCCTCTAGACCTGCGAGAACCCATGGTTGAATGCAGGGAGACTGCAGCCGCCCTGTGCCCATGATCTCCGGTTGGCTGCATTCACCGGATGGTGACCGCTTTCGACTCTGCAGCCTGAAATTAACAGGCTGCGGAGATGCAGAAGTCCAGCAACCCGCACTGCAGCTGAGGTTGGAAGAAGCATAGTGGGCATGCAATTTCTTGAAATCCCATCCACTATGCTTGTACTGTACATTGCATCGTTTTGGACGCAGCGGCAATACCCTGTGTCCAATTTCTGCAATTCGTGATTGTGTGCACGCAGCCTAAAACTGTTTAAAATATTGCAATTTTTTGCTCTACTTGTAGTTGTGGTAGACATGTAAGACTTTCACCTTTTTTTTTATTTACCTAAGCCCCTTTAATATTTTGAATAGTGTGCGGAGCTTGAGCAAAATAGAGTTTGGTTTAGTTCAACCGAAAAATTAATCATGATTTACACCATAAAAGTTAAGTAAATTACACCAGTAACGTACGCCAGCCCTTCCAGGTATAAATTTCTCGTGATGGTGCTTAGCTGCCATTTCAAGAATTTGCCGTATCTTATACCAACACTTGTTTCATTAGGACTGACATGCAAAACAACATTATGAATCAAATTAAAGAATGTATGGTTCACTCAATAGATATTTAGTTGCAATTCACTAATAGTACTTTTAGTGAAAGTTCATAGGAGACCCTCCATCTTTTGCTTAATTTGGCAGTATTTTGACTTAAGGGGCTCCTTAGAGAGACCATTAATTTACAAGCAATGTTATTGCTACTGATGCAAGTTATTACACAAATATTCATATCACAGGTCCATCAAGAGAACATAGTTTAATTACTTTTCTATAGAGATGGGAGAACCCAAATGCAAAAGTCCCCATTTCTGTTCATGTTTTGCTGAATAAAGCTTGTTGAAAGGTTGCAGTGCAGTCAATAAACAAGCTTTTCAGTTGTGGGCACTACCAGTCACATCACAGCCATGTCAAGTACTAGTATGGCTGGCTGCATCATGTCCTCGGGTCTATATAGGACTTAGTGGTGTGATAAAGTAACTCCTGGTTACTACCTGGCATGGAATTTTTCATGCTCATGACAGATTCTGTGCCTGCTGCTGACTGCGAGTGAGCCTTGTGATCAGATTGAGGTTCAATGAGTGTCAAAGGACTTTACATCATAGGATTATGTCCCAACCTTGAAAATCTTTAAAATGTAATAAATTGGTGAACGAACGACTTTTCGTAAGTCTTTATTCAAATAAACTATTTTTTCCAGTGTCTGTGTTTTTGTAACTGTACCCTTACCAGGTTTGATAAATTCTTCTCTATTGTTAACCCTTGGGCCTAATGCCAGCTGTTAATCCACAGCTGGCATCAACAACAAAAGTATTAACCCAATTGCCACTACATTGGTTCAACTAATGTGATGCACCACCACTTCTGGGGTGGCTTCAGGCTGGTAAATTGTAGTCTAGGAAGGGCTCCATAACCATTTATTATTCCAGCCTGATAATATCAGTCCGCATCTGCCTCCTTTACATTTGCTGGCTATAAAACATTGGGGGGAATCCACGTTGTTTTTTTCAAATAATTTAAATGAATATTTTAAAAAAATGGTGTGGGATCCTCTCTATTTTTGATAACCAGTCGAAGTAAAGCAGACAGCTGAGGGCCGCAGACCTCAGCTATCTGCTTTACCTTGACTGGCTATCAAAAATAGTGAAACCCTATATCATTGTTTTACTTACTCCATATCCACATTTGTTTTCAGGGCAATTGTCCTGGGCTTAACCCCATTTTGCTTCTTTTTGTAACCCCCTCATTTTTACTATGACTATTTTACTATACCAAAATTCAGATTCCCATTGACTTGTATTGGGTCCGTAGTCAAATTCAGGTCAAGTTTGGCTACCAAACCGAGCTTTTAACTAAATTCTCTCCATACATGGTAAACCCGAACATTCATGGGTCGGCTCATTCCTACTTTTCTTAACTCATACATGTTTTCTTTTCATATCTTTTCAAGAACTTTTCTAAATACAATGATACTGAATATGGGCTGTGTAAAGTAAAATAGCATGGACATATGTAAGATACTGTCCACCAATGTATTAAATTTCATTTAAAGAGAATTTGTTGCCAGGTTTTTGCAATCTCATCCGAGATCAGCATAATGTAGAGACAGAGATCCTGATTCTAGCGATGTGTCACTTACTGGTCTGCTCAGTGTAGTTTTGGTAAACTCCATGCTTAATCATTTGAAGATTATCATTAGACGACTACTTGTCCAGCATATTCATGAGCTGCTAAATCTACAGCAGAGAAAACAGTAATTGTATCAAAATGACACCAAGCAGCTCAGTGAGTGATACATCCCTGGAATCAGGGTTTCTGTCTCTACGTTATGCTGCTGTCAGATGGGATGGCAAAAACCTGGTGACAGATTCCCCTTAATAACAGCAACTAAATGCATTTTGGACAAAAATGGATATAATATAAGTAGAAATGATGTACTTTCATTCAATTAATAATATAATTATGGTCTAGTTGACCATAAAAAGAAAGATACGATTTGAGGGGTTGACAGAATTATACATACAGTTGATTTTTCAAAGATGTTAATTGCTTTGATTATTCTTTTAAATATTTTCAAAGATAGTATGTGAGCATTGTAAAAATATTAAGTATGTATTATTAGTTATTTAAAGGGAATCTCAAATTTTATAATCAATGTTTTGTGTCTATTATAACATGAAATAAAAAGAGGACAAATCCTGCAGGTTGCCCCCTCTGAGACTTACATTCCGATGTTTCATAGAATACATCTTGGTACCTACTGCATTCCATTATGTCCTGTCTGTCTTATTCCTTATATGCTTTCAAGGTAGTTCAGAGGTAGTCTATAAAGTTACATATCTTATTATTATTGAAAAAAAATTGATTGGGCATTAACTCTAATTGCTAAATTCAAGCTCTAAAATTAAATTGGGCTTCAGGGCTTCCTCTTGGACAAACCCTCCAATATTCTAAAAAAAAAACACAAATATGTGCCTAAAAACATATTGTGTTTTGAATATAATACATGTTAAAACACTGTGGACACCTACCTCAATAGTTTTGAAATGTCTAGAGAAAAAGTCAGAAAATATATTTATTGTTACGAAATACTGATATAGAGTGCAACAGGTGTATAGTGTAGCAGTGTATTGCTGTATTCTTCTCATGAGAATTATTTTGAACTGTGTGCATTTGTTGCATACTTGACTCTTTAATTGGGTATACTCATATTATTAAAATTTGCACTTCACTAAGGAAGTGGAGAAACTCCAGGGCCACATTTAAGCAGCTCCTCAAAGTCATAATCGCTTCCAACAAGCTTTTAATATGATTTGGGATTTGTGCCAGATCAGAACCCCAAACTACAAATGCTGTGTTTTGGGGTAACTGCCTCTCATCAGTGTAGTGTGTGGGATATTCTTATCTGGCTATGTAAGTGGGCTAAGACAAGGTCTGGGAACTTGCTATCTACCATAAGGTAGATAGCAAGTTCCCAGACCATATTATTAAAATAATTACTTTAGTTAGAAAACATGAAAAAAGCAAGTCATCAATTGACTTGCTTTTTCTATCTGCTTTCATTCCCCTGCTATGAGAGCTTTTATCTTACATAGCGTATGGATAATTTTCAAGGCGACCAACCACCAGAGTCTGGCAGAGTATATGCAGCAGTCACCTTTTAAGAGAGGAATTATTTCCTATGATCCAAGTCAACTTTTTCCAGCCCATTGATTTCTACAGCAGTTAGGTGTTCTTCCTTTTTCACCCTCCTTGTCAGCTCCTGTCGAACTGCTCTTATCAGTCCTACACAATCACAATTCCCAACTTCAGAATTTGCAGTTTCCAGAGCAGTTCTCTTAATCTTGGTTCTCACTTTCCAGAGCCAAGTTCTGACTTAAATGCACTGTTATGTCTGAATGCAAATATAGTGATAAAATCATAGACTTCAGAACAAAGACAGGAGCAGTAAGAAACTGACCAGAACTGTTAGGGTACAATCACATTTAGCTATGCACCAGCGATCCCGACAATGATCCGATCTGGTAGGGATCGCTGGTGCATCAAAACGTGATTGCTGGTGAAATGTCAAACAGTCGGATCTCACCAGCGATGAAGCAATGATATAGCGGTCGTTGGGACCCTGTCACTCTCCGGCATAGTATTGAGATCATTGGTCGTTGTCCCTGTCAAACACAGTGATGCATGCTGCCCAGCAGGAGCGTGACGACCAAAAAATGGTCCAGAACGGTTTGTAACTATCAGTGATCTCACAGCGGGGGCCTGATCGCTGCTACATACCAGACGTAGCAAGTTCGCTGTTGAGGTCGTTGTTGTGTCACAAAACTTGTGACTCAGCAGCGATCTAGCAATCTTGCTTAGCGTGACAGGGGCTTAACTCATGAAAAATTGACAACCCTCAACAAACTAGGAAGTAAGTAGACTATAGAGCTGTGAACTGCTAAGGAGACAATTAAACAATGACCCTTTAAATGTATCTTGCATCAATGTTGACAAAACTAATACATTAATTTTTTCTGTTTTTAATTTTTATTGCATTTTAGCCATGGAATAAAACAATTAATAATATCATTACATTTTACAAAAGTAATCCAAAATGATTGCACTGAAAGGAGTTGCCTTATTTATTGAATAGTTACAATTGTAAAGTGCTTGTAAAACAGTTTTTAATTATTTTTGTACTGCTTAATGCCAAGCTTACCTGCAACCTCAGAGGTGGCGATAAATCCAACACAAGGAGTGCGTACTTTCAAGCTCTTTGCTCTACAGCTTGTGAGTGATGTTCTGAAGTTGGCCAGATCTTTGGATCCAGCTAGCCTGTGTGTCATTTAGCTCATCTTTAATGGCAAAGTCAAGGCTTTCTCAGTTAGCGCCGTCAGAGTGTGTAGAGTTTGGTCTAGTTTCTTAGTCATTGACCAGACTGTCAATCTCCTTGGGGGCAATGGTCCCAGCAAGCTGGAAGCAAGGAAACAGAGCAGAAGATGGAAGCATGTGACAACCCATTTAAAAAATGATACCGTTTTCCCATCCCTGTCATACAGATATTTGTGATTTTGAGTGTTAGTATTTAAGAACTGTGTCACAGACTTTATATTGTAGATATTCCCTCCAGAGTAACGTATAAATAGATTAGGAGAGGTTCATACCATCCGAATTCCCTAAAGTATTACGAGGAAGAGAAAATGTATTTCTATTTGTGTTTCTTAATCAACTTTAATATTCCCTTATCCATTGACATTTTTGTTTCATGCCTTGTGTGCCGTCAGTAAGTGACAGGACGTGGATCCGCTGTAGTTTGATCTTGAATCTCAAGGTTTCTGCTGAAGCAGCGATTCTTGAAGTTTTAGGTGGAGTTTGTATTATCAGCCTGTGAAGCAATTTTCATCTGCAGTCATGACATTTGTGCTAAGTAAGCTATCTGGAAAAGTTTCGGTTCCCTTCATATTCAGAGATCATGCATTCATATTTTTAAACAGAAGGTCATGTAAAACAGTAAAAATGCTAATCATTACTTGTTGGAGTGGGATTTACATTGCAGACAGTATACAGTAAACTAGAAGGGAAGATGAAGGTTTGTGGAAAGGTTTGTTGATGCATAAAGGTCCATGAGACTGGGGAAGTCCTGCTGATATTGCACACACCTTGAAAGGACTAACTTGAATTAAAACCTGTTGTTTTAGTGGTTGTCCAGTTTTTTTAAAAAAAACTAAATATATATATATATGTATATATATTTATGTGTATATACTTTATTAACATATATATAGATGATCCAGCTCACCCTTTTTCTCCTGGAGATGCAGGGTAGATGCACCTTCCTGTGTGGCCAGCTTGCACGGAAAAGAAATGAGGACTGGAGGAAGTCCTTGATATCCAGAAGAGCAAAAATTATGTCCATGATGAAGACACATATATGTGTCGAAACGTGCAGTCTTTAAAAGGGGACATCCTATGGGCCTACCTTCACTGGTGTTGGAGATACGGTACTCCAAACGTATTTTGTTAAGCAGAAAAAAATATTGCTGGATTTCTGCTTACATATACTGTATACACAGTATATATATATATATATATATATATATATATATATATATATATATATGTTATTAGTTAGATAAATGTAATATATGTATTAGGCCATGTCCACACACCTGCGCTGTCAGTATTTAGCGTAGGTAGGTATGGTTGGTGATATCAACTCCCTGTTTGTGGTACAGTAGTATATGGGAGGGAGAAAACGTTTCCAGATAGGTGGTGACCATGGTGGCC
Source organism: Allobates femoralis (assembly GCA_033576535.1). NCBI lineage: Eukaryota > Metazoa > Chordata > Amphibia > Anura > Aromobatidae > Allobates > Allobates femoralis. The sequence continues at coordinate 68,220,237 of JARQOC010000002.1, read as the reverse complement.
ATTTTGAAGTTGGCCATTTTGGATCCAACTTTATTTTTTTCAATGGGATGAGGGTCATGTGATACATCAAACTCATTGAGAATTTCATAAGAAAAACAATGGTGAGCTTGGTTTTAACGTAACCTTTCCTTTCATGAGTTATTTACAAGTTTATGACCAGTTATAAAATGTGTTGAAAGTGCTGCCTATTGTGTTGATTTGTCAATGCAACCCTCTTCTCCCACTCTTGAGACACTGACAGCAACACCACAGAAGAAATGCTAGCACTGGCTTCCAGTACCTGATGTTTCAGATGTTGCACATCTCGTATCTTCACAGAAGAGACATTTGCCTTCAGATGAGTGATGAGGCAAACCTTTTTGTGAATGGTGAAGTTAAAAACAAAACCACCGCAATTGGTCTGACACTAACCCATAGTGGATAGATCCCTCCAAGACTGCTGGAACACAAAAATTGATTGTATGGTGTGGTACATGGGATACAAAGATAGTGGGGACATTCTTCATCAATGGAAACCTCAATGCCACTGGATATCTGAAATTGCTACATGATTCAGATATCTAGTGGCATTGAGGTTTCCAATGATGAAGGCAATTGTCTATACTGTGAAGAAGCAAGATGTGCAGCATCTGATACAACGGATACTGGAAGCCTGTGCTAGTATTTCTTCTGTAGTTTTGCTATCAGCATGGCAAGAGTGGGAGAATTGACATTGACAATCCAACACAATGGGCAGCACTTTCAACACATTTTATAAGTAGTAATAAACTTGTGAATAACTCATGAAAGAATAAAGTTAGGTTAAAACCAAGCACACTTGTTTTTCTTATGAAATAGGTTTGATGTGTCACATGACCCCATTGAAAAAAGTAAAGTTTGAACCAAAATGGCCAACTTCAAAATGGCCACCATGGTCACCACCCATCTGGAAAAGTTTTTCCCCTCCCATATATTAATGTGCCACAAACAAGAAGTTGATATCACCAACCTTTCCCATTTTCTTTAGGTGCATCCATATAAATGGGCCACCCTGTATATATATATATATATATATATACTCACATACGGTATTATGATTGAAAAGTTTGACTTTATAGAGTTGAATACCGCGGTTGCTACTAGAGAGATGTTGGAAAGAGTGTCTATCTCTGGAGAATTTGTCCTGTTTTACATTTCATTTATATGGTTTTGAGATGAATGGATATTGTATAACGCTCAATTTTCCCTGTGATGGTGCGCCATGAAGATTGAGTTCTTTAATGCCTTGTATCTCCACAGATAACAGCTGATTACTGAGTATCTCAGCAGGAGAATTTTGTTTTGTTAGCAGCTACTCTCAAGAAACTATCCTATCAAGTAGAAATAATTCAAAGCAGGGACCCGTTGATACTAGTTTACTCTATTAATGTACTTTATAAGACTGATTAAGATTTTGTACACATGTAGAGTGAATGTGTAGTAGTACAGATCCAGATGAATTCTTACCCCTTTCGCATGTTATTCCATAGCATTGCAGACATTTGTCATGAATAGAGATGTGTGGAAGAGGCAAAGCTCAGATTCTCCTGTTTGTGCAAATTTTTCCTGGGAAATTTGATTCACGGAGAAGTTATATATTGCCCTTTATTATGTGCTGGTATCTCTCCAGACCCCATACTATACTAAATTTAATATGAAAAGAAAAAAATAAATAATGTTGCTCACTTTACCACTCATCTCTCTACTCCCTGCCTCCACTTCTCCCAATCTCCTGTCTGGTTCTCACCGTATTTTCTATCCCCACTGTGATCCCTCAAATCCCTTGGTGTTTCATGCTATATTGGGACCTTCAGCTCTAATAACCTATGAAGGTTTTGCACAAATGTTCAAAAGGTCAAAATGTCATAATGGGCTCCATAAGTTTCTGCAGGACAAAGTACCTCGTGGTCCGAGCTGCTGTTTTCGTATGATGGAAAAACCAGAGACACCGGTATGCCTGGATATGGTAGTAGCTAGTTTATTTCCTACGCGTTTCGGAGTCGTATCCCAAACTCCTTCCTCAGGGCTCCATGACCATGGGTTTTGCCCATAGCATTCATGAATAGAACCATCCTGGACTTCATTAGAGCCTAAAGTCATTGTCCTAATATGAGAGGGGTTTTAGTACTCACAGTGGTGATGGTAAGAGCAGGGAGGCCAGAGAGATGGGTGACAAGGTATATTTGTATGCTATATCTTCTCATGTTTTGATGGCCTTGTTTAGCTCTGAGTCCACACAGAAGCAAATTCCCAAAAATCTGCATTTTGGTAAATGCAGATTTTTGTAATATTTGAATTGATTTCCATTCCACTCAAAATATGTGTTTCTCATGGAATATAGAGCTCTTTTTACTTGTTTATTCAGAGAAGTGCAGAGTTCCTTATCCCTCTCTTCGAACCCATGATGCAGGGGATAGCATTCTGGTGTAACAAATTCAGTAGCTAAGTCACACCATTTTTAAATCTCTGAATCAGTTATGATGGAGAAGGGGGCTGACTTAAGTAATGAATGAGCCTGATAGCAAGTCCCATCATCAATTGTTGAGACAAGTAAAAGGGGAAGACTTGTCACCTGTGTCAGAACAGGCATTGAACTGTTGGAATCACAAGGAGGGTTCTAGAATAGGATGATTGTTTAAATATAAAATAAAATGTTTCTGCACTGCAGCGTTTTTATTGCACCTCCATTGTGGTGCTGTAAATGTAACCTCCCTGAGTCTTCTTTTATACCCTCCTTCCAACGGCTTCACCTTTGACCAACAATGTTCCTGCCCCATGGTGCCATCTTGTGCCCATAACTTCTGACTGCAGTCAGAACTCATGTCACAAGTGCTGAATGCATTTCTATGAGACCCAGAATAAGGTCAGAAGATGGCTCTGATAGAAATTTATTGAATTGTGCCCCCCAGAGTTCTCCATGAAACACTGAAGCTGCCATCAGATCACTTTTTGCCGCAGACCAACCGGAGCGACGCTGTAAAAGGATGAAACTGGCCGAAGATAAGTATAAGACTGGGATCAGGGGACTTACATGTAAATCACCACTACAGTAGTGGAATAGGCAGAAGTTTAATCAATCCTTTACTTATTTGAAGATTACTTTTTCCTCTAACGATAGTGTACTTACCTATATGAATATGTAATAAAAAAGTAAATGATTGCATCTACTATATCTTCAAGGTCTCGGATGCGCATTTCCGATGTAGCATCCCTCCTCCGTGTACACACACCGGATTTATTATTTATTAGACAATGATTAACTGCTGTAGCCTCCACACAAACATCCTTATTCGCGCTTCTATTAGCCTGTCAGTGATTCAAGTTATTTTGATATATTCATTTTCTAGTAAATCATCGCTGGTGACTTTTGCCTGACCAAATCCAATCAAATTCTTGGCATATATTCCCCTTTTCCAGAGTCATACATATAGAGTACAAGGTTAAATCAGTTTCTGCAACCTTACACGCTGATTCACAGTGGAGGCAGTAATGTAACTGTAGTCAGGAAAATGGATTTCCTTACATGTATACTTTATTCACAGTGATTGCCACTATCTGATTTAAAGCTAGGGTAACCTCAAAGACATCGGTGCTGCCATCCATCTAGGGAGGGTTTGAGCTTTATCAGTAGGCCAAAATACAGTTCCCCTTGTTTCCTTTTAGACTCCTCATAAATCACAAATCTTTATATTGTCGGAGCAGCCAACTCTGTGTGTCTACATTTCTAGCTTTGTTCCCACTTTCATTTGAAGTCGGTGTGAAAATAATCCATTTAGACTCTAAGCCCCAAATAGACAGTGAGAACTACAGTAGTACAGCAGATAGCTCTAAGATACTAGGGAATGTAATGGTAATTGTAATATTTTGAACTCAATGATTAATCTACAGAAGGCAAAAATATGTAACATTAAAAGTCAAAAAATATCATTTTTCCCATTGGTTTTCTTCTTACCATGGATATACATTTTTGTGAAAACAATTGGTTTATAAAACTACCTTCTGAGTTAATAGAGAATTTAGGACTGTCATGTATTGTAGATAGGACAGACTCATCGGCATTGTTCTCCGGAGAAAGAGACATCCAGTTGTTTATAGATTCGATGACTTGAGATTGGGTTCCACAACAGAATTTTTTTCAGAGATTTTGTTTAATAAGATCTCATTTTTGCCAAGCTATACTAATATGTATTAATTTTCTAATATAACTCTATATTGGATTTAAGAGCCCTGATCAAATAAACTTTCGTGACTTGCGTTATCATTTTGTCAACAAATGCAAACTGCTCAGTACTGTCACCTGTACTCTGCTTACTGTATAGTGTAATGATATGATGGCAGGTCTGTCTGTATGTTGCATTAAACAGACTATCCTATGCTCTTTTCTAATTGTAATATCCCTAAAAATCAGCTGATTGCTGGTGGTCAAGCTTATGAATGTCTAAACAATTTTGAGGTGGTTACTGCCATATTTCTGATTGTGCTGAGTCCTCTAGTAAAAGTAATAGATCATTTATTGAAGTTTATTTCTTCAAATCACAAATCGGCACAACCTCATCTTTTGAATTATATATTGTAATGGGATGTATAGATAACAGAGGTGAGCAGATCTGATTAGATTTAATTCGCCAAGTAGCGCACATTTTGCCAAGAATTTTTACTTGCAGTGAATTTATTCTATGGTAATCAAATGTCTCCTATTATACCCTAGGCTCTCGTGAGACACCAGGTCATGGTATATGTGTGCTCTGAAAAGAAACACACACAAAATCAATACTACTTACAGTTCAACTCTGCCACTTACTATTCCCTGCACAGTCCTTGACACATCTTCTTGCCATCACTGTGCTCAGAATAACCCTGGGTACCTTCATTGTACTGGACTTTTTGCCATTTCTAGGGCCGGAACGTCCCTGCGCATGTGCAGTCATGGCCAGAAGTCTAGATCTGGAATGTACATTGTGCTTCCAATTCACCTTTGCAGAGATGTCCTGCTCTTAGTTGCACACACTAAGCAGGGATTACTGGCTGTGACCAAGTTCAATACATCTCTGCGCAGGTCATAGTCTTTTACAAGGATGGCCAAGGCTTAGTTATGACCAGGATTCCCAGCCAAGCGTAACCATATCAGGTGTTTCAGCACACAGTGGCAGTAAGAAGGGGCGCCACAAACTATACAGGGCAGAGCGTTCAGTGTTTGTGACTTGAGAAGTGAGTGGTTAGATAAGTATGACATTTTGCAAAAAAACATTAATTACAAGTGATTTACAGGAGACATAAATTGAGCTTAAATATTTCAGTTGCTTGCATAGGAATACAATAGGATAAAGCAATTTTCCCATCTTTTGTTTGATGTTTAGTACGTGTGACTTCCCCATATAAGTCTACAAATTTAACGCTTCTTTAAATGTTCGTTTAACGGTTCGTGCAAACATTGTCTTCTTTTAGATGGGTAAACTCCTAAAAAAAGGGCAAAATAAATGCTAAAGAGAATGGAAAAATAAGAAAGACTTACTGTTTATATGTTCAGTCCTTCAAGCTTCTTTGAACGCTTCACATTTTCATAAACATTAAGGCTGGCTTCACACTGCAGTTTTTTCACTGATCAGTGTCCATCAGTGTTTGGGTGCCAAAGCCAGCAGAGGAACCTGGAGAGGAACATGCAGAGAAAAACTATAATTGAAAGATTGACACCTGTTCTGAGTTTTGGAGACACTCCTGGTTTTGGCACACAAACACTGATGGATCCTGATCACATCCTGACACCTCGGCATCAGCAAAACCTCATTTCATTATTAGACATTAGTTAGATAATTTCTAGGGATGAGCGAGTATGCTCGGCGCTACTCGTTACTCGCACGAGTATCTTAGTACTCGGGATGCTCGGCGAGCACCGAGTACCGCCGAGATGCTCGGTCTCCTCGCTAATAATTAGCAATCTGACACAAATACACTGCTCCCTTCAGTGCACACAGTGAGATGGCACCTCACCTCACAGAGAGCAGATTGAATGTTAGGATCCCTCTGGGGGCCACAGCAAGGTGTTATATGCATTTGAAAAAGCCCACCCTCCTGCCCTTTTCCAGAAATACTCGTTTTATAACCGGAAGTCTGTGGGCGGAGCCTGTCACTAATTGACTTGCATTGGGCTCAGTGCTCTGGCCGAGTACACGAGTATCTTGGGATGCTCGGCCAGAGCATCGAGCACCCGAGCATTTTAGTGCTCGCTCATCTCTAATAATTTCATAATTTTACCTATACTTTCTATGCCATGATTATAGGGGTACCGACAATGCTGTAATCTTCTTAATTTTCTTTCATTTCTTCTTTTTCCTCTTATTCATCTTCTTCCTTTTATTACTTGCCCTATTCTGCCACTCTTTCATATTCTTTGGCTACCTTTTCTCCCTTTTTCTCTTCTTCTTCATCCTCTTTCTTGTGTTCCTCTTCCTTTTGTTCTTCTTCCTCTTCTTCCTCTTTGTCTTCTTCTTCTTCTTCCTTTTTCTTGTCTTCATCTTCCTTTTTTTTTCCGTCTTCTTCTTCTCCCTCTTCTTCTTCCTCATCTGTCTTGTCTTCCTCTATCTTGTCTTCCTCTTCCTTTTGTTCTTCTTCTTCCTCTTCTACTTGTTCCTCTTCTTCTTCTTCTCATAGCCTTGTTAGTAGTTTGGTACAACTTATATAAGTTATGGGGTACTTTACTTGCAAATGAAGAGAAAAATTGGGACTCAAACCATAGCGTTGATTATAGCAAACACATATCAACTCAATATATTTGGATAGAGGAAAACGCAGTTTACTGAAAAGTAATTAAGTCTAAAGAACTTTTTCAGAAATTCTTGTAGGTTTTGTCTTCAGGATTTCCTGTCACATTTATTATAAAACAATAGACACATAGAAATATGTATTACATTTGGTGCTGCTCTGCAAGAACCATTAATATAAAGGTGTGAATAACCTCATTTCAGATCACTTGTTTGTGGTTCACACGGAAAATAAACATGACATGGTCGTTAAGATTCTTTTCTACTGAAAATGACATCTGAACTGAAATACTTCTTTTTTGGAAACAGTTTGGTTCATGGGGTCAGTCGACTCTATAGAGAACATTG